>JACVQZ010000115.1:1606-56671 GCA_019828575.1 Talaromyces thailandensis
TATCTTATAGATTAAAAAATTATAAAGAAGAATTAGATTAATATATTAATAATAATTTTATCTTTCTAATTAACTAAAAGACTAGAGATTTAGTATACTAAAAAGTCTTTAGAAAATCTTAAAATAAAAATAAACTAATAGAAGCCTATTATAATAATTAATAAAGAAAATTTTTTTAATATAAAATTAGATCTTAGTCTAATATCCTTAGATTTTTAATATAAATAATTCTATTATATCTTAACTAGATATACTACTATTTTATAAAGCTATAGCCTATAAATATATATAATATATATAAACTAAGTAATAATAATAATATTATTAAGGTAGCTTTATCTAGAGTATTAACTAACTACTCGCGAGTCATATGCTCACCCATGTGACTTAGGCAGGCTAACTAACTAAGCTAATTAACAACATGGTGACTCGGTAAAGGGTCACAATTAGATATTATATTATAATTATTATAATTTTTTTTTATATATTTTTAGAATTCTCTAATAGAATTTCTAGTATTTATATAAAGAGTATTATAATATAAATTAATAAATATTTTATTAAAGCTCTAGATTTTATTATAAAGATTATTAAGTTTTATAAAATAGATATTAAGTATATTAAAGTAAGAGATAATATTTTTAAATATTTTTTTTAGTTTTAGTTGATTCTAGTAGTCTATAATTAAATACTAGATAAAAGTCTATATATTATTATTTATAGATTATCTTATATAAATACTAGATATAGATTAGCTAAATATCTATTTAAGTAAATATTAAAGATTATAGTAGAATTTATCTAATATATAAAAATAATTAAATATTATAAATTATATATAAATTAAGTTTTTATAGTTTTTTATATTAATTAAGTAGACTATATTAAAATATTTAAAACTTAAATTAATTAATTTAAAAAAATTATTTTTATCTAGTTAATTTACTAAACTAGATATTAAAATAATAATCTATAATTTCTTTATATTTATAGATATTAAGTTCTACTAATAGTAAAGTATTTTTTATATATAATTTAATTACTTCCTACTAATAAAATTAATAATAAATAGATTAATAAGATATTATAATAGTCTAATATTACTATATTTTATCACTAATTATAATATAAAAAATAATTTAATTTATTAGAGAAAATAATATATTATTTAGAACTTAATATTAATATTAATATTTAATATTTATTTATCCTTCTAGTAATTATATTAAAAAGTAGTATTATAAATTTTATTAATAAGATTTAGAAAGTTCTAGGGGTTTAGTTTTACTATTTTATTATTAAGTTATTATTTAGATTTAGTTTTAATAATTATAATATTATTAATAAGCTTCTTTTTTTCTATCACTATATAAAAGAGTATTAAAATTTAAATATAAAAATTAATAATTATAAGTAGCTTAAATATATAATATTTAAATAATAAAAGTTCTAGTAGTTTTTAATCTAGGAATTAGCTATTATTAAAAATAGTATAAGACAATAATCTATTTTTTAATATAAAGAAATTCTTTAAAATAAAATTTAATAGATTTATCTAGATATAAAATTAAATAATAATAGTAAGTATGAATATATATTAATTATATAATAAAGATATTTTAGTTTATTATAATTAGACTTCTTAGATATAATAAATTATTATTTAATCTTTATAAATTATTTAAAGTTATTGAATAAAATTATTAGTTTTAGAGTTGCTAATAGCCTTAAATATTAAAAACTTAAAATATTTAAGGAATATTTTATTATAAACTTAATATATCTTTTTAATTATTTTTTTATTTTTATAGATAGCTAGGAATTATATAAATTTAATTTTTAAAATAAGAAGATATTTAAAAATAAATATTAATAGCTTAAAGGCTTCTTATATTATAAATATATTATTAATAGTATCTAAATAGACTATTTTAATATTTATAATAATAAGATATTAGAGTATTTTTTTTTATTCTCTATTATTTAGATATTTAATTCTAGATGCTTAGAATATTTCTTATTAATTAAGAGATATTATTAGATTATATATATTCTATTAAAGACTAGCTTGTGGTAATTATAGATATTTAATAATAATTATGATTATTAAATTAATAAAGATTAGTTTATTCTAAAGTATCTTATTATACTTAGTATCTAAGAAGTTTATATTATTATATATAATTATATAATCTAGATTATATTTCTATTTCTTTAGATAGATCTACTAGATGATTATTAGCATAGATATTATATAATATAAAAAAATTAATACTAATCTTTTTTTTTTTTATATAGAAGTTAATATTTCTTATAATCTATATATAATTATAATAGATTCTAAATCTAGAAAGAAATTCTAATATTTATTATTTAATATCTAGTTTATATAAATAAAAACTAATAGTAATTTAAGTAATATTTAAATAAATCTTCTATCTAAAGAATAAGATAATTAAGATTATAAAATATTAATATTAGGATATTTTATATTCTTTATTCTTTAGAATATTTTAATAGCTAGCTCTTATTTATTTATTCTATAAAAATGTATAGTTAATTTTATTCTAGATTAAAACTTTCTCTTAAATATCTTACTAAATATAATTAAAATTAAATTTTATAATATTAATAGTTTCTAGCTTTTAGTTTTTAAAAAAAGTATTTATTAAGAGTATATTAAACTTATAATTTAATACTTTAATAATATTTTTAATTACTAGATTTATTAATTAATTAGATTTTTAATATATAATCTTATATCTTTCTATATAATATTAATATTAAAAGCTTTATTATTTATTTTTAAAAGTAAGATTATCTTTAAATATAATAAATATTTTAAGAAAAATATTAGATATTTACTAAATCTTTTTTTTTAAATAGATTAAGATCTTCTAGAGATATAATTTTATATAAAAATAAATAGAGATTCTAGTAGATAGATTATCTATTTAATTAGTTTATTTATTAGATATAATATTAATCTAGCTGTTTAGGATTATTATATATAAAGTATCTATTATTTAATAAATTTTAATAGTAATAACTCTATTAATTATTAATAAAACTAATCTAAAAAGATTAATATAGAATGATTATAGTATTATAGTTATAACTAATATCTCTTAAAAGTTAAAATTAGCATATTAAAATTTAATAAATAAATAAAATCCTTATAATTAACTCTAAATATTTATATTTTTTAAAATTATATAACTTTTACTTTCTATATAATCTATACTTTCTATAGCTAATTAGAGTTATTAGATTAAATATCTAGCTAATAAGATATTATAATCTATAAAATCTAGTAAAATATTAATCTTATAATTAATTTCTATTAGTTTTCTGAATTTTTAGTTCTTATTAATGTGCTTATTACTTAGTTAAACTAGCTTCTTATAACTTATAAATTATAACTTCTATCTAATATTTAATATTTTAAAGATCTCTATATATATAAGATTTATAACTCTTAAGTTGAATTAGTATTATTAATTTTTATATAATAAATCTAACTTTATTAATTTTTATAGGATTAGAATACTAGCTATTTATTTTATATTTTAATCTTTTTACTTAAGTAATATCTATACTTTTTATAGTTAATTATATTTATTTTATCTTTATAAAAGTTAATTATATTATTATATAATACTAATCTAGCTATATGCTAAGAATTTTAATTAAACTTTAAGTATTTTAAAATAAAATTAATATATTAAAAGAGTTTAGATTGTTTAATATTATTAGATAAGCTTTTAAACTTTATTAATTATTTAATATATTAATTATATTAATCTATTAAACTATTTTCTAATAATTATTTAATTATATAGTAAGTCTTCTCTATATTCACTTATTATAATTAGAAAAGGGTATAATGTTATATAGATATAAAAAAAGTAGTATAGAAATAATTTTTAGCTAAAAAAAAGTAGATTTTATAGTCTTAAAAATTTAAATATATGCTTTATAATAAATTAAATATCTAAGTATAGTTATATATATAAATATCCTATTTTTATAGTATCTATACATTCTATAATTAATTATAAGATTTAGATTTATAGCCAAACTAATTAGGTTCTATAGAAAATTAGAATTAGTTATATATTAAAATTTAAATCTAACCACTTTATTATAGTTTTATTATAATATATTACAAGATTTAATGTTCATTAAGATATGCTTTATTACTTAAAGGATCTATATTTATATATAACATTTAATATAAGAAGATATTAATTATTTAAATATAAGATTTAATAATATATAATAACTAATAATATTAAATTAATATATAATAATATAGTATTATCCTTAATATTTAATATATAATATATATATTTATCTAAATTAAAAATTATTAATAATTTAATAATAGTCTAGTCTTTTATACTATAAGAATTAAATATTAAACTATCTATTGATTATAGTTCTCTTTTTATATAATAATAAATTATAATATAGCTTTAAATATATTATTTAATATTCTAGTTAAATGAAAATTAATGCAAGATTATAATATATTTTTAACTATGTTAGAGACTAAATAAAAAAGATATATTATAATTAATATAAGAAAAAATAAAAAGAATAAATAAAAACTAAAAAGATTTTATATATTTTTAAACTTTAATTAATTATTCTTCTTTTATATTTAGTTTAATATTATCTTTATATATATATCTTTATTTTTACTATAATAATAAGTTATATTGCCTAGATATTATTATATAAAAATATAAAGTCTAATTTTAATACTTTCTCTTCTTTTTCTAATAACTAAAATATAATTAATCTAGCTAGTTATATTTTAATAAAATAAAATTTATAATTAAGCCTATATTAGATATCTTAAAATATTTAATATATATAATTTATTAATTATTAAAGGCCTAGCAAAGCTTGCTTATAAAGAATTAATTATAAAAGAATTATTTTATATAAATTAAAATAAAATATAGAGAATCTAACTCTATATAAATTAAAGAATTCTATATTATAATACTAGTATTTCTTAATCTAGGACTTAGACTATTTAATCTTTTAAATAAAATATACTATAGCTATATTAATAGAAAAAAAAGAGATATTTTTTTTTAATTTAGTTTTTACTTTATTAGACTATATTTATAGTTTTTAGGATCTATATAATAATAAGTATATATATTCTCTAGATTCTTTATTTAGCTTTTACTTTTTTTAGTATAAATCTAGTATTTTAGATTCTTATTTTAATATTTAATATACTTCTCTTTATTAAATAATTATATTCTAAGCTCTATCTTTATGATCCACCTAATATTATTAAAAATAAGGGGTTTATTAAGATATTTTTATACTTAGATATACTACTATTTATTAATTTTATATATAATATATAAGATATTAGTCTTTTATTCTAATATAGTCTAGATCTATAGATAGTAAAGCTAATTGATTACTTAAATCTAATTAAAAACTATCTGATTAGTAGTGATTAAAGGTAGAGATATAAGAGGTATTAGAAAATAAGAAGAATAAAGAGTTACTATTAGAATTATTCTATAAGATACTTAATATATTTATAATAAGAATTATTAATATTAATTAATTTACTGATTAATAAAAAGAGGAAGAGCTAGTTTAAAGCTAATAAATAATATTATAGTCTTTTTATTATTATTATTATTATTAAGTATAAATATTAAGTTAATAAGATTTTAATTAATAATATAATTATTTTATATCTTTTTTAATAAAGAAGTTTTTATTATTTTTAATAAGATAGCTTCTTCTACTTTTATAGAAGTAAAAGAGGATAGTACTAATAATAATAAAAAAAAATTAGATATTATTAATTTTATAATTTTTAATAAAAGTTAATAGCTAATATATATTAACTAAGCATATATATGCTTAGAATAAAACTAGTAATAAAGAATTTTTATAACTATAATAAGTATATATATCTTATTTAATAAGATAATAAAGAGAGAAGTAAATATATAAATAATAATTAAAATATCTATCTTAATATTTTATAATATATAAAAAGAAGAGAGAAAAGATATATTAAAAAATTAAAAAATAAAATTATATTAAAACTTTCTATGCTAGTTAATAAATAGTTTAAAAAGATAATTATAATTTTCTTTTATATAAAGATATTTAATTAGCTGTAAAAACTATAGAAATAATAAAATATCTAAATCTTTAATAATATATATTATTTAAATTATTTATATATTAGATTATATCTTAATATTAGATTTTTTAAATTGCTTATTAGCTGTAGAAACTATAAAAACTATAAAAACTATAGAAATAATAAAAACTATAGAATTATAATAATAGATATACTTATATAGATTTATTTAATAATTTTTTTAACTTATTATTTAAATAATTTAAATATTAAGCTTTAATTTATTATAAAAAGAGTATTTTATAAAAGAAATATCTAATAAATAACTTATATATATAAATTAAGAGATTTTAAGATTAATAAAAATATTTTAAGTAATTTTAATAGGTTTAAATTTATATTTTTCTTTTTCTTTATTTTTATAGAAGATTAACTATCTTATTCTAAAAGATTTATTTATATTATAATGCTTTAAAGATATATACTTTCTAGAAAAAGTATTTATAATTAAATTATAATATTTTCTAATAGAAGTAGTATTTAATAATATTTTATTCTACTTCTTTCTAGATATCTTATTTATATTATAAGATTTTAATAAAATCTACTTTTTTAAAGAGGCATTTATTATTAAGCTCTAATATTTTTAAAAAAAAATAATATTCTTAAATATATTATTCTAAATAATTAGATTATTATTTACTTTAGTTAAGCTAAATTAAGTTAGCATTATATTAGATTATAAGCTATATTAGAAAAATATACTAAATATTAACTAGCTTAAAACTAGTATAGTTAATAATATTAAATCTATTAAATTATTATATAGTTTTATAAGATTATTATCTATATCTTATATTAATTTTATTATTAAATAAGATAATATAATTAATATAGTATTTTATCTAATAGCTTTTATTAATAATATATTAAGCTTTAATTATATTACTAATATTATTATTAAAAAATTATAATTATTTTATTAATTTAATAGTATTATTTTAGTTTTAATTTATTTAATTTTTTTCTTCTTCTTTTTTTCTTAGATTATAATAGTATTAATTTATATCTAGATTTTTAAAAATAAAGAGTAAAGATAAAAAAAAAAATCTTTTTTATATTTATTTTTTCTTTAATATTATTATTAAAAGATTATATTAGCTTTTTAAGAAATTATTAATTAAAAATTCTAAAAAAATTTAATATTCTTCTTTTAATTAAAAACTTTATTATTTTTAAAAAGATTAGTAATTTTTTATTAATATTTTTTTATTATAAAAGTATCTACTAATATTAAATTATAAAAATTTTTATTATTATATTTAATTTCTATTTTATTAATAGCCTATTTAATAATTTATTTTAATATAAAATCAGCTCTTATATTTATATATAATTTATAGATAATCACTTCTAAAGAACTTAATTATTTTATATTAAATATATTATAAGATAGATTATATTTATTATAATAATTCTCTATCTTAATAGTTAAATTAGCCTTACTAAAATATATAAGAAATAGATTTTAATAATATAAATTATTAATAATATTTTTCTAGATAGAATTTAGTTTTATTTACTATCTTATCTCTATTTAATTCTAGATTTTAAACTTAAAGAGATTTAAATCTTTTATTTAATTAACTATATCTATCTTAGATTAAATATCTTAAATATTATTTATTTTATTAATTAATATTAATATACTTAATTAACTATTTTAGCAAGATTATAGTTTTTAATATAATAATTTTTAAAATAAATCTATAATAATAAAATTATCTATTTTTAGTTTTAGTATTTTATTTATTTATTTATTATTATTATATTTATTTAGCTTAACTTCTAAATAATTAAATATTTAATATAATAGAAATAAAATTATTTTATTTATTTAATTAAATTTATAATCTTTTCTATCTTTTTTCTGCTAGATATCATAGATATTATAATTAATAAAAAATTTCTAATAGATAATATTAGTAATATTTAGAATATTAATATCTATTCTAAATAAATTTATTATAATAATTATCTAAATTATAGAATTCTTTTTTTTAAATTTATTTATATAGAGGTTTTTATTAACTAATATAAAATTAAAATAATAATATTAGATAATTTAATAAATATTATACTATTCTTTCTTATTTAAGTTATATTATTAAGAAATATTAAAGTCTATATTAATTATTATAGCTAATAATATTTAATAAAAAATCTTTTAAATAATATTAATATTTTTAATATTATTAATATAAATAATTACTTTATAAATATTTTAGAGATTAATATTTTTTTTAAATAATATATTTTTAAGAATAAATTATAATATATTCTAAAATTATATAAAAGCTCTTAATATAGATTTTATAATAATAAATATATTCTTTTAATTAATTAAGATTTATATAATATTTATTTAGAAATTATTTTTATTAATTAAATAGAATCTATTTTATTTAAATATAAATATTTTAATTTTCTTATTTATAGTAGTAAAATATTCTAATTAAAATATTTTCTATTTAAGAGTATCTTTAAAGATTATAAATTATATAAAAACTAATTAAAACTAATTTTATTACTATATAAGATAATATTTATTAATTATTATTAATTTAATTCTTAGTACTAGATTTAGAAGTTTTAGTATCTTCTAAAAAATACTAGAAGTTACTATTTTAGATCTTATAAAAATATATATAAAAACTCTTTTTTTAATTTAAGCTATAAGGCTTAATATACTAATTATTATATTTAATAAGATAGATTTTATATTTAATAATTCTTTTAAATTATTATATTAATATTTACTAAGCTAATTAAGAGAAATAATCTAAATAGTAATCTTTCTAGTAAAAATAATAAAAATTTAAAAAAATAAGTTTTTTTTAAATCTAGTATAAATAATAAATAATATATTATTTTTATTATATATTAATTTTTAAATTATATAGATTTACTTTTTATAAGATTTTTAATTAGTATATAAATTTTTTTTATCTAAAAACTCTTATTTAATAGCTTAGTTTTTTTTATTTAGAATTCTCTTTAGATAAAATTTAATTAATTTATATTAATATAAAATATATCTCTTTATTATATAATTATTAATTATAGATAGTAGTTTAATAAGATTTTTATTTATAATTTAATTATATATATATAATTATTCTAGACTTTAATATTTTTATTAATAATTTTTAAAATTTTTTTTTAAATCTAGTATCTTTTTTATAAGTATCTTTTTTATTAGTATAATTAATTTATAAAATATTTTTAATATATATTTATTATATTATTTCTATACTATTATATAATTTTAATAAATTCTATATTTTTTATACTTTTTATACTTTCTATAATTAATTAGGAGCTAGTAATAGTAATAAAATATAATAATATTTAAATAATTTTATATTTAGTATTAATATAAGTAATTATTTTTCTATAAATTAATATATACTTATTTTTTTATATTTTTAATATTTTTTATAGCTTCTAATTCTTTTATATTTTTTATACTTTCTATAACTAATTAAAGGGTAGTAATAATAGCATAATAGATATTCTATAATATAATATTATTTAGATAAGGCTATATTAAATATTAATATAAATAACTATTTTATTATAGATTAATTTATATCTATAATTTTTATATTTTTTATACTTTTTATATTTTCTATAATTTCTTTAGTTAATTAGAAGTATATTTAGCTCTTTATAAATAAAATTTAATTAATTTATTAGTGTTAAGGGTTATTAATTATATTAAGATTTTATTAACTTCTAGTCTCTAAAAAAAAAATATATTTTAAAAATATAATTATATAATAAATATAATATAAAATTAGAAAATAAAAAAATAAATAAAAAGCTTATTAATTTTTTTAGAACTTTAGTAAAGTAAATTTTTAATTATTATAGTAATATTTATAAGTACTAAGTATAAAATTAATTTATTAATTTTTTACTCTTATTTTACTAATAAAATATAATAGGAAGTTCTTAAATACTTTTTACTTTACTTAAGCTATTCTAGATATAGTAATACTATATCTATGTAACTAGTAAAAAAATCAAGTGGGCTAAGAGTGGCTGAGATTCTGAGATAAGCCTGCCCCACCGACTGGTATCAATGGATTTATTTATTTATTTACTATGTATCCGGCCATCTTCGCCTCCTGAACGTTCAAGTCAACAAACATTGAACACTGCTTCTGTCCAGATGGATCAACATCCATATAAAAGGCCGCGACGGCAGGGCACAGACAGCTCAACTTTATTAAATGCGAGCACATTGTCCCAAGAAGACGACTCGAGCGTGTGAAGTGCGCTACCTTGCCAAACTAGAAAGGAGAGGCTGCCACCAGCTGGCCCAGTCCAAGAAGACATTGCGCTCTGCGACCGACTTCTCTATCAACCCGTTGATGTTCCTCTAGGCGCTTCGTTTGATGACGGTTTATCGACAAGTTTCGTAATTCATCGCGAGACAAACCGAAGATATGGTTTCTGACGGAAGTGCATCCTTTCCTCGTGCCACCAATTGAAGAGCATTCCGTCGGAGAGATGAGTGTACTGGAACATACCACCGATGTTCACGTTGAGGAGTGGGTCAATGTAGATCCAATCTATGGCCCTTGCCCTCAACCGGACCAAGCGTGGGGATTGAAATGGTCACAATTCTCAGGTAGCCAGCGGCAAAAGCTCATAATATCATCCGAAAGAGATATCCCCCTTCACGGCGCGAGAATACATGCTCTTTCCATATCTAACGGCACAAGTCGAATGCGGGGAGCAAGCTTTGACAGTTGCAGAGCAGAAAAATATGCGTTGCATGTGTACCGCTCTGCGAGCAATGTGATATGTAGCCCGAACGGCCACTACATGGAAGAGGTACATCGCAGAATTCTGGGATTTCCTATCTCGTACGATTCTAGGCGCGTCAAGATATCTGGCTACTATTCCGAGATCGAGGATGGTGAGTTCGCAATCTACCGGTGGCCAGTCGCATCACTTGACTACTAGAAGAAGCACAAAAATTGGGCAAGCTATCGTTTCGTGACAAACCTTGACCATGTATTCCTGCCTATACATATGAAGTGAGTTATAGATCTTCTAGCAAGGGTTTGGGTACCAAGAGACTTGCTCTCCGAATCTAACACTGAGGTGGACATTGAGTCGCAAGAACAAAGTATCGCGTCTCAGGATCTGTCTTATCTCCACAACATAGATCACACGCTGGAGCGGAAATCGGAGGACTGGGAAGCTCGACATGCGAGACATCTTGCCCAAATCAGTCAGGAAGTAATTGGAAACATAAGGCGACAGGAAAATTTTCTCGTTACACTACAGCAGCAGAAAGCGCGGGAAGAAGAGGTTTTAGCTCAAATCGAACAAAAAATACCAGAGCGGAAAGCGCGTCAGGAAAAATTCCTTGCCCAGTTTGATAAAACAATAGCACAGAAGAAAGCGCTACGCGAGTGCTTGCACGCCATCTCAAAGAGAAGAGCAGCAGGAGGGAATAAATACGACAAACTGACATACCAATTTAGCCATTAGCAATTCGAATTATGCTGAGGTGCGATGGATCTGTTCTATGCACTTGATCCATACACATTTAAAATGTCTCCGTCTTGCAATTCATGCTTGTTGGGCTGAATTGGGTTAAATATGGTGGTATTATTGTCTATTATGCTAGGAGAGGAGCTACTATACATAGGAAATTTATGGTACAAATTGGTTTGATGAACGATGCTCATCCGCCTTGGTTCAGAAAGCGAACCATTTCTCCAGAACAGCCTTCGCTGTATTTATGTCTGGTTTCTCATCATCTTCTACAGCCCAAGCAGCAAACCCATCAGGTCGAACAATCACAGCCCCAAGACCGCGCCTATCCTTTGCAGGCAAGCTCAAATAATCGAGCATGGCTCCATATTCTCCTTCAGTCATTTCCTTGAGTGCCGCATTATCCTGGAAATCGATAATCATCCCTCGTCCAGCTGTCATTTTACTGCCCAGCCTGGAGCCATCCTCAAACTCGAAATCCGGCACACTATTTCCGACGAGCGGATGCACAGTCCTGCCGTCGTTTGACTCAAGGTCGTAGCGTAGCGTCAAACCCCAGAAGTGATCCAGAAACATGTTCGTCCCGTCGGTTGTATCAATGATCTCTTTGATCAAGTTGCGATTTGCCCTGCCAAAAGGCCCTGGTTGTAGTATTGAGACCTGAGCGCGTGTCCAGTCAAGTGCCCATGCTGCGATAGGACGACGTTCCGCTTCGTATGTGTCCAGTAGGTCTAGGTTTACTGGAGCTTCGTCGTCGCTGGCCTCTTGTCGCAGTGTTGCAGCTAGCTTCCAGCCCAGGTTAAAAGCATCGCCCAGACCCAAGTTTAAACCTTGAGCCCCGAGAGGCGAGTGAATATGCGCTGCATCGCCAGCAAGAAGAATACGGCCCTTGCGATAGGTAGTCGCTTGCATACAGCGGTCAGTATACGAGGATGCAAAATGGACTTTTTCAACCTTCAAGTCCGCAATGCCTGTCACTCGGTTGGTCACCTCTTGGATGTGTTCTTTTGTGATTGTTTGCGTGCGGTCATAAGCGCCGTTATCAAAGTCGAACAAGTGCATACTGTTTTGCATGATACTGACATACATTCCATTTTCGGTTTGGTTGAATCCCGGCTTCAACTTCTCCGGATGATCAAGCTCGCACTGGACAGCGTAACCCGTGAATCTAGCATCTGTCCCTTCAAAGCCAAACCCTGCAGCTCTGCGAATCGCGCTTCGTCCGCCATCGCATCCTACCAACCATTTTCCGGTAAATGATTGTTTGGTCTCTCCAGCTTCTACCGTAACACTCTTGTCGTCCTGTGCTGCGATATTTTGTACACCGTGGCCCCTGAGGATAGTCACGCCCAGCTTCTCAGCTTGTTTGTTGAGAACCATCTCCACTTGCTGGAGAGTCGTTGAGTGTGGCGTCAACCCCGGACCTGGAAGACGATACTTCCAACGATCCAGTTCGAGTTTGTTGGCATTGAGACCGATACCAGCAAAGTGGCCACCGAACTTGAAGCCGGTAGTTTTCTCGGGCATTAAAGGCCGTTTGTCCAGGTCGACGAGTTCACCTAGCAAACCGCGCCGATAAAAGGATTCGACGGATGATGTGTTCATGCCTCGAAAGCCTAGAGGTGCATCTTTGAAGGGGGACTCGAGCTTAATGTCTTGCTCGAGGACAAGGACGGAAGCGCGTGCTAGACCTAGTTCGCAAGCCAGCAAGAGGCCGACGGGTCCTGCGCCGACGATGATCACGTCGTAGAGTTTGTTCATGATGAGAGTTTGCTAAGTGGAAATGAGTATAATTGTTGTTGGTGGTTTATGAAAAGATTCGAGGGATATGAACGTCCTTTTATATTTCAATCAACTGGAGGCAACCAAGTTCATGTAGTCATTTCGATCCACCCAGCTCGAAGACTTGAACCTAAACCTCGTGTCGTAAACCCGATAATTCGATGGAAGGCCACTCCAACGATCGATGATAATCATTTTTTGCTGGTAATGCCGCCGAAAGTCCACACTGGCACAGTCAGAACATGAGGATTTCGGGAATTGGTAACTTCCCGAGGACTTCTTTAGGGCAGACGTTCGGGGTTTAACAGGCCCCGAGAAGGCTACCGACTGTTTTAACATTTTGTTGGCTGATTATTACAGCATCTATGAGATGAAACAAAAAAACAAATATATTCTTCAAGGACGATCGGATAATTATGACAGCGAATCTTACTTAAACGGCTAAACAGTCTCCGAAGCCCAGCCCATCATCTGCTCAAGCAACCCCTGGAAAGTGCCCTCTTCTTCCAACTCCGCCCTAACTAGACACAACATCTTCATCGCCAACCCCTTCAAAATCCAACAAAACTGTTCCGCCATCGCAATCAAGAAGAGCCACTGCGCAAACACTATCAGTGCAGCCGGACTCTTCTCAGTCACCAACAGCTCGGTAAATCGACCCGATACCTTCTTCAACCACTCCTCCATCGCCATCCAGGCGGTTTCTACATCAATTGCATCGTAGGCTAGATGGCAGCAATCGATCAGCGCGCGAATGGCGGACATCACTGCCATAAAGTCGATGGGTGTGTTTGGTTTGTTCAGTTTTCCGGCCATGTGATAGGGGAGGTTGCTGAAGTGTTCTAAGAGGACGCACTTGGCGATGTCAGTGCGTACCGAAGCGTTTGGACTTGCGAGATGGGTTGTAGACTGTCCAGCTGTACCTAACGAGGTATCAATGTCAAATACCGACACGAGAATGGCGCTTGGATTGGTACATCCTCGAAGAGTCATCACGAACGACTGTAGAGAAATGGACTCAGGGGCAGACGAGTCAGATGTCCAGATACACAATCGTTGGATGCAGGTCATCCGAGCACCCATTCCTCTTACATCGGCGGCTTCGCCCTCGTCAAGACAAATATTCTTCAGCTCGTTCCAGCCAGCTAGAAACCCTTGACGAAAATGTACAGAACGCGCCAGATGTATGCGTTTGATTTCCACTTCCTCCGCCAGAACGGCCAGATGGCTCGCAGAGATGGAGAGCAAACCAAACATCAACCAGCGCAGAGTTAGGGCATGTGATATCACATCCGTCTGCCAAAACTTCGCTGCATTCTGATTCCCGGAAGGAAGTGTGAGGCACGTGGTGGTCAGGAAATGGTGGAAATACCTCAGTTTTTCCAAGTCTAGATCTAATCCTGGACTCGAATTTGACCTAGCTGGTTGCGCATAAAACCTTGGTATAACTACAGAGTCTGAGCTTTGCTGCTGCCCCTGATTCGCACCGCCAGGCGATGTCGTTCTTCCCCAAACCTCAAAATATCTCACTTTCGTCCCCCGAAAGAAAGTCTGCATATACACAGCACTTGCATACCCCTCCGGCAAACCCGTCACCCCATGACTCTCACTCCAATGCCTCCTCATTCTCTTCACACTCGCATACAAACTCCCACACCCCGTCGCCGTACACTTATGCCCATCAATAACCGGCAACCCATCCACGGGTTCACACGGCTCAGTCGGGAACCTCACATCATCCGGTTCCGGAAGCTCCAGCTCTGAAATCGCAGACAAGAGTTGTTGCCGCTCATCGCGGTAAATTTTGTGGCGTAATAAGTGACTGTCTACGGCGTTCTTTTGGATTGCGTAATTGCATTCTAGGCAGATGAGGATTTTGTGCTGGGCGTTGTAGTGGAGTAAGTCACCCGCGCCGAAAGTGGCGGTCATACTGAAAGTAAGGCGAGGGACGCATAGGGGCCATGAGATGACATGGACATCTGGTACGGACTGAATGGGAAAGTGGAATGTTATATGTGAATCGATCAAGGTAAAAATTTATATATGAGTGGGTCGATCGTAAAAATACGTAACGCAAATACGAGCGGATCCGGGTCTTTCGCGCCAAACATACTAGGTATGTATGTATGTACTAGAAAAGTTACAGTTTTACATCTTGTCTGTACGTATCGTATCCACTGATGCGCTAGGTGGAGCGACAATGGAACGGCATATGCGGTTCCAGCTCGTCCATTAGGGAAACCCTTATGCTGTTCTGACCCTGAAATGAGTATTATTATTAATGCTCTTTCGCAGCTTTCAGGGAGCTTGCGAGTTGGCAAATTGCTTTGAAATCTACAGACTATGGGTGTCTAGTATAAATACATAGATTGGACACGACAAGTAACTATGTAGAACCATCGACCCAACCTCAACCACTTCTTCATAACTCCTGCAAAGAATCTCAAATGACATCGAACAAAGCTGCATGGCTGCACAAAGCCGGCACTCCCCTGGAGGTCGGTGATGCCCCCATGCCAATTCCCGGCCCGAATGAGATCGTTATTCAAAACTCTGCTATTGCCATCAATCCACTAGACACCCATATGCAGGACGCTGGAGTCTTCATTCAGCAATGGCCCGCCATTTTCGGCTGTGACGTGGCTGGTACAGTGTACCAAGTCGGATCGAAAGTGCAGCGCTTCAAGAAGGGTGATCGCGTCATTGGGTATACTCTTCTTCGTGCAACCATTCTTTGACTAGTATTAACGACAGGATAGACATGCGATCAACCTAGTAACTGGCAAGCCGCAAGACGGAGCATTCGCTCTGTATACAGCTGTGCCAGAGGATAAAGCTGCCATTCTTCCCGATGCCGTCCCATTCACGCAAGGAGTTGTAGCGGCTTTTGCTATTGAAGCCGCCGTCTGCGCGCTCTCTGTCAAGCAGCCCGGTACCGCAATGCCTGGTGTATCTACCCCTGCTCTCGGTCTGCCATATCCGTCCTTGAAAACTGCGCCCTTGAATAAGACTCTGATCGTTTACGGCGGTTCGTCCTCGGTGGGTTCGATGACGACCCAAATGGCAACCGCGGCGGGCATCAAAGTAATCTCAATCGCTAGTCAGCACAACTTTGACCTTTGCAAGAGCTGCGGCGCGGCCGAAGTATTCGACTACCACGAGTCTTCATTCGTCGAGAAAGTTATCGCAGCAGCATCGGAATCTGGAAAAGAATTCGTTGGTATCTTTGATGCTATCTCAACGCCAGAAACGTATGCAAACGACTTGGTCATCCTCGAGAAACTTGGTGGCGGTCACCTGGCCTGCGTCCATCCTCCGCCAGGAAATATCCCGGCAAACATTAAAGCGGGCATGATTTTTGCTGTGGACGACGTCGCTACTCCTGTTTGGAGAGACTATGTCACCCCGGCACTGCAGGCGGGAAAGCTCAAATGCCTTCCACCCCCGACCGTTGTCGGCCAAGGCTTGGAATATATTGACGAGGCCTTGAAGAAGTGCAAAGCAGGTGTCAGCGCAACGAAGCTGGTAGTCGGACTTTGATTATATGCTAAGTCGGATGTAGCTATCCCAATGAAAGCCAGAATCGAATTTCCCGATATATACGCGTGTAGAAATGTTGACTTAAACGCTCAGTAAACAAGGGTATCAATATATTATCGTGTCAGTCATAGATCGTCATCGCCTCCTTGCCCCGTTCGTGTTTGTGGTCGTTACAGTCACCGTTGCTTGTTGGAAAACGTATTTCCGACACGCTTCTTTTAACATATCAATTCTTCGCTGGGTCTGGATAAAGACGCCACGGTACATATCCAAGCTCTGCTCAACCACTTCCGTGCGTGTCCTGGTGCCGTTGCAAATGTCCCGCATGAGTTGTTCCATTTCTTTCCGTAAATGTGGCTTGCTGAGCGATGGGCAATCTGCAAGACCGGCAACAACATTGTCGTATCCTTCTACTAGAGCAACGCCAAGTCGTGTGGGAATCAGTTCCTGGACGCCGGAATTGCCTGCCGCTACTCGACCACGACCTCTACCTCTACCGCCTTCGTTATTAGCCCCGCCAGTACGAGGACGTGCTGCAACGTATTGTCGCTCTTTGATCTTGTTAATATGCTCTGCCATAGTAGCATCCGTGCCGATACCGTTTGCATCCATGAGTCCAATGAGTTCCGGCTCTGTCAAGTACGTCGGTGGGGTCGTCTTTCCTTCTGTGATTTTCGCTTCGGTTGGCTCAAAGACCTCACCGACTTCGAAATGAGGTAGCTGCGTACTGCTCTCCCATTTGTCGTAGACATAAATATCCAAGTAATTCCTCTCAAGAACAATCAATCCTTTGGCATGAAAGTACTCATCGCCATACTGAATTTCCACCTCAGATGTTTGACCCTTGGCGTCTTCTGAGCAACATGCAAGAAAGCGGCGGACTACAAAGTCGAATACCCGCTTCTCTTCGTCTTTGAGAGCTGACGGCTCGACTGCGCAGATAGGGTGGATGGGCGGATGAGCTTGATCGTTGTTTTTACCTGCTCGAGGTGTCCTGAAGTTGCCGTCCAGTAGACTTTTCCCCTTAGCCTTCATTCACAAAACGTGAAGTGTCTGACTTACTTCTGCGCATATTGTCCCCAAGTCCGGTCTGGAACTTGCTTTTCCACGAGCTTCTTCAAGTCAATAGCTTTGTCAAACTGATCTGTTTCCGTTCGTGGGTAGCTGATGAATCCGCGCGTGTATAATGTCTCTGCAACTTGCATCACTTGATGAGAAGTCATGCGCAGATATTTACTGCCCATCATCTGGAGGTCAACAGTCGTTAGAGGTAACGGCCTCCATTTGCTCGTCGGCTTCTTCGTTACTTTGGTGACTTTGACATTCTTGGCATCGAGACATCGTTCTAACATGACAGTCACGGCTGCGCGGTCGAAGACGCGCACACGACGCCAGTTGAAGTTGACGTTGATGTCATCGCGTTTGTGGATGACCGATATGGCCCAGAAAGGCTCTGGTTTGAAATTCTGAACTCGAAGGTACCGATCAACAACAAAACCTAGCGTAGGAAATTGACATGAACCTGATACAGTCAGTCATTTGGCGGTGTATAAGGTGGGATTAGTAACTACCATAACTTATGGGCCCCTGGTCTAGTGGACTCCCGAGAGTCTGCAGTTGAAGTGTCTGCAGACGGGTGAATGCAGCGCCGACACGCAAATCCAACTCAATTCTGGCAGCTACAGCATTTGCTTGCTTATCATCCAGTTCTATCGGCTCACGAGCCGCTCTCAATACATGACTGGGTGATGTTAGTGGATCTGCGAGCTATATTTCCAGTAACTTGCATGAACGCGACGTACGCTCTCTCGGTGTTGCTAAATCTGGCCCTCTTAACCTCAATCCGAGCGTTACCCAGGCGAGCCTGTTTCTTGACTTCGGTTCCTATATGCTCGCCTTCTCGATCGCAATCAGTCCAGATAAACAGGGCCTTGCAGTACTGCGCCTGTTTTTTAATATTCTCGGCAATACTTCGTTTATCCTGTGGAGTATCAGCAAGAGGCGTCTGAATGCCCACTTGAAGAGTCGACGTACTGTATCAACATTCTCAAAGACCGGGACTTCAAACAACAAACTAGGCGGGCACGATGTCCAACCCTTGTACTCCTTGCCAAACTCCAGCCCTGTCAAATGGCCGATGACACTGGTCATGGTCACCTCGCAGTTTCCCCAAGCTCCGCCAAAGTTGAAGTTGAAGACGTAGTTTTTCACATATTGCTGGCCATGAATATTCATCTGCAGCACAGTTAGAATGTATACTTTTCTTAGTCAATAGTGACATACCGTCTGAAAAGAACCCCCGGAAAGATGCTGAGCAACTGCCTTGGCGATGGCAGGCTTCTCTGCCACGCAGAGAATCCTGTTACCCGGCATGACTCCGTATATCAATCACGCTAGGGTAAGTAGCAGCGTTTGTGCATTTTTCTAGCAGCTATTCAGCTGATCTCTAGAGCTAGCGATGGATTGATTAATCGACTGGATGCTCCTTGAAGATAGAGAGAGATTGGATGTCATTAGATCATGCAAAAAAGGAAGGAACGCGTGGGACGCGTCGCCAAGACGCGTGCCTGCCTTGTCGCCTGAGAGATGAGGCATCCAGACGGCGATGCGAACCGCGAAGAACCACAACGCCGCTATGATCTCATCCATCACCTCGATCCGATTCCCATGGATAGTCGCAGGATCTCTTCTGAATGCGACATCAGATCTGGCATTTCACTGGATCGCCACTTATGAAAGCGGGAAACACTCGATTCGCGTCATACTGCTAGACTACGTCGTTCGTGGTAACGGAGCTAGTTAAGTTAGTGTGTAGCTTGGTGGCTGATCTCCGCATCCCCCCAGGGAGTGACATCCTCGTCAACTCCATATGCAACTGTAATACCTTTCTCACCTCGGTTTTATAACGTTTTCTTCTCTATTGCACTGCGAATCAAACATCATGGCGCTACCTCTACCCCCGATTCTCTCCCCCGGGGAGGCCGCTCAATATGGCCGAACCCTCGCACCATACGTGTTCTCGTCGCAAATCCTCGAACTCCCCTCGCGTGTCGTCGACGCCGCCAACAGCACAGATGCCCTACACAGCTTCCAGGAGCTCTACCTAGCCACAAACCCGATGCTAACTGCAGTCGCGTTTGCGCTCGCTCTGTGTCCCTTTTTCGTTCTTGCCGCTGAGATTCGCAACAATTACTCGCAGGTGGATTGTTGGTGGCCCATTTTGCCTACGATTTACAATCTGCATTACTATACCTGGGCGCATGGGAATGGGCTGCCGACGGATCGGTTGCAGACCGTTGCTGTGATTAGTATTTTATGGACTGTACGTTTCCCCCTTTGGATTCTGATCAAGCACACTTGCTAATTTGAGAAGGCACGCTTGACGTACAATTACTGGCGCAAAGGCGGCTACAAATGGGGCGCCGAAGATTACCGCTGGCCCATATTGCGCGAACAAGTCAACAATCGCTTCCTTTTCTTCTTGTTCGACGTCGTCTTCATCGCGTTAACCCAATCACTCTTGTTGTGTGCCGTCACCGCTCCGACGTACCTCTTCACTCTGCTGGCCCAATTGCCCAAGACCGGCTCAAAGTTCGATGTCGCGGATCTCGTCTTCTCGCGCCTCTTGTTCTTCTATATCTTGATCGAGATTGTCGCTGATGAACAACAGTGGCGCTATCAGCAGGCCAAGTACAAATACCGTGAGACCGGCGTCGTCGCTGAAGGATACGACAAAGAAGACCTCGAGCGCGGCTTTGTTGTTTCTGGTCTCTGGTCATACAGCCGTCACCCCAATTTCCTCGCTGAGCAAGCCATCTGGCTTACGCTGTACATCTGGTCTGCATACAAGACCGAGACATACTTCAACTGGGCTGGCATCGGTGCGCTGGGCTATTTGTTGCTGTTTCAAGGCAGTACCTGGTTGACGGAGAAGTTGAGTGCTGGAAAGTATCCAGAGTATGCGGAGTATCAAGCCCGCGTTGGAAGGCTCATTCCGCGATGGTCGGTCAATGCGAAGGGGCAGAAGAAGGCCAAGGCTCAGGCGGAGGCTAAGAAGATTGAGGGAAAGAAGAAGGAGTAAACTGTGGTTGAGATATGTAAGATATTCAGTCTAACTTCTTGGGTGTGTGGTGTAGTTCTGTGTTCGGTGTTGTTTGCTTGGCTGTGTTGTAAAAAATCTCATTTAGCTTTTCGGTTGGTTTTAGTTGGCGTACTACTTAACAGTTATGGAAAATCATTTGTTGATTTGCTACGACTGAGCTTACCATCTCAGTAACAACATGCACCACAGAGCCTGTCTGAGTAGCGCCTTGTTATGACTTTTGGTATCAAGACAGATGATACAAATGTAACCTATGATCAGCACATCAGAAACGAGTCTTCTCAAACTTGAGGTCAGGAAGCATACCAGTCTTCCAATGTCTTCGAATTATCCAACATATTAATAATCTCAACCGCGTGTGCGAGCCCCATTTCCTCGCCTAGCTTGCGAAGACAATCCCGAGCATGGCTCTGCATCGAAACGGGACTCAATGGTGATCCTGCAACCACGGACAAGGGCCAAATAAGCCATCTGACTGTTGACGACGAGGAACAGAAAGATTTGGATAATAACAGATTGCAAAAGTAAGGTACGCTGCTGAGAATGTCCTCCGCCATGCATATCGTATTAGCGACTGCAGTTTCCGGGACGTGATGGAATCCGGGGTCAATTTCTAGAAATTGTTGAAGTTGTTGTTGATCAAACACCACCCTTTTATACGCACGACAAATCCATTTATTCAAATACAACCTCAACGTGCGCAACAAATTCCACAGCCGAGCGCTCTGCGGATTGTCATAATCATGCGCCAGCCCATTCCATGTCCACATCCCCGGAGTATCAGAAGGAAGAACCCGATATGACTGAATACTCCAAAGCTGTCGACTCAGTTCAGAAACTGAAGAGTCCAAACGCAGTCCCTCAAGGATTACAGCCGCGTAGTCGTTGCAATACACTGCGCTGGGTTGCATCCCAGCCACGAGCTCGATTATGCTGTCAACGACATTTCCAACCCCGACTTCGAGGAGACCGTAACTCAACGGTGGGGAGTCCTTCTGCAGGAGCGTTTGTAACAGATCCATGATAGGTGCCGGTAGCGCGATGCGTCGTTGTGCGCACGAGGTGCGAATGTTATTGACCGTATCGAGGAATAGAGTCTGACCTAGGACGGAGTTGAATTGGTCATGGCCGCGAAGTCTAATCAATTCCACGGCGCCTTCGATATGTGTTGTCCAGTCTGTGGGGGAAGAGCGACCCTGAAATGCCCTGGCCTCGAATAAAGTGAGGAGGTTGATGGACATGAGTGTGCTATCCTTGACTGCGAGCTGGATGGAAGTTAGACGCGGACTGGTCTCTGCGATGGCTGCTAAGTAGTGTTTCCGCGCGACATGCATGAGTGATGGACGCTTCTGCTCATGCGAATAGATTGCGATGGCAGGTGCGAGTACCGCGGAGAGGGATAGTCTGTTGTCGGCATCGATGCCGGATAGGACGCTTTCCAAGTGCGCGAGCCACGCCGAGGGACTCGATGGCGCATACGCGTTTATAAAAAAGCTCAGAGCAAGATCCTCCAAGGAGTGCGACGGATTTGCCCTGGCTAATTTCGGGGATTTGTATTGCAATGTTGATGAAACCGCAGCTGAGGACCGTTTGGCATGGTATTTTCGCATGGTTATCTGTGTCAAGTCTCTGAAGATCTGGCTAGAAGCATCCCGATACCCCGGGCATGAGGTACGCTTCCTAGCGCACTGGCTACATCCTGGTCGTTTTTGATCACACTTAATCTCAATCAGTACACTTCAATGTTCAATAGGGCCCTACGTTACAAACCTTTCCCCTTTTCCTCCGACAGGCATGGCAGGCGCCAGAGGGTCGACCACAGTAGACCATTCTGAGAATCAGCGATCGTTCAGTTGACCTTTTCTAAGTCGTACTATGTATATAACACGGGAAGATGGAAGAAAAATTCATAAATGTATGAGTCATTATTGAAGTGGGTTGTTGATCTTGAAGTCTTCGACCTGGAGACCACAAACGGCTTAGCTGGATCACAGCCCCTACCTATCCTCACTAGCCCTAAAAGGCATCCAGCTCGAAATGCTCATAGTCTGACCAATCAGAATGGCCACTATGCGATGTCTTTGACAAAATAACTCGAAGAGCGAGCTGGAATTATCTATCATTTCGAGCTGTAGACTCGATTTAGAGATGTATGTAGGTACTAGACCATGACTTTTTTGAAGTCACCTGTGTCAACAAAGGGGAGATGTACCTTTCCAGGTGTCGTTTCGTACTATATAAGATTGTTGTGAGATCCAACAATGTTTATACCCAGGAACTCTCCAGATGTCATCTTTTAATAGTTAGTTGATGTTGAAGATACGCCAAAATCGCAAGATAAAGCATTAAGTGTGTTGCTCCGCTATGACTTTGGATGCAAACCAGATCGTTTCCATTGTGGAAATCACGGTCTATGTCCCAGCCCTCATTCTATCATTGATTGTCTGCAATCGTCATGGCTTTAGTCGAAGTTCAGGGTACGTCAACATTTTTGAACATTGGAACTATAAGTAGGAACACTCCCATACTGATCATCGAATGGCCCAGGTGGTATTACACACTCACTCTGAGTCTCATTCGCATAATTGGCGACGTGCTCCTGCTCCTGACATACTCCAACGACTCGACCGGTCTACTCGTCGCAGCTGTCGTCTTTGATCATATTGGCTTGACCCCATTGCTTCTCGCTACCCTGGGGATGCTGTCGCGTTTGTACGCTGCCTGTGCCCCCTTTGCAAATGATCCCCTCCTCCTAACGATATCTCCTTAGAGTCGACGTGATTAATTCCCACACTCCAACATCCATAACAATCAAATATTTCCGCCTCGTCCAACTCGCCGTCCTCTTAGGCGCAGTTCTCGGCATAATCGGCGCAGAGCAAGCCCAATCCTCATCCTCGCCCTCAACCATGACGTACATTGCAGTACTATGCTACGTCGCCGCCTACGCCATTATAGTGCTTATATTCTGTCTCATACTCCCGCATAATGCGCAAGAGTACATCTCCAACTCCAGCGAACGAGCGCTCGCGCCCGCAATCGGAGTTGCGTTGCCGTTGGTGCTCGCAAGGCTTGCGTATCAGGTACTCGTTGTCTTTGTGCATCGCGGAGCGTTCGGTCGTCTTGGCCAGGGCTCCGTTGGTGTTCATGTTGCGATGGCTGTTGCGGAGGAGTTTGTGGTTGTTGTGATTTATCTGTATCTGGGGTTCAGGTTGGCTAGGCTTGAGGTGACTGAGCAGGGTCCTATTCTTTCTCGGCCGTGGAAGAATAGGGGTTCAAGGGGAGAGCGGCGTAGTAGAAGTGGAAGGAGAGGGAGAAGAGGGAGGAGTGGAAGGGGAGATGCGGATTATGCGAGGGCAGACTACCCGGAGGGAGAAGATTGGGGTAATCGCCGGAGCGCGCATCTCCAGTCTATGGGCATAGAGCAACGGCAAGCCTACAGCTGATGTCGCTGGTATAGCTGTGCCTCTGAAAGACCGAGCTCTTTACATCCCCTGCCCTGACTTGAGCACCCCAGTCGCGAGGCAGTCGTTATGGTAAAAAAAAGTTGATGATAAGTCTTCCACTACTCACAGATTTGTCTCATTCACTCAAATAAAACACTTCTCAGGAATAGATGGGACATTGAATCCAATTGAAGACAGCCGAAATAAACTCCAGTATTAAAATATGAACGCATAGAAACCATAACGCCATAATGAAAAATGCATGACTCAACTTCACCCGAGAACAACAATCCAGAGTCAACATAGATGGCGCTAAATGATGCAAGAAGAAACATAAAGCAATGCCACAACTCCGCTTGAGATGAAACGACTCATGTATATAAGGTGTCATCATGGTCATACATAAAAGGACTCGCTTGTAATAGATAGACGTGACTCGTATCCTCGATATAGATAGCAATGGTTCATGCATATGCGCTGGATAAGATACATCGGTATGTAAATATGTTATATGCATCGTAAAAACATGTATGTTCAAGTCGTAGACCATCTGTGGTGAAAATTCTTAATGGTCGTTGTTCGTGCCGATTGTCGATGGGCGAGTACGCAGTAGTCGACGAGACCCGAGACTTTCGTTGCGCAGTCGAGGCTGCTGTATGGCAGTATAGCTGGTAGCCATCTTGCTAGACGAAGCCGAGATCCGCGTTTGTGGTAGACCTGGAGAAGGTGAAAAGGAGTCACTAGTCTGAGGAGGCTCTGATGAGCCGCGTTCAGAGAGCCCCGTAATTGCTGATGCTCCATAGCGGCGGAAGCCTGGTTGGATTTTGATGCTGGACGCAGTGGGTATTCCTGAGCCTGCACTTGGAGGTGTTGCATAACTGCGGCGCTGTGTTATGGATGACACAGATGGTGATACCTTTGGCAGTGTTTGTTGATAAGGCGTGGAATAACGAGATGATGGAGACTCAGTGTAGCCATCGACCTCCGTCATCGCGCGTCCAGTGAGCGTGCGACTGAATACGGAGCCTCGTTCTTCCGAGTCGTCTTCTCGCTTGATTCGATGAGACCCAGAAAGACGATGAAGGCGAGAGGTGGGTGCGGCCAACGAAGGGGTATGAGGTGAAGAAGCTGTCTCGTCCTGCGACAATCGTTCTCTGTGTCCGGCAGATCCGAGGTTGATAGTGTTGGCTCGGTGGCCGTCAAATCGACTGAATGTTCGCGCTCCAGAATCTGGTTGACTTATGACTTCCGGCTCATGGCTAATGCTCCGCCGAAACCGGGAGATTGAAGACATGACGTCACTGTTATCGCCTGTCACGCTTTGTTGACGGCGGCTTCGAGGCCGTATCTGTTCCTGCGGTTGCTGCTGACTACTTGGCTGGGTGAGTGTCTGTTCCTCTGTTAATGCGAGACAAAGTTCGGTCAGTCCGCGACATAGACTGTCTGCTTTGCGTTTGGCCTGACGCTCCGAGAGACCTGTCCCAGTCACAGTTGATGAGTTTCCAGAAACCGTGGTTGCTGTAGTAGCTAGCATGTTAGTCAAAGTCAAAGCGTCTGTTGCTGTCGCTTCGAGCGCATTGTAGACTTCTGGCCCAACCGCAGCCTTGGCCTTGGCCAAGGCGGATTGTAATAGTGTTTGTATAGAATTTGCGGTTGCTGTGGCGGCTAACACTTCCGGCGAAATACTGGATTTGCGAGCGTGCTTTTGTTTAGGCGACGAAGACAATGTCGTCGCTGTTGTGGCTGCTGTACGAGGCCGTTCGCCAGAAACACTAGACATGGCAGCAGCCGATGACGAGGGGAATTTGCCAGTCAATTCAAGCTTTTTGATTCGAGATTTGAGATCATCCAATTCATCCCACACAGTCGAAGGAGCAGTCGTGGACAACGTCGACTCCGTGGTTCCATCGTGTCTGGCTTTTTCTCCATCCAGCCGTGCGCGCTCCGCGGCATCCGACATGGAGGCTTGTCGCACGGTCCTTGAAGACTGATTTGAGATTTGCGAGTATCTCAAGCGCGCGTCCGCAAGGGATGCCTTGAAATCAATCTGCGGCATTTCAGGTGATGTTTCCTGATTATATCTACTTCGCGGTACGCCGACCACGGACCTGGAACCTGCAGTGCTAGAGTAGTGGCGCAGACGAGAGCTTTCGTCCAGAGGATGAGCTGATGCTGCCGCAGATGTTGAGTAGGTTGAGTTGAGCAATGGCGACGCATGTTGGGAGTAGAGCGCGCTGCTCTGATACTTTAACTGTTCGGGAGAGGGGGTCTGTTCTTTTGCGAGAGAGCTTCGAGTTGATATGCCCGAGAGTCCCAATTTCTAGGCGCAATTAGCAAATGACCCCAAAAGTAAATAAATCAACTTACTCTTCGGCGATCCAACGAATTGCGCCGACTGTTCACACTTGACTTTGCGATATTGAGAAAGACGTCATCGCTTCTGCGCGTGTCGTCGGTGCTGTATTCTTTCTGCTCGTCGGCGTTCGAATCATCGTAAGCGCTACTACCGGGTTGATACCGCTCATCTACAGCCAACGATCTCATGTTGCTTGCGGTCGCCGCGCTCCGGGGAGACAGCGGGGTGGACTCTCGACGACGTCGCGACGGAGATGATGCCATATCAGCCGCTGAGCCAACCTTTTTCAGGATGGACTTGTTTTTCAAGACGGCATCTATGCTGGGGGAGTCCTGGGAATTGTGTGATCGCGCGGTCTGGGGTGTTGCTGCTTGTTTTGGGGTCGGGGGCAAGAGGCGATCGTTGAATGCAGGTGACGGGCCGGTTGCAGCGGTAAGACGTGAAGCTGTGAGCGGTCTTTTCGTCGTCGTCGATGAAGATGCCGAAGATGGCGATATTGTTTCTGAGCCAGGGCTGGAATGAGGGAAATACGAGGATGAATAGTTGGAATTGGGCGTCGCAATGGAAATGGGCGAGAGCGAGTTGACGGTGCTGCTCGTGGCAGGTGCGGGTGCGGGTGCGGGTGCAGGTGCATTAGTTGCCGCGGGATCACGGGGTGGTGCAGCGCATGGCTCGCCGCCAAGGTTGTGGTTGTTGTTGTTGTTGTTGTTGCTGTTGCTGTTGCTGTTGGTGCTGTTATGATGGCGATAATTCTCTGCGTAACCGTCTGTAGAACCAGCCGACAGTCGTAATGCGTTGTACTTTCGCGACGGTATCTCGGCCAACGCAGGATTCGACAGTGCGCTCGCGCTCAGCGATGACCGGTGGGAGGATGTTGACGTTCTCTTTGTTGGCGTCACAGTGGCACTACTGGAGGCCGCCGATGCGTGGGTGATGCTCCCGCTGGTACGCGGTCTTTGGTCGGCCAGGGGCGACGAAGGGTTGCTGTGGTTGTAGTTGTTGCTGGGACTGTTTTGAAGACTCGACACATCAGCGCTGCGACGAGTAGCCTGGCGAAGCAATACAGATGGCCGATGAATCAGATCCGGGTTGGTCTGTCGTCGCGGTCGCGTCCAGTTGGGATCGTTTTCCAAGTCTAATCGCATGGCCGCCAGAGCCGACGGCGACAATGCGGACATTGTCAACTATTCTTCTGGCATAAAGTGCCGAGCTCTGTCGTTAAATATTCTTTGATCGATAAGCGAACAGTCGCATTGTTGCTGATAAGAGAAAGAAAATAATCGTACACGAACAAAGATTACTGTGGATACTGTACGAGCGACGTGTAAAAATAAGATTGTGAGTGAGCTGTTTTTTTTTTTTTTTTTGACAAAATGTTTTCGGGGTTCTCTTTGGTGGTCGAGGCCCAAAGCGCTTGGTATAGTGCGCTCGTTATAGGGAGTACAGCACACTTGCTCTACAATTATGTACTGTACAGTGTACTCTACTCTGGCTGCTGTGACTGACAGGGTACTTGCACAGGCTAAAAGACGGTGTGCATCCATTACTCGGGGCTCCCGCAACTTGCTTCTACACTGTATGTACTGTACCATGCCGTCGCCATCACTTTTATAAATTGTTTCGCGACTCCGAATACCTATCACAATCACTGCGGCGCGTATACTCTCTCAATTCAAATAACAACATTCAAATAGACGTCTGGTCATTGACTTTCAAATCAATCAAACGATTATGGGCTTTAACGTTGGTGGAGCCAACACCCAATTTCGCAGTTTCAGACAACCACTTGGGTGGAGAATCAAAGTCTGGCGCACTGTCGACCGTAGGGAGAGAACTAGCAACACTTCAAGAAGACGATTCCTGAGACTAAAGAAATGGGACTGCTGTACATGGAACTACTTATGTATCGATACATGTATGAGGATGGACGTCACCAACAACGACACACCTCATGATCAGCTGACCGACCGCCGACATGCTGCTGCATCGAACACAAACAAACATTGAGAATATACGGATTCCTCATAACTCACACAGCATCTTGAATGATCACTCACTTTCGACGAGCGGTGAAGCTGCTCTGGTCATACAAACATACAAGCAGTCGCCCCGCGAATTCGTGCCGATGCATGCCATGCGCTCACTCGCTCGCTTGATCTGGTGTTGTACAGATGCATGTCGGCCTTGCGACGGATCACGCAGATTTAGATCCTGCTCGATGCACCACCAACCAATTTGAACGATTGACAGATTTAGTTTTGTGCCAGCTCAGAAACTCATCTAGTCAAACCACTCAAACCACAAGTCATTCCAGCTGTGGGGAGACAGTTTGCGAATCGGCCAACTAATAATTAGAGTCGTGAGCCTGGAAGGATTCTGTACTGACTACTGATTGGGTCTGTCGCACTACGCAGTCTTTGAATAGTTACAACATATCTGTCTCCAACTGCTTCGTATCAGAGACTGGTGTTGTCGTCTGACTGGTACTGATCTCGAATCCTTCCAGATATATATAGTAGTGGATTGATATGCTTTATGTGATGCTTGTATAAAATGAGTACCGGATGACGTCGATATCACGCGAAACATATTGTCGGCGTCTCATACATGCTTTCGCTTTACATTGGAACATATTTTTGATGTATTCATAATTGTCATAGCTGTCACATCTATCAAACCCGTCAAACCTCTCAAACGAAACATGAAACCGAGAACATCATCATGATGATTATCAAACAGTGCTTGAGCTATCAAGCGGTTTCAACGGCACGTTTCCTCGACAGCGTATATGTAAGTCAATGACCAGACACAGAAGGTAGAAACATTATGCACTTGAAGCTGTCATGACATGAAGTACGACACCTGAAACATGTTTACCTAGGTATGACAGATGGAGCTCGATCCCTAGGAGAATCGAAACGGCTGAACTGCATCAATGATGACTTCTCAATCGTTTCACTGATCATCAATTCGGACATCAACTCTGCCTCAAGCATGTATGTATAGACGAATGAACATCGCGGTCAAACGTACTCTAAATAGTAAACAGGCAAACTAGAACTAGCGGTGAAATCCCAACAAAGATCCGCGTCTATGTCTGTCTCCATAGTGGAAGGATTTGCAAATGCTGACCTATCCATGTGTATCACGAACATTGAATCCATGCTGTAGTGTGCGCAGTATGAGACGTAACCGTGCCACGTGGTAATCATTGTCAGGTACAGAGTGACATCTACGTAATACGGCACCTGGGAGGATTCAGCTTTATGGAGAAAACAAACTTAGCAGTAGTAACGTGCTCAATTGCCTGTTTGATGGTAGAGGGATGATCAGCTATGATGATCCTGATCCATGAACAAAATATGCTTCAAATGTTGGTTTGTCCAAGGCAGGAAAATTACTTCAGTCCCTGTCCATGATATCTCGTTTCAACTTCCTGGTGAGCCGTTCGTTTTTGAATCCTTAGTTCCTGGTCCAACAATGTACGTACTTTCCTTCCCTTCTCTTTAGGCAAGATCAGTACCGCATTGATTTCTTTGCTTTTTCTTCTTGGCTCGTCCAATTTGTCCGCGACATCAACAGAAACAACCGCATACGAACGGAGTCTACATTCGAGTTGCCATATCAAGTACAATCGGAGGATTAGTCGATCTCTTTATTGTGATAGACATGCCTTTACACCCGTTTCATACTTAGTCGATTTAGCACGAACCTTTTTCCACGTAAAAAGGAATCAAAAAGAGGAAAAGGAGAAAAAGGAGAAAGGAAGTAAAGAATTATCCGACCTCCGTCCCCTTCCCGATACGAAGAACAGGCCGTTCGTTATGTGCGTACGTATTTTCGAGGTTCATGATCCATGGCCAAACTCAATTCGAGTTCGACTTGGCCTGATTTATATTCGAGCCGTTTTAACGGGTTGATTTTCTTCAGCTATGCTTGTGAATGCTGAGGAATGTTTTTGAATGCTTCTTTTGATTTGTTGAGGACTTAATACTTTACGTAGATGGGCTTCCACCTTCTAGTCAGCATCGAATATTTTCTATGCTCTTTTTGGAATATGGGTCTGAGGATTTCGCTCATTGGTCGTCTAGGGATCAGATAGTACGTACATACTACGTAGTACGGAGTACTTGGCAGTCGAAGATCGGTACATACTATGTACGTATTCAAATTGTGTTAGGCAATACCTGAGTAAGCCGGATTGAAGGTATTCGTAGACTCCATACTGATACATCAATGAAGGAATTTGGGGTCGTCAAATGGATTGTCGGATGACGTGTTGGGATACGTACGTGGCTATAATATGCTTGTAATGGCCGTTCAGTGGGTTGGTCTCTGTACACATCGCGTCTTTTGTTCGATGCAAGATCTCAAGGCTGGCATAGGGATGCTACTGTAAAACATCGTTTGATGTGCACAAAGCTCACGTGACCTAGAAGAGTTGGCCGACGTGTTTCAGATTGACCCACCGCTCCACTTGATGTACGTACTACATAGTATTGCCAATTTCCATACACTATTACGATACAGATAAATATAGAGTCGTCTCATACTATTACCCGCGTCCTACTAAAGACGATGCTATGCAGCCTGAAATATATTGCCAATCTCTATGAAGGGGCTCAATTCATCAGTCTCTGACCGGGTCTTGCCTTTTAGCCTAGTACTAGCCCTGCACCCCTGCCATTGTGCCGCCTTGCTAATTTCATGCACACTGTCGACGTGACAGGTAAAGTAATAGTACCATATCATATGAATTCCTCGCACGAAGTACGGAGACGGGGTACTATGTACTATGTAGTAGTATAACAAATTCATTTGTCTTAATCTTACGCTTTAGCAGTACAACTTTACATCAGAGATTCAACAGAAATGTATTTCCTACGTACGAACGTAGGTTGATCACTCGTTTCAGATTCAATAATCGAGTACGTACTCCGTACTGATTTCCCGCGAGGGCTGAATCGACTATTGGGTCGATTTATCCAAAGATTCCAAACAGGTAGAGATCGCATTCATTGTCTGTGCGTGGGAACCCTCTAGTGTGTGCTCTGCAAGTGGTTTGCCCTATCCTCTCTTGTTTCATTGTATCAAGCTGCTTGTTTCAGGATCTAATTCGTACGGAGTAATTACTTCAAACTGGGTAAGGACGGTGTGTTTCATGTCAAGAATCATGCACGATAATCAGTGTGATTGGTGAGAGGTGGTAATAGTGGTGAGCCAATGAGCGGTCAGAACCAGTACAAATTCAAGCTCGCCAAAGACTCGAATATTCATGATCGCTTAAACTTCCACTGAACAAGGCAATGTCAAAATCTTCACGTAGTACACTAGGAGAATCTCAAATTCTAGACTGTCATGAGTCATGAGCAGCGCTGTCAGCTGTCGTCTGGAAAAATGGTCAGTCGATCTTCTGCAGGTCTATCGATACTACGATAGACTACTCCGTACCCGTACTACGTATGGTACGAATACCAAGTCCCGCGATCGACCAATCATGGACCATGGAGGCTTTTCCGTGCTTTCCATATTCTCAGTACAGGACGTTGCATCGACGAATTCTTTACGTAGTCGAGTGTACATGATGTAGTAAATGTACATATCTGATGGCTGTGTCATGTGAAATGATGTCTATTTCTCAAACTTTCTTTGTGACTGTTGATTGTCGTCGCTACTTCGTAGAACTCAATATCCTCCGTATTTGCATTCTCTTAGTTAACTAGTCAACATAACTATGAGAAAAACAGCTTACATAAAGATCAGCTTCCTTTGTACACCGAGTAACTAACGTAACTTAAGTAAGATACTGCTTACTCAGGGCGTCGGTATGTAAGTTACGGAGTATGTAAGACTACCATTCTCTCCATGGTCCAGCAGGTGACAAGCATGCAGTCAAGTCGAACGGGCCTCTGACGAAGCTGGGTTTGCCGCCCATCGCACTTTAAAGGCATTACAGTACCATCTAGTATTACATGTGCCGTACAGATTACGCTTAGCGTGTCGCAGGGCTAAATTTAGAGCTTCCCTACCCCTGCCAGACGATGCCGCTAGTAGATTTGTCGCTTTGATTGGCTCTACCTGAACCACGGCAGGTGTCGCTCCACCGGTGATCTGCCCTACTATTGGCCATGGCACAGTTTAGTCTCTGCGCCTCCCCGTCTTCTGCTCGTAAATTCAAAACCAACAAACATTACTTCAGTAATGGTACAACAGTGTAACGAATCCTCCTGCACGGAGTATTAGCAGCACGTATTATGAGGGCCATCGTGACAATACCGTTCCTGCCGTTCCCCCCCGCCCGGCGGCCCTGCCTGCCTTCTCATTCGGCATCCATCTCTCATCATCTCGTCCATCGCATCTCGTCTCTTGATTTTATTTTGCCTTCATACCGTTTTTCATCTTCTTTTTCTTTCCTGGACTTTGTCTTCTTTCTCCTCCCTCTTTGTCTTTCTTCCCGTCTCTTCTCCTTCCTTGTCGTATCGAAGAACGAGAATCTTTTCCCCGTCTCCACCTTTTCAGGGTAAGGGTCCTTGTATCATCTCAAGGCTGAGACACCCGTCTTTTTATTTGCTCCGCCTCCAGACGCCCTCCCGTGCCGCCGCCAGCAATTTCGCCCATCCTCAGCGGCTACGCACGTACGTACTTTGTCTCTGCTTCGACCACTCTCTCCTTCATCCTCATATCCGTCTCATATTCGACTACGTATCGTTCCCTGGAGGACCGACTGTTTCAGCCATTCTTGATTGTCTTCTTGTTGTACGCTTGTCTACCGTTGCCAGCACTGTCGCCCAAAACAATCTCGCCCGCCCCCGCCTTCTCACGTACAGCCGTACACACAACAACCACGAACCACCACCACCACCACCACCACCACTTGTGGATCTCCCAGTTTCGTCTTCTGCTTCTTCTCACGGCTGTCATCCTGTCATTGAGAACTGCACAACTCTTCTCATTCGCGGGGCAGCTGTTTATTTTGGTATGTTTCACTGCTTGCTCATGTCAACAACATCAACACTCTCGCCGAGTTCATGAATGCGCCTCATGCTCCTCTCTTATTCTTCAAGAAAGCCTAGCTGAGCGTGGCCATGCTTTACATCTGTTCATACTTTCTGCCTCGCCATAACATTCTGCAGCCTGCCACAGTTTTTGATTTTCAGAACACCTACCGTTGTTATTAGTTATATACTCGATCATGATGGACACTGACCGCATTCACTCGAAAAGATCCTTTGCGCAGGTAGCAACCGCAAATACCAATCCTTATATATACCGTTACCCTTCCGGATGCCATAGCTCTTCTGCTCTTTGTGATCGAACACAGAGAGGCGCAAGTGACCGTGGGCGGGCTTTGTCGACCAAACGCAGACTGACTGCTCTCTCGACCATCAAGATGCCCGTCCAAGCAGGTCCCTCGCTAGTTTACGCCTCGCTCTCTTCCTTTGCCCGAGACTTTGGTGACTCAGCCAACTACACTTCGAACAACTCGCTGCAGCATTCAGAAGACCGTTCACTCTTTACACACTCGTTGGGGCCCACTCAAGAGAACAGCTTTGCTCCTACAATTGAGCATCCTATTTCGTTCGAACATCGAGAGAGTGTCTCGTCGTCGGGACTTTCAGAGTCGACCGATTCTTCACCTACAACTACAATCTCTACATTTGACACTACATCCGTGACGGACACATCGCCGAGCTCTTCCCCCGAATCGCCCTCGGCTTTGCAATTGCCCTATCCGAAGTCGATCAGAATACCGGAAATCACAGAAAAAATGACCATATTTTCAGATGCGCCAGCTTCTGCCTTGTCTACTTTGCCATCAATGATCCCGTCTACTTCTCGGCCAGTCTCACCGGGAAGACGAGCTCGCAACCTCAAAAATTTGTCTCTAAAAATGCCATGCCAAATATCACGACCAGCCATTTCCACAGCATCGGTAGTAGAAGCCACGAGTCAAAATTATTCCGCCCCTCCATCACCTGTTCACAGGCCTGCAAAGACAGCTCGTCGAAAACCTGCAAACCTCACGATTCGCACCCCCTCATCGGATCAAATCACATTCGCTCGTAACATTACAGACATTATACCCCCTACTCCAAGCATACCGCAACGCTCTCTTCGACATTTCGAATCGTCACCTTCTTTATCTATCTTTTCGCCATCCGTCGCCCCATTGAATGGTATGCAACTACCCAGACCAGTTACGCAGGATGGCGCTCCTTTAATGCCTGGCAGCTGGCAAGACTCGCCTCCTCCCCCTTCTCGACAATCACAAGCTGTTTCTGGTACAAGTTTGCAGCAAGTGACGGAGGAAGAAGATTATCACCTCGATTCACGAGAATCAACCAAACGTACTGAACAAAGTTACCCGGATGGACCAATCAAGATCTACGACTCGGGAGTCTATCTATACTTGGAACCCACACGAGACGAAGCTTCGAGATTCGACGTGGTTATCAATGTAGCCAAGGAGGTTTTGAACCCCTTTGCTAACGACATGGACCCTAAACCAGAAACTGTCGTCTCAACCCTCAGACGGCCTGTGTCTCTTGCCAAGAGGCTGTCCATGGCGGAGCCAATGACTGCAATTTCTGAAGAATCCTTCCATTCTGCATTTGAATCCCTACCGTCTGAATCCAACAGTCCTACTACACCAAAAGTTGAGAAGAGCTCGACACCAGAATACATACATGTTCCGTGGGATCATAACTCGGAAATTCTAGAAGACTTGGCAACGTTATGTCAATTGATTGATAGCCGAGTCAACCAAGGAAAATCCGTCTTGATCCATTGTCAACTAGGAGCAAGTAGATCAGCGTCTCTGGTTATCGCATACGGCTTATATAAGAATCGAGACCTTGATTTTAACGACATGTATAGCATTGTCAAGGGCAAGAGTCGCTGGGTTGGACCAAACATGAGTTTGATTTACCAATTGACCGATTTCCGATCTCGAGTTCAGCGTGAGGAGCCGGTCAAAGCGCCAAACCCAGACTGGTTCAAGACATCACATCTCTCTGCGCCAATTCAACAGGATTCGTTACCTACATCTCTTGAGAAGGAAATCCCTCAGCTAGCACCGGTACAACCACTTCAAAGTCAGGTTCAACCAACTCCGCCTGCGTTGCCAGAAATGATATTCTCTCCGATGCAGGGCACCTTCACAAAGCCTTTTGTCAAACCATTTCCTCCGTTGCAGAAGCAACATGGTTCCAATGGTCGAGGTCTATCATCACGGCCATTGCCGCTTCGAGAGAAATACCCGAGTCCCGAGTTTTTGGTCAAACCCAAACCCGTCAACAAACCTGAGACACGGAAAGTCGCACATATTCGTTATCCGACGGTCCAAATGGATCTCGTGATGCAAGACGTTCCCTCGTCTCCGTCAATACTATCACCCCGAGCGGCTCCTTATATGTGTTCTTCACTTTCACGGACCCTTGCTGGAGACTTGGCAGGAGACGCTCCTGCTACGCTTGGGTTTGGACAGCCACTATTCGATCCTCGATCTCCACCTCAGCGACAAGAATTGCTAATTACACGAAGCATTGACGAAGTTTTATGAATAATCGCTTCGTCCGACTTCTCGTTCATTAATTTATTTCCTTCCTTTTTCATCATCTCAGGCTTATGATCAAAGCGGGCTTTGCGCGTCTGATTTTCCTTCTTACTGAATATTCTCTCTTTTTTTTTTTTTTTTTTTTTTTTTTTCAATTACAGAGCCTGATTTTCAAGCAGCTCGTCGATCCAACATATTTTCAATTGTTTTGAACTCACGCTAGCATTTCTATGGCTGAGCATGATCTGGGACATGTGGTCACTGGCGTTATGGTGTTGCCATTTTTTCTTACTAGTGGCAGGCTGGTATTGGGAGGAACTTAGTTGTAATATTAGTATCATTACCCTGACCTGTTTTCTGTCTTCATTTGCATATTTTTTGTTTGTCACTTGTTATGTGGCTTACATATCTGATGCATTGATGAGGATTAGAGTGGCTAGATACCCACGAATCAAGATATTCATGGTACTGTCTTTATATTTTCAGATACATATTTTCAATTGTAACTTAGTTCGATAACAATCAATCCCAAGGATTGACTCACTTGTATGCGAGTATTCGGATTTGAGGATCTCAGCAGTCTAGATCATATGATATACAGGTGACCGTGCACACATGTTTATGTACAATAAGACCGGCCGTCGTCATATAGCCCCGGTCACCGAGTACCTGATCCATAAATGGGGTGGCTTTGCTTGAAGCCACTCTTCGTCTACAGGGTTGGCGTGTGGGCGTATCTGTCTTCGCAGAATGGCTTTTGCACAGTAATCGATCGTGCTATGAAAACTTCAGTGACCAGTCGAATCACGCATGCTCAGAATCGACCAACTTCGAGCAGAATCGTCTTTTCGGACGATATCGGAATCTGTTTGAGAAAATTGGGTCTAGGCGATCTAGTGACGATTGTGTTTGAAAAGACATCACTCGGTCCGTCGTCGAACATCTCTATCCTCAGTCTGTGCCCCGACGCCTCTAAGCGCATCAGTAACCAAGGCGCGCAGTTGATTCTGACCAGCCTCGGTATGAAAGTCTTCTCTGGCCGCCAATTCGGCAATTCTCCTCCTGAACTCAATGTCAACTTCGCCCGCCTCGCCGTCGACATCCTCTTGAGACATCGTGCCCAAATTGACGCTGATATTATGTGGAAGCGGTGGCGGCGGGTGCACGTCTCGAAGCGCTTGCAGCTGCGCTTCTGATCTTGTGTTTCCAGTGACTTCTCCCAGATAGGCGGCGATATCCATGAACGATCCTTCGTTTTCAATCATTTCTTGAGCTGTGAATCCCTCGTCATTCGTGTGTTTGGCGTCAACGCCCAGTTCTTCCACGAGACATTTCGCAATATCTAACTGTTCCGTCACGAATAAACATGTCTCGTTGTCTTCGTCGGTCAGATTGGGGTCTACGTGAAACTCCTGCACGAGCGCACGTAGTAAATCGATGTGTCCGTAGGATGCCGCAGCGTGGAGAAGGGAATAGCCATGTTCGTCCTGGTTAGAAGCGCGCGACGAATCCGATCGCAGGTGGCTGAGAACGGCCGAGGGGTTGTCGGCGGCAAGGATGTAGAGATTCGGTTGTTGACTCATAGTTGCGAAATTGTCTTTGATTGCAGAGGATGAGTCACAATGAGAGAGAGCAGATTAGCGCCCAGCCGATCTTTCTTCAAGGCGTAATGAACACAAAGAATATTGAAGGTTGTACAGAGTAATTGAGTTGAGAAGGCAGAGTTGATGAGGCTGAGCACAGCGAAATAAAAGTAAAAATCGACGAAGTTTAGGCAGGAGCTCACCCGCGCTTTCCTTTTTTGACGTTGCCCCGCGGCGTCCTAAAGAGGAAGGATCGATCCACCCACTGTGCTTTCCAATTTTATGTCAGTCATTCAACAATTCTTCTCGAGCTCGGAGTATAAAAACACACACCCGTCCATTCTATTCCTCTCAATCAACTATCCAAGGAGAATTAAGGAAGAATCTACGCGGACAGCTTTTCCGCCCTGGCAAATCGACAACCCCCCACGGATAGCTGCGCCCTGAAGAACTGTGTCACCATGGTGGAACAAGATCCCCATGAAGTTCGCCAACTGGTGCAAAGCCTAGAGGCTGCCACCAAGAGAAGCAGAAGCGAGTCGAAGAAAACATTTGGCTGCAAAAAGTCAACCTTTGTTGTCGCTGGATCCCAGGATATTAAGGTGCATTCATGGCGGTTCATGGATTGGGATTACAAAAGATCAGACTTACCCACATACGCTCGCGGTCTATTTACTACAAAACTCAGTGATGGGCGAGATGAGATCTGTATTCGAGGTTATGATAAGTTCTTCAATGTGGACGAAGTGAATGAGACCAGATGGCACAACGTCGAGACCAACACGCGGGGCCCTTACGAGCTCAGTGTCAAAGAGAATGGATGCATCATATTCATATCAGGCTTGGAAGACGGTACGCTTTTAGTGTGCAGTAAGCATTCGACCGGCAAACGGGCTGATACACCACTCAGCCATGCACAAGCCGGTGAGCAATGGGTCGAGAGGCATCTCAGCAAAGTCGGCAAGACAGTCAAAGATTTAGCTTTGGAGCTACGAAGGATGAACGTTACTGCTGTCGGCGAGCTCTGTGATGACCGTTTCGAAGAGCACGTCCTTGCGTACGACGAAAACGCCGCGGGTATCTACCTTCACGGTCTCAACTACAACCTCCCTGAATTTACAACTCTGCCCGGATCAGAAGTACATAGATTCGCCGATGAATGGGGATTCAAGAAGGCCGAATTTGTTGTCATGGAGGATATCAAGACCGTCAAGGACTTCCTTGACAAATGCGCCGAAACGGGGTCATGGAATGGTCGAGACACCGAAGGCTTCGTGATTCGTTGTCAATTAGGAAGTGGCAAGTCGGACAGTTACAGAGATTGGTTCTTCAAGTACAAGTTTGAGGAGCCATACTTGATGTATCGACAGTGGCGTGAGGCAACCAAGGCGGTGATTGCAGGGAGAGTACCCAATATCAGGAAGCACAAAAAGATCACGGAAGAGTATCTGATATACGCTCGACGACAATTAGCCAAGGACCCCAAGATTGGCAGACTATACAACCAAAACCACGGTATCATCTCCATGAGGCAAGGATTCTTGGACGAGAGAGGACTGAAAGGCTCGGAAATAATTGCGATGGAGAACGAGGGGGATCTTGACTCGGAGACGCCAGCTAGAAATTTCGTCTTGGTTCCTGTTGCATCGATCGGGTGTGGCAAGACAACGGTTGCTTTGGCATTGGCTAATCTCTTCGGTTGGGGCCATGTTCAAAACGATAACCTGGGTCAACAAAAGAACAAAGCCCAAAAGTTTGCCTTGTTGGTAACGAACTCATTGGCAGCTCAGACTGCTGTCATAGCGGATCGAAACAATCATCAGAAACGGGAGAGAAAACAGCTCATAGATGATGTGACGAAGATTGTTCCCGATGCCAAGTTTATTGCATTGCACTGGGTCCATGAGCCGAAGGGATTATTGCTAGATGATATACGACATGTTACCAGAGAACGAGTCCTTACACGAGGAGACAACCATCAAACTATCCGAGCTGGAAGCAAGGACACTTCAGAGATTATCGGAATAATGGAGGGGTTCTTGCAGCGATTTGAGGCAGTTGATACAGATCGAGAACCTGACATGTACTTCCACGAAGTCATTGACCTTGATGTGGGAGATTCGTCTCGTGAGAACTTGGAGAAGATCGTTACCAGGTTGCACTCTGTTTACCCGAACCTCGTCAAGCGAGTTCCCGATAGTGCTGAACTAGATGCTGCTCTTACATCGGCACTGACCGAGTACCGCGTTGACGCAGACCTTAGCTGGGGAAGCAGCAAAAAGGCAGACAAGAAGGCAGAAAAGGCGTCCAAGAAGAACGACGCCACCATCAGTGCTGCTCACAACAAAGCCCAAGATCCGATGGTTACGGTCAAGCACATTGAGTACATCGGAATCTTAATTCCCCCAACAGATATCCAGCAACTTCTCACATCGATATTCAACGACACAACCGGCCCAGCAGAGCGGAACAAGCTATACCTCCATCTTAAGAACTCGCGCCGTATCCAGCCCAGTTTCCATGTAACTCTCATCCATCGGGCACTTAGCAAAGAACAACCACAGATTTGGGAACAATACACCGATCTGTACATCAACCGAATGAACGAGCGCGTCTCTCAGGGGTTACCAATCAACCCACCTACAAAACTGGCCGATGCCCGCGTCCGCGTTGAGCGGCTGGTCTGGAATGACGAGATCATGGCCTTTGTCGTGCGAATTCTAGCACCCGAGGGGAACAACAACAACAACAATAACAACGGCCAGGAGAAACTCCCATCATCATGGCCCTGCGTCAATGTCGTGCCACATATTACAGTGGGCACGGCGAATCCAGACGTCAAGCCCAAACAGAGCAATGACTTGTTACAGAAATGGCTCGAGGTCGGATCGGGCGGCGACACGGGGATTTGGGAGGCGGAGATTCCTGGTGTCAAGGTGCTGGAGGGGAGTGTATTACCTGTTATGATGAGGGGGAAGTAACCATACATTACAACAAATAGCATACTATTAGGTGATGGGTCTAAATGACGGATGGAGGGTATCACTTATATGGAAAGTATCAAACAGTTCTGGTGAATCAGTCTCTCATGGTCTATGTAGATTAATTAGAAGTAATATGGTACACGAATCATTCGCACAAACGCACACATTCATGACATCTTTCCCATGTAAAGGAAGCAGAACGCAAAGAACTTATTAGCAACATTAAGAATGATACAAAAATCGAACATGAGGATCTATCCACCCTCGCTTACTCCAGTATACACGCATGCCCCAGGCGCACAACAAAGAATTAACCACTAACCCAAGCAGCAACCCTCTGCACTCCAAAGCGTCCCATGAATTGCAACCCGGTACTACCCATGGGGAAGTAACTGACCAAATACCACACCAGCGCAACAAGTTGGAATATAGCAGCGAATAAAGTGAGGAAGCTTTTTTGTAACTATCCCCTTCAATTAGTATCATATGCACGAGAAAGTGAGCGATAGAGAAGAGGGAGGAGACGTACGCCGACGGCAAAGTATAATGTCAATGCGATAGAGCCAAAGTAGGCGGCTGTAAAGGGTAGTCGGGGTCCCGACAGGAGATGGCGGATGTAAGTGATGGGGCCCATGAGGACGGCCCACGAGGCTAGGAACAGAGTTGAGCCGACGGACCATCTGTGTATCGAAGGATTAGTAGACGTCATATTAATCAGAGAATAAAGACAAATCAGGAATGTGGAAGCTATGCATGTGCACGCATTGAGACATTGTTGGGGCGCAAGGTGTGAAGAAATGGAAAAAAAAAAGAATCAGGCGCATTCTTTCCTCTACAGGAATCAAGGAAAGGGGATATCATTTGTCAAGCCACAGGACTGATGCGGTGCGCGTGGGACAGGGAAGGACTAGTCATTGCTAAAGCCATGTACCATGTACTTGTCCATCGTACCAAGGTGGCTTGATCCTCGTTCACATGCCATTGGAGATCATGAGTCTGCATGGGTGTCACCCATCCAAGTCAAGTCATCACCACCTTGACCAAGAGTCTGACGAATCACAGATACGGGTTCGACTTTTGACTGAAAAAACTGAAGAACGGGGAGACAAGGGGAGCATAGCACTTACAAAATGGCGAATTTGCGGGGCTTCGTTATCAAAGCCGGCCATAGAACGAAACATAGCAAGAAGCAGACAACGGCTCCAAGGTTACATGCACCAAAGACAAGCATTCGATCCCACCGACTTACTAAGTATGCATGAACAATGGTTAGTCATTTTGCACTTATCAACGAGGATATGAAAGCCTGTTTTTGATTTTGCATCTAATGCATGTGAACCCGGGAGAACGCAGGAACTGAGTTGGTATCACCCGGGCTCGCAGCAGTAGATCGAGATAGGGAATCACGAGTTCAAAAGTAACAAGACGATAGGCGGGGAGGAGAACAAGACAGGATATGTCTAGAGGAAAAGGGTGGAGCACATACACGCAAAGAAACTTTCCTCTTCCTCTCGCCTAGACGGCGCGGGCAAAGGTGCCCCGGGTTCTTGAGTCGGAAGTCGTAGATATCCCTCACCGCTCCCGAACGGATTTAGAGATCGGAGTCGGGACATAATAGGTGTGTTTGCGTCTGTTCGCACTGGCGTATCCTGGTCGCGCCGTGACCAGCCCAGCGAGTTCATATTCTCCCGGAATGAAGCAGAGGCCATTTTGTCGTATTGAGAGCAGCTAGTCTTGAATAATCGATATGCACATCAACTAAGGTCCGATGATCCACAGATAGATAACCCCGTATACCTAAAGCCGTCCGTCGACTGATATGAGGGGTGTAAGCCAAGAACCTAATCGCTTGGTAGTCGTTGATGCAATGCAGATGATCTGCTGTAGTAAGTGCACTAGCGCAATAAAACCGGTAGTCTTTTCGCAATAGGAAGGCCAGGTGACAATCCGGAAAACCCTACGGGAGTATATCGTCCCTAGTTCTAGTTGTATAACGACCGGTCCAAGTTTTCTCTCTTTGGTGTACAATCTTAGAAGTATAGACTGAATCAGAGCCGTTGCCACCTGATCAAGCAGCAACAAACGGACGAACACAGGTACGCAGTGGGCGCAGGTTATACGGTACGATGGGCGGGTGGAAAACAACGACCAATCGTGGCAAGAGATAGCAACTAGCAAGAATAGGCAATATGTCAATACAGATTTACAAACACTGGAATCTTTCCGAACGGGCCGTTCGGCAGCAGCAAGCGAGCAAATACAAAGCCGACTAGTCTCTAAAATGGGAAGGACAAGACGACGGAACGTTGAGCGGAGCTGGGCTGGACCGGGGGAGGTGGGTGGGCGATATACGTACTGAAGAATGGAAGCGCCTCTTGCCTCCAGTCAGAAGCGCGCAAAGTTCAAAGCACCGACACAGGCAGACAGAAAGTGTGTGTGTGTCGACCAATCCGGACTTGAAGAATCAGAAACGCTCTTTCTGTTTTCGGACGAAAGAGGGAGGGGTGGTGTGCGATTCGTAGCGTTTAGGGATGTCAGATGACTTTTTAGGTCGATGCAGAGCCCGCTATAATGACGAAGATTATCGGGTTGTCTCAGAGGAAGGACTGAGGATGAGACAAGGAGGGTGGAAAGATGACCACGGAGGTTCAGAGATGGAGGTCGATAAATGGGCTGCTCGTCGGGGTGGTGCGGACGGCGATATGTGTATGTGTTGATGGTGTAGGCAGCACGAATATTTGGATATCAAGCAGGCAGAAGCTATAGCGGTAGAGGCGGCTGGCTAGCTGGAGACTGGGTCTGACAGTCGACTGACTGATGGGAGTGGTGACTGGTTTGGTATCAGTCTGGTTAGAGTTGATGCTAGCTTCCAGGTTGTCGTCGTGGAGAAGAGCTTGGATGATGGCAGCCTCAGGCCATTTGTTAGACTCAGTCAGAGGCTTGGCACGCTAGGGTCACCCGCCCAGCACAGCCACGCTTCTGATTGGCTGATCGATGCACTACAAACGACTACTATGTAGTATGTACTATGTAGTAACTGTACATACTACATAGTAGTATGTACATAGTACAAAGAGTCCTTTCTACATGACTATGTACATGACCAGACAGTAGACAAAGCAGAGTCATGAGTCGTAGCAAGACAGTCAAGCCGTTTCGGTGCAACACCGAAACCCCGAGACAGACAAACAAGCACATTCTCAAATGGTGGTGGTGTGTAGCAGCCGCCAATCAGCATGGCTGTGCGGAGGGAGAGGGGAAGGATGTCTCGATTTTGGGACTGTACATAATTCCTCTTCGGGCGTGCCTATGCGCTATACTCAATTATTGATAGTGCACATATCCTCTAATCTATCTGTACTTGCCGTGGTAGCTGTACCGTTGGCGATCCATTTAGTCGAGCAGATCATGGACCAGCGTTGCGTGCAGAAGTACATCTTGATTTAATCTATTTTTCCCATCGGTCCTTTGCTACGTACTGTTTACTCTTGACAAAGTGTTAGTTACTAAGGCAGTAGTGTATAGACATGGTTGGCCGGGTGACTTATCCGCGACGAGATTGACGGAGCGAGGTCTGTTCTCTCTGCGCTGGTGGGAGAATGATTGGCGCATCTTGCAGTGTCTCGGGCCGCAGAGTAGAGCCGTATGCCTGCTCCCGTTGATGATGTATTGATGCATACGGCCATCGCAGACGGTGGACAGTGGGCCATACTACGCGATATGTGAGGGGTAGAAAGAATCACGATTAGTCCTCCCGAAGTGTGGATGTCATGCATCGAAGAACTCCGTAGTACGGCCAATAGAAAGCACCAACATGGTCGGTAGATAAATCCTTTCATCCGCACGGTCTGTATTCGTGCGTACCACGATGATGTTCAGCAGGGATTCGAGTATCAGTTCGAAGTAGTACAACTTTCTATGCTCAGTCTGAGGGCAAAGTCAGATAAGAATCATAAGATGGACTGATACCCCACTTCGCGCAACTGGCCGAACCGCAACGGGAAGACGGCAAGATCTCCTAGTCTGCGTATCATATCCACCACCATCCACTGGAAGTAAGTTAGTTACTGATCAGTTTGCCAGTCTGCCAGACTCAACCTTGGGAGCCTGCCGTAAGGACATCCTCTAAGATCGGAACGTCACGGAAGACTGTGTCTTGCTTATCTGCCTGCCTCCGCATGTCTCGCTTATTGTGCTATCATTCCAACTCCAACCCGGAATGCGGGCCCGCACGTTTCTTGAAATCGCCACTGCAGTAGCGATGATAGAGTCTGATTGACTAACAGATGCGGTGGGCACGATGGGCTACCATCGTATTTATATTCAAGATCACCTATGTACTGTATGTGATGAGTACCTAGTCCAGCACAGACGATGGGATATGCGCTGCAGGTTTCACAAAGACCCATGTGCTCCAAGGTTTTGTTCGAGGCAGCCAACCGTATGGAGGGCACAGGTGCAGTGCCTACATTCGAAGAAAAAGTGCCCGCTGCAGTGCTAGGGTGGCGTAGCAACTGAGACCATTCAGATCGCGCAGACCTTTCATGCAGAAATGGCCCAAGCTTCTACAGCATCGCAACTCGATTCCGCCATAAATTACTGCTACCAGAAGTACGTAGTAGTAGGCTAGTAGTATTGCTTAGTGATCTTCTCGTTAGTTATTAGAATTGGAATACTACTTTCTTCACTTACCCCACTAATGAACTACTACATCGATCGAAACGAGTCGTTACCCAACTCTGAAAATGTCATAGATCAGAGTAGGAACTAGAGTATAATCACACCCCCCCCCCTCTTCGTCTGGAGTAGGGTGACTGAGTGCCCTCACGCTGCCTGGTCAGCTATGTTTGACCCATGTCAAGCTGCCGGGCCATCTGATACATTCTAGACTCTAACCAGTGCTATTTGCCTTGCCCTAAGCTTCGCTCGCGTCTCCGCGTGAGTCATCGTTTCCCTGTTTGACTCCGGCTTGATGATCAAGATTCCTTGTTCATGGGACAGCAAGGTTCTGCTATTAGAAATACGAAAGCAGACAAAATCGGGCTGTGCGACAAGACAAGATGCCCACCCACACACACCTCTGCAAAGTTTCCCACAATGTTCTAAGCTAGCGTAGGCTTCCTCGAAATCGGTCAGCATCTCTCGTCTCGCTCCCCTCCATTCCACCTTCCTATTCGCCCTTTTACCTGAGTAGCCCTGCCCACGTTGACACACAGTACTATAGCAGAAAACCGGAAAGTAGTTCCATCTGATTACGACGGAGCTGTGTGTGTGTGTGTGTGTGTGTGTGTGTGTGTGTGTGCTTGTGTGTGTACGTAGAGAAAATAAAGCCTTGTCCTCAGAGCCGGCCGATCGACGTCCTGCATGACCCTCGATGTCATAGTATCAAATGAGAGATGCAGGACTCCCCCCGATCTGGCCTGGGATTTTGTTTTAAAAACAGACGGCGTTCCCTCTCCGGAGACGCGGACCCTGCAGTAGAGTTTCCTGCTTGACTACGTGTTCGTCTTGTATTCGTACACAGCTATATCTTGGTCCCATCCGCCTCGATCGACTCGATCTACTCAAGTCCTTGCCATAGTAATTCGCTAAGCAAGACACATACCAGCACCAGCACTCAGGCATCTCTCCACCTACCGCACCAACGACGTCCAACTTGTTTTGATCGGGTACCTTGCGTCGTTGTACGCAGCCCTACCCGCCAAAGCAGTGGGTACAACTTGAAGCCATTTTTCCTTGCTGTTCGCCAGTGGTACGTATGTACATCTTTTAATGTATTCGGACCTTGCCGAAGTCCGTCACTGACTGGCGCCACGTGGAATGTTTAGACAAGAAGAAACACTTGATTCATCTCATCCACATACTTCATCCTAGTAAGTGTATGTTGACAACATTTGTTCGCACCTATTCTGATATCAAGTTAGACATCATTCATCCTCAACCAACACTACCTTGGACTATAACTGGTAGGTATTTCAGTCTCTTTGATGCACTACCTTGCCTTGTTGTTCTTGTCTTCCTTCTCTGCCTACATCCTGGTCTCTCGGACTTCGTGGGGGTGAAACGGCACACAGACAGGCAGCACTTGATCAGTAGAAGCCGGGCTGTCGGATTGTTAGCTCATGCCGGCGCAAGGTGTCTTCCCAAACCAAGTCTCTCTCTCTCTCAGCCTTGATTGAATACGTCAGCCGCAGGGGCCTGAGAGCACTGCTGCTCAGAGTCACGACGAGAGAAGAAGAAATTAGGCGGCGTCTGTCCACTTGTTGTTGGGCTTACTCGGCTCACCGCTCTCGGCCAGCTGCCAGCCAGTCACAAAACATCCACACCGCCGCCAAGCCACGCCTGCCCCATCCTCTCCTTCCCTTTCGTCTCTCTCCTCCCCCAGTCTTGCTGTCCTTTCTCTTTACCTCCTCCTAAACAATCATCAAACACAGCCGTTTCTGCTATATTCATCGTTACCGTTCGGCTCATTTCTTAGCTCATTCTTATACTGACGCTTGTCTGTTGTTATTCGTCTTAGCACGCGTCAAGGACTTCCTATCGAGTACGTTGCTGGCTGATCCGCCACCCCTCTTTTCAGCTAACCCCAAAGCTCATCCGCCAACTGCCGTTCTGTTTGAAATCACTTTATCTCGCTTTGTCTCATGGCGAATGAGCTGACATTGAGTTATAACAGTTTCACCTCTCTCCTCGTTCTCAATTGATTATCTACGCACAATATTCCGACCCAACTCGGTCACCGAAGACTATACGACTACTGCAACTAAACTCGAATGCGATCGTGAACTTCCAGCAGCCAACAGTTCAAATAATTTCCCACTTTTTGCGACCAGCTTGGTTCCTCTTTGCATTGAGCAAATTGCCATCGAATTTTGACAGTGCATGGTAGACACCAGCCTTGTCTAGGACATTCACCTTACGAACAAGCCTTGCGTGAGACGATGTCTCAGCCTGGATATACTATGGCCAATCAACAATTCGACAACCACTTCGGTAACATGAACGGCAACGACGCTGTTGACCCTTCAAACCTCACTATGCAGAATGGAATGTTCATGCCTTACTCTTTTGGATCTCAGCAGAATATGTCCGCCAGCTTCAACATGGGAAACTCTGGTATTGACACCGATGAACTGCTGGACCTCGACCTCAACGGACAGAATGGCATGTCACGCGCCGATGGCATGAATTTTATGCATGACCAGCGACAGAACCAGGGTCTATCCATGAGTCACCAAAGCCAGATGACCCAAATGTACTCTCAAACACCCGATGGAGCTCCTATGCACAGCCCGTTCCTGCAAAACAGTTTCAACTACGATCAGTTCCAGATGCCTAACCAGGGTACCCCGTCTCACCTGAGTGCACCCAACCACTTTGACCATAGTTTCCTGAATGGCAAGACACGCCCTAGCTTGCAAACCATGGATCGTTCAAACTCTGACAGGACCCCGATGACTCCCAAGACGCCAGCTATTGGTGCTTTGAATTTGAACACACCGGACTCTGGATCCTTCCCATCGCAGCCTATTCGCGCCTCCAATCTCCAACACAGGCACCAGAAAACTCTCTCCAACCAGTGGGACGGTACCCCAGGAAGTGCGCAGTCATTCATTGAGTCACCAATCGCTTCGCCCAACCTTCACTCTCACCATGCTGGCATTTCAGAGATACTCAAATCCGGGAAACATGCATCTCTCCCTGCCAAAGTGGATAATCCCAGCGCCCAGGCACTAGAGTCACAGGAGGCAAAGCGACGTAGACGCCGAGCTTCCCACAACATGGTGGAACGACGACGTCGTGATAATATCAATGAAAGAATCCAGGATCTTTCCCACCTTGTTCCTCAGCATCGTCTGGAGGACGACAAAGTCCGCAAACAGCTTCTAAACAACTCCACTTTGTCTCCACCAGGCGGCAGCATGAGCCCTCCTAATGCTACTTCCTTGCTCGCTGGTGGCAATGGTCGTCGGGCAACTGCAGGAAATATTACCATGGGACTTCCAATCGAAGAGAAAGAAAAGGGACCCAACAAGGGAGACATTCTGAACGGGGCCGTCGGCTGGATGAGGGATCTCATGTGGGCTCTTCACGTCAAAATGCAGCAAGAGTCAGAATTGGCCGAACTCATCTCGAATCTGGGTGGAACATGGCCTTTTGAACAGACCGAGGACGACAAGCGGATGCGCACTGAGCTCCTTGATGCGATGGAGAAGAATGACCCGAACACATTCACTTACAGCCGTGCGCCGGGAAGCGGACTTCGCGTGCCTAAACACACAAACATTGCTGGAGAGACTGTCCAGAACGGTGCAGGCCTCAGTCCACAGAGTCTTAGCCCTGCTTTTCACAGCGGCGGCAGTGGAGCCAACAGTGGTGCGGGCCAGCCAGCATTCTGGGGCAGCTCTAACAACATTTTCAAGGAAGAAGAAGAGTACACAATGGACATGTGAGCTTCCTTTATTCTCGTTGAATTCATACACGTGACCGAGTCAGTTGCATATGTGGCGGCGTCAATGAGGAACGGATATTGGTTGTAGATTGATTTGGCTTATTATATTTCTGTGGTTGCATTATGGTTGGTTCTTGTTTTTGATTATTTAAGATTCAGACAACGTTATGTTCATGTCATTGACTGGGTTTTGCATTTTGAGAAGAATCTGATTCTTTAATATCAACCTTGTTCTGCATATGGCTTGTCGACCACGTCGAGGACTCATTGCAATCAGTGGATTCATTTGTTTCGTTTCATTGTTTTGACTCACTTCATATCGATACCCCAGAGGTCCATTGTTTCCTCCATTTTATTTCTAACATGTCATGAGTTGCTATTGTTATATGCATCCGCCTTATTTTCTTTTCTGTTCGGCTCATCGATAATGTTTTCTCATTTCTATCTTATTATCGGTTTTCTGTGGAGCAACAGATGCTATGGATTAGGGTTCTCAAGGATGTTTCGTTTGTGTCATTCTTCAGATCGATTCTGCTTTCCTTCTTGGAATACGAATATGTTGATTGGTTTAATTGATATAATCTGGCTTGCTTGAGACTGAAAGTACGTAGTATGTATGGAGTACACCGTACACCCCTGTCCCACAGGACCCTATCAAATGCGAATACGAGCCGATTGATCAATGTATATCCATGTATTTGGACTGACTACGTACGCCAGATGGTTGCCAACCGTCGACCTTCAACAGACCTTATTTCATTGTCATATCCCCGCCAACCATTCATGCAACATTGTAAACAAGCTCGGCCGATACTTCGGGCGACGCGCGGAAACAACGATATGTTTCGGTAACACTAGAACTCGATCTGCAAGTCTTCATTAAAAGGTTACGCAATGGCCCTGGCATGGAACAATTGAAGTTGACTGTATACAGGAACTACTCCGTACTCGCAATGCACTAGTATACAAAATTGATTTGCGGAAAGAAGGAAAGACTGGCCTTGTTGCTGCAGCAGGCTTACGAGAGTCGTATAGCACCGTGGTAAAATGTTTACCCACGTTGTCACTGTACAACAGGGGTCCTGAAACTATTTAGATGTCCTTCATCTCTCTGTTTGTGTGATTCTATCACCCGCTCCTTCGATCGTTCCAGCATAGAAGCAAAGGTTCGAAAGACTTCTCAGCATGCCTTCCCAAGCTTCTTCGGTCTCAGCTCTCCTGCTGGGCCTGACCAGCAGTGCCTCAGCAGCACTATACGACCAAATCATCCGAACCCAATGCGGCCCCGTCCAAGGCGATGCAGAATATAATAGCTCCATTACCGGTAATCTAACGCACTGGAAGGACATCACCGTCTGGAAAGGCATTCCCTTCGCCGCCAGCACCGCCGGCCAAAATTGCCAAACCACCACAACCTGTGGCGGTGTGGGACGAAACCCTCGACGCAAGTCCATTCGGTGACTTTTGTCTTGGTTCCTCGTCTTCTCCGGGGTACACCGTCTACGAGGGTTGTCTGAGTCTGAAATCGCACGCCAGACGAACACATACTGGGCTAATTTTATCAAGACGGGAAATCTGAATGGGAAAGGACTTACGGCTTGGTCTCCGGTCAACGCTCCGCAGTTGGTGCAGCGTGTGGGTGATGGATTTGATGCCGTGCAGGTGGCTCCAGCGGCTAAGGTTGAGCATTTTAAGCAATAATATGCGACTTTGGAGAAGTATTGATGTTGAAGTTAGTCTTCAATGGGGCTTCAGTTTGAGTAAGATATTGAAATAGCAGCGTCAACTGGTACGTGCAGATGTGCGGGAATAGTTTTCGAGGCTCGTCTTTCATAAGTACGTATGCCACGTAACTTCATCCGTCCATGCAACGACTCAGAGAGGTGAGGAAACATCTATTCCTAGTTCAATCGCCATATAACTGTCTCTTTGCAGATTGTACAAAAAACCATTTTTATCCGATTGAAGAAATTGAAAAGTGCCTTCTGATATTCAACACAATTCAGGGCTTTGTCAGAGCAAATTACCGCTTTACCAAAAAGGAGATCCCCTTAATGGGGCGATATTGGTAACGGTATATAAGACGGTGCGAACGCTCTGTATTCGCTGTAAACACGTGACACTTTTTTCAACAGGCTTGGTATATCACGTGACCTTGATAGACTGATGAAAAAAATGTCACGTGTTTACAGCGAATACAGAGCGTTCGCACCCGTCTTATACCGTTACCAATATCGCCCCATTAAGGGGATCTCCTTTTTGGTAAAGCGGTATTTTGCTCTGACATAGACAGGATTCAGATCAGATGCTCGCTGCTAAAGGAAAGTTGAGAAGCTACGAGAAAAGTGATCTTGTCAGAAGGTGTTTAAAATTCTTGGTAACAGAGTTCAGCAGTTCGTATCATTAAACGGCAGGGTCATAACACCTGGGACGACCTGCAAAGCTACGCTAGGGCAACCAGTTGACGGTTATATCGTGTCCTTTGGTAAATCTGAGGGAGAACCAGAAATTGCGTTAGCCCTAGAGAACACATGCATGAATTATTTTCTAAAGTTCTACCAAGAACGTATTTTCTTTTTCTGGAAAGTAGTGTTCCCTTGTCCTTTACAACTGCGAATCCGCATACTCGAGGGTTGGCGCCTGAGCACACAATCCGTCCTCTTCTCGTCACCTAGTAAGACATTTTTCTTCATGAGATGTTCCTTGATCTGTTTGGCTTCACTTTTCTCTTCATCCGTTAGTTGCCTCTCTCCAGATCGTTCCCGTCTTTCCCACTCCGTATAACATTGATAGATGGCTGTACGAAGCTTATCTGCAAGTACTCGTCGCGTAGGGCGATGAACCACCGTATTCTTGAGCTCAGGGTTACGTTGCTTCTCTCGTAAAGTTAAAAGAGAAATTCCATTTACGCACTCAAGTATAAGCTTCTAAAGTATAACATAGGAAAGATACCAACAAGCGATACATATACAGTAAGCTTGGAATGTGTCTCCAATAACTGGGCTTCAGTGAAGATCCAAGTCTCTTATGATTTCTGTTCGAGCCTCAGAAACCTGTGATCCGGAACTGCTTCGTCCTAGTCTGGGAAAGCCGCTTCTTATACTGTGGAAGCTTGGTGATATCGTATGATGAGCCACCAATCGTCTTCTTCGGACCTTTTCCGTGATTACTACAATAGTCCGTGAACTGTACAGGTCGGAATACTATCAGTCTCTCTCCATAGTTGCGAGGGTTCAAAAGGGTAAGGAGCATGTTTGAACATACTGCTTCTTTCCATCCCTTGATGGAGTAATCACCATTATCCCTAATCGCCATATCGTCCTCGTCGGAATAAAGCTCCACAATCTTAGGAACTCCCCATGTACCGTGGTCAAACCGGACTACCTTTTTCTTTTCTCTTGGTTTGTTCTCATCGACAGTCTTCAATAACTTCTCCGCTGTTTTATGGAAGTTGTAAGGCCCCTTGATATCGATGCCGTTTTCTCGGGCTACCTTGCCAACTTTGGGTACCCATCTTGTCTCTCCATAATGGTCGCCACCTATGTCGATCCATGTTTTGGCAAATTCAACGAACAAAGCTAGGACAGTAGGGATATTTCTAATTCCACCACCTCCCTCGGGGATGTAGGGCTTGAATAGCTGGTTGGTCTTGAGAATCTCAATTCCCGTCAGAAGAGCCTTGCCGACGAGGGCAAGTGTTTCAGCGTATCCGTGACTGTCATCACCGCCTATAGAATATTTGTGATAAGTACAAGAAGGACTTATGCAGGACAATATGAATGACTTACTAAACCAGATGTTGGTGTAATCAAGCCGTAGGAACCACGAAAGAGCTTCAAGCTCAGCCCATATGGTATATGGAGATTTGGACTTTCGCGACACCTCCTTATTAAAATCCTTGAGCTGTGCGGCATGAGTCAATGAACAACTTCAAAGAGTTGATGCAGTATACCCAATTTTCAACCACCTCATTGACACCATACGCAGTAAAATTGTTGTACATGTAAACATCCTGTATGTCCTGATCGCGAAGCTCGGCCTGTTTCTTCAGTTCATGATACTTATCTATCGCTGACGAGGACAGAGTCCACGGCCATTCAGAGGAGTCGAGATCGTCTTGTATGCGTATGTCTGCATCATCTGGTTGATCATCATCGTCGTCGTCGTCGTCATCGTCGGCTTCTTCCTTGTCGTATGCCTCTGCCTGAACGTCCCAAAATGGTCGAGCTACAGCATTGAACTTTGGTGTAGCGGCATTGGTGATGTCTCCTCCGCTAGACTGCGCATTGGATGCGGCAGTGGTCTCCGTTGCAACTTTCTTTCTTTTTCCACTTGTTGGCTCTTGGGAGGTGACATTAGGGTCTTTCCCGGACAAGGCGCGCTTTGATCTAGGCATGGTTCTGTGAAAATTGAGGATGGTAGATGGAGGACGAATATCTACAAAGGTCAAGGTGGTAAGGTGAGTGATGTCAAAGTAGAACGCGAAACGCGCAGGCGACGCCGCCGCGCCCCACACGAAAAGAGGCCAATTTGGACCAAGCCCTAATTGATTAACTTATAGACTGCAGGCTACAGTACACGATTTTGGCTCTTTTCTACATAACTCAGTATTGCTCATCATTTACAAGGCGTTTTCGGGAAGCGGCGTCATGTATTTAGCCGGCATACTCTCAAGACTCTCGCAGATCTTATACCCGAAGACGTGGTTCTTCAGACAATGGCGATTGGGATTGACTATCCGCCTTGCCACTCAACTTATGCTAAGAAATGTGCTGGCACTTGGGTCACATAGGTTTCCAGATCTTAGCCATATATGTTGATAATTCCATACTTCTTGCGCAATCGGTCCTCGAGTCCGGGGTCCGCTCGACTCAGAAGACGCGCTTGTTCTTCATCGGCATCAATAGCCGCATTCACAAACAAGTCTATTTGCATCGGGTCATTTAAATCGAGATCCTCATCTCTTTTCACAGAGGTTCTCAAAGCCACAGAGTCAAAATATACCTCAAACTCATCCCAAAATGGGTCGAGGTTGTGAGCTTCCTCTCATAAGGAGTTAGGCCATCCGGACAGCGAGTGAGCCACTGATCACCGGTTACTGTTGCATGGAAATATAGGTATTGAGGGTCGATATCGACGCTCAGACGGCGTAACTGTCCTCCAGAAATCACACATCTTGGTGCATGGGCATAAATATATCTTTTTGCGCTGCAATAAAAGCCCGGATCTATGAAACCGGGCTCGATGGGGTATTTCTTGATTAGTTGTAGGATATTCTCTTCATGTTTATGCTCATTCCAATGGACGAATCGATCGAGACGAAGCATTTTTGCGGTCCTCCCTGGAAACAAGCCATAGAGCACAAAAACCTATACCTGATAAAAGAATGATTGAAAAAAAAGACTGGAGTCTTTGATAACTTACAAGAGATTAGAATGTATGATAAAGCTTGAAGCCAGTCCCTTTCTAAGTGAGCTAGTACCAAGTAGGACTAGTGCAGTAAGGGGTTATTTATCAGCTGTTGAAAAAAATGTCACGTGTTTACAGCGAA
>JACVQZ010000116.1:0-412831 GCA_019828575.1 Talaromyces thailandensis
TTAATATAATTATAATAATAAAGAAGATTTCTATAAATCTTAAAGCTATAATAGATATTAAAATAAAAAAAATAAATCTTTCTAAGATTCTAATAAAAAGAAAAGAGATAAAAAAATTAAAATATATTATAATAATATAAAAAAGAAAGTAAAAAAGAAATCTAAAAAAAATAAATTAATAATAAAAATATCTAATAATAAAAACTTAGAGAATATAAAGAAAGATTTATTAAATATTAATAATAATTATATAGAAAAATACTATATTAAAATTTAAAAAATAAAAGAATTAGAAGTTATAAATAACTTTATATTTTTTAATTCTACTATTAAAATACTAACTAAGATTAAAAATATATCTCTAGAAAACTTCTTTTATAACTAATATTATACTATAATATAAAGATTTTTTTATAACTTTAAAAAAATTAATAAGATCTATATAAATTTAAAATATATTTCTACTATAATTAGTTAAAAATTTTTTTAAATATACATATCTTAATTAAAAATATATAATATTAAGAATATTAGTTTAAAGAAATTAGAGAAGATTAAATCTATTAAAATTATTTATACTATACTATATCTATTTAATAATAAAGATAATTAATTAATAATTATTAAAATTTATCTTAAGATAAAAGTTATAAAGAATTTAAATATAAGACTATTAATTAATATAAATATCTTAATTAATAATTAGATTAATCTATTACTAGTATTAAAATATTTTTATATTATTATTAGTATATATTAAGGTATAAAAATATTAATTAAAATAATATTTAAAGATTTTTAAATATTATTTATTCTAATATTTATTTTAAAAAAAATAGTTATTTCTTTATAGACTACAACACATATTCTTATTTATATTAAGAGTGAATTATTAAAGAACTATAACTTTCTTTTTAAATTTATATATAAAAGAATTATTATATTTTTATATATTATAGATTTATCCTTTTTATAGATTTAAATAATAAATATTATAGCTAAAGAATAAATTATTTTATAATATTTAAAACTCAATATACTATTAAAATATAAGAAAATATATATATATTTTATAAATAAAATTCTAGAAGATATCTTACTAGAATATATAAAATAAATAAAGACTTCTAAAAATTAAAATACTAAGCTTTTATTTTAATTTATTAAATTTAAATTTCTAAAAGACTATAAAATAGTAATAAATAATAGTATTACTATTTATAGCTTTAATTATAAAATCTATAAAAAACTAATAAAAATATTAAAAAAATTTAATATTTAAAGAGATAAAGACTTTATAGATATTCTAAAGTATATATAGATATAGATCTATATAAAGAAAGACTAGGAATCTTATTTTTATAGATAAAAAAAGATATACTAGATAAGCCTAAAGAATTATAAACTTATTAATTAAAAATATAAGAAGTATTATTATATAGATTATATATAATAATCTAAAAAATATTACTTCTTAAATTACCTAATTTTTATAATCTAAAAGATAGTAGAAAAAAATAATAAAGAATTATTAAAGCTAAAAGAATATATTATAACTAATTTATACTAACTTAATATAATAGTTAAAAAGGATATATATTTAATATTTTTATAAAAAGATATTATTATAATAATTTAAGAAATAAAAATTCTATTAATATTTAATACTATAATATTTTTCTTTTAATAAAAAATATATTTAAATAATAAAAGATTTCTTTATATAATTTTTTATTATAATTAAGAATAATATATAGTAATATCTATAAAATTTATTAATAATCTAATATATATTTAATATATTATAGATTAAATATTTTAGAAATTCTATAACTAATATTATATTTATATTAATAATATTATACTAGTTACTTTAAATAATAAAGTCTATCTAGAATACTTAGTATTATTATTTACTATTATTAATACTATAAATATCGCTCTAAATTCTAAAAAAATATATATTAGATTTTCTAATTTTATTCTACTAAATTAATATATTAATAGTCTTAGCTTAATTATTTCTTAAAAGTAGATCTTTATAATAATATCTATCCTATTTCTATATAATCTTAAATAATTAGAAATATAGATTAGTCTAGTTAACTGGTTTAAATCCTAGATTATAAGATTTATATAATATATTAAATTTTTTTAATAGCTTAAGATATAACTCCTAAAAGTAATATTTAAGAAAGATTAGATATACTAGAACTATATATAAAAGATAATAATTCTAAAATTTATAAAATAATAGTAAAAGATCTTTAAAATAATTTAATAATATTTTTATAATATCTAATTTTTATATTATTATTATCTAGAATAAGCTTTCTTTATTAATCTTAATATATTAAAAGAAAGATTTAGAGTTATTAAATACTATTTAAAGAATAAGACTAATAATTATTTATATTAAATAATTATAAATACTTTTATTAAGGATTTAAAAAACTATTAACTTATTATATTAATTATTTTTCTAAGTTATATTTTAAATTAGTCTAAAACTCACTATTAGTTTATAAAATTAGAGATTATTTATTTAATATAAATTTTCTATAAATTATATTATATAATTAAAGCTAATAAGAAGTTAGTTATTATTTATATAAATTATATCTCTACTATTATATTTATAGGATTTATATTTTTATAGATTATATTTATTATATAAATAAATCTTTAATTAGCTTATATAGCTTTTTTTATTTAGTATTTTAATATTAAGCTTATTTATAAATCTAATAAAAAAAATATTATTATAAATATACTATTAAGACTTCTATTTATAACTATAAAATTATAGATTCTAAATCTTAATAAGATTAATAAAATCCTAGACTATAATATTGCTAATATTTTTAATAAAGATATATTAGAACTTTTTAAAATACTAATAGTTATAAAGAGACTAATCTACTTAATTTTTCTACTTAAGATAGATTATAATTTTAAAAATTATTAGATTAAAAATTATTCTATAGATTATAAATAGAATAAGATTATTTAATAGATCTAAAAAGATATAAAAATTACTAATAATAATAGACTATATCTACTATATAAATTTAATACTTAGGAATACTTATATATAGTTAATAAATATATAGATAAAAAATAATTTTATATTCTATATTATATAGTAGAAGATATATTCTATATAGCTTATAATAAAGCTAGTTATAATAGATATAAATATTTTATTAATAGACTTAATAGATTATTTATTCTCTCTATTATAAAATAGATATAGAAGTATATTACTATATATAATAAATATCTAAAGATAAAGACTAGAAAATATTATCTCTTTAATTAGAATTAATCTATTATAATTCTAAATATTCTATTCTATATAATTATTATTAATTTTATTAAATATCTTTTAAAAACTTATAATAAATTAAATTATATTCTTATTATAACTTATAAATTTATTAAATAGTAAATCTTTATTATAGAAAAGTTAATATTTATAGCTTAAATCTAAGATTATAAATTTATATTCTAATTTATTATTAATAACTAGGATTTTTTTATAATAATTATTTCTAATTATAATCTAAGATTTCTAAATAAAATATAAACTAGATTCTTTATAATAGCTAATATTAAGTTATAATTCTTTATAGCTTATTATTTATAAATAAATAAATAATTTAAGAATATAAATTAAATTTTTAAGATTATACTTAGATATTTTATTATAATTATAGAAATTCTAGAAGATTAATCTAAAATATTATTATATATCTAACTCTTACTAAATAATACTATATTAATATTTATTAGAAAGTCTCTTTATAAACTAATATATAGTTTTAAATTATAAAATTAAACCACTCTACTTAATCTAAATATATAATAAGTTTAGGACTTTTAGTATAGGCTTAATATTAAAGAGTATATTAAACTTATTATAATAAATATTAAGTATACTTTTAATAGAAAATATAAATAAATTATTTTTAAAAAAAATAATATAATTTTATTATAACTAAATAGAGGCTATATAATATTTATAAATAAATAATTAAAGCTTAGTCTAAAATTTTATTAATAATATATAAATCTCTATAAAGTAGTATATAAAATTAATAAATTAATTTATAAAATTAATATATCTAAGATATTTAAAGAATATTATATTTTCTTTATTATTTATCTTAAGTCTTGCTCTAAGAAATTTTATAAATCTAAATAATTAAAAGAAGTTGTAGTAGATAAAAATAATATTATAAGATATAAAATAAAAAAGATTATTAATTATTATATATAATATATTAAAAGAAGTAAGAAGAGGATTATAGAATTTTATATTTAATAGAAAAGATATAATCTTTAAAATAATTACTAGATTAAAAAAGATAATCTAAATAATTATTAAAAACTACTAAATAATTATAAGTGATTTAATAGTCTAGAGATTCTTTTAAAATCTTACTAATTAGATATAAATAATTTATTATTATATTTTAATATTATATAACTAGTCTTAGTTTATAATTCTTATTATTATATCTAAAATAGAAAATATAATAAATAAAATTTTCTTTAATAATTAATCCCTTCTTTTTTATTATTTTTATTTTATATTTTTTCTATATTTTATTTCTACTTTATTTAATAATTTTTTAATCTTAATTATCCTCCCTTTTTTCTTTTTTTTTAATTATAAATTATTCTTTTATATCTTTTTTCTATTTATTTTTTATTACTAGAATTTTCTTATTAATAAATATTATAATAAGCTATTATCTACTATAGTAAGTACTATTTTTAATAAAATTCTAAAAAAAACTATAAACTTTAATATTAAAAAGAATATTAATAATATAAAATAATAAATTAAAATAAATTTCCTAGCAGATAGTAAGATAATAATAGAACTTTAATAAATCTTAGAAATCTTATTAATAGAGAAGGTACTATCTAGGAATAATACTAATATAGAATTATAATAAATAATCTATAATAAATAATTAACTAAATTTTATTAGTAATAATAGTATATAAAATATATATATATATTATAAATAAAATCAATACTTAAAAGAATATAATTTATAAATAAAAATAGACTATAGCTAAGCTCTAAAAAATTAGTAAAATATATATAAAATTTATTAATAAACTATAATAATTTAAAATAATTAATAAGCTTCTATTTTTAATATCTAATCTAGATCTTTATTAGCCCAAAGAAAACTATTTAATAAATTATATATTAAAAGAAATTAAACTATTAATTATTAAATCTATTAATAAAGAGCTAGTACTATTTTAAATTTAAAAATATCTATTAGTAAAGATTCTACTATAAAAAAAATTAAAAAAATTTAAGCTAAATTTAATATTAAAAATAACTTTTATATTAAAGAATATAGATTTATTTTTAATTTTTTTTAGAAATTTTATAATAAATAGCTTTAATATATAATTACTATTATTTAAAAAATAATATAATAAATTTTAATCTTTATTACACCTATACTATAAATTATTAATAGCAGAATAGTTAATCTATATAATAGAAGATTATATTTTTATAAAATTTATTTTTATTTTTTAAAATAGTATTAAGTTTAATAACTATTAATATTCTATAAATAAAAATAGTATTATTACTAGAATACTAAGTATAAATAATTTTATATTATAATATAATTAGCTATAATATTTCTTATATACTAAATATTATTTTTTTATTATTTAAGATCTCTTAGTTAAGTTCCTTAATATTTCTAAGTTATTATAATTTAATAACTCCTATTTATAGCACTTATATAGCTATATAATTAGTATTATAATAGATAATAGTCTAGTTATTAAAAAATTAAATATTATTATTTAAATAGATAAATATCTTTTATTATAATATTTAAATAAATTTTATTCTTAGAGAAAAGATAATAAATATAAATCTTTAATAATAAATCTATTAAATTACTAGATTAATAAAGACTATTAAGTATAGTATTATAAAGCTATAATTAAAAAAAAAAAATAATTATTTAGTCTTAATTATTATTACAAAGAAATCTAGAACTAATATTATATTATATAAATAGAAGCTTATTAATAGTAGATTTTAAAAAAAAGAAAATAAAAATAGAATTTTTTATATATAATAGCCTCTTTAAAATTATATACTAAGATAATATAGCTAGTTAGTATTATTATTAAATTTCTTAATAAAATTATTTAAAAGGATATTTAGATAGACTTATTTCTTATACTAATTTTTATTAAAAAGAATATTATTAATATATACTTAACTTATCTACTATAGATAATAATAGTAAATAATTCTAAACTATATCTTCTATATATATTTAATAAAAAATATAAAGTATATAAGATGAAGAATTATAAAAATAATATTAAATATAATATAATAAATAAAGCTTTTTTTTAGAATTTTTTTACTATTAACTAGTACTAGATTTTTTTTATATTTTATATCTTTATTTCTTCTATTATTAGTATTTTATACTTTTTAATATTTTCTTTATCTTTTTTATAATATTCTATTTATAGCTATATTATATCTAGTTTTTTTTATATTATTTTTTTATTTATATCTCTACTTTGTTACTAAGGGTAGTAGTAGTTTTTTATATAAAAAAATTTATAATCCTTTATTAAGTTATTATTTTATTAGTTAGTTTAGTTAGTTAGCCTGTTTAAGTTATATAAATAAATATATAACTTATAGGTAGTTAGTTAGTGCTCTAGATAGAGCCATCTTAGTAATATCATCATCTTGCTTAGTTCATACATGTTATGTACACTTATAGGCCACGGCCTTACATAAATATAAATTAAAAAATAAAAGGATTTAGAAATAGGCTTTAATTAGATATCTAATCTAAGAGCTAACTAATCAGTATTAGTTTACTCTAGTCCTATATTATAAAGTATAAGATTAAAAGAAGACTAATCTAACTAGCTTATTAAAAATAAAGCTATAATATAGTGATATTTAATATATTATAAAGCTTAATTAAGAGAAAGAAAAGGGGATCTAGGGGTCTCATAGTGGCTATATAGGAGGTTGCTGTACGGGTGCTAGGGGATACGTTATCCTGCTCCTGCACGTTCGTGCTCGCTCTTGCACCTGGGGTGCAAGAGCGCCGAATCATGAGATTGATATTCCGACAAATAATTTTTAAAATAGATTTATAATAATAAAATTATTTATTTTTAGTTTTAATATTTTATTTATTTATCTATTATTATTATATTTATTTAGCTTAGTTTTTAGATAGTTAAATATTTAATATAATAAAAATAAAATTATTTTATTTATTTAATTAGATTTATAATTTTTTTTATCTTCTTTTTATTAGATATTATAAATATTATAATTAATAAAAAATTTCTAATAAATAATATTAATAATATTTAAAATATTAATATCTATTCTAAATAAATTTATTATAATAATTATTTAAATTATAAAATTTTTTTTTTAAATTTATTTATATAGAGATCTTTATTAATTAATATAAAATTAAAATAATAATATTAAATAATTTAATAAATATTATATTATTCTTTTTTATTTAAATTATATTATTAAGAAATATCTAAGTCTATATTAACTATTATAATTAATAATATTTAATAAAAAATCTTTTAAATAATATTAATATTTTTAATATTATTAATATAAATAATTATTTTATAGATATTTTAAAGATTAATATTTTTTTTAAATAATATATTTTTAAGAATAAATTATAATATATTTTAAGATTATATAAAAGCCTTTAATATAGATTTTATAATAATAAATATATCCTTCTAATTAATTAAGATTTATATAATATCTATTTAAAAATTATTTTTATTAACTAGATAAAATCTATTTTATTTAAATATAAATATTTTAATTTTTTTATTTATAATAATAAAATATTCTAATTAGAATATTTCTTATCTAAAAGTATCTTTAAAGATTATAAATTATATAAAAACTAATTAGAACTAATTCTATTATTATATAAAATAATATTTATTAATTATTATTAATCTAATTCTTAATATTAGATTTAAAAATTTTAATATCTTTTAAAAAATACTAGAAGTTGTTATTTTAGATTTTATAAAAATATATATAAAAACTCTTTCTCTAATCTAAATTATAAGATTTAATATATTAATTATTATATTTAATAAAATAAATTTTATATTTAATAATTTTTTTAAATTATTATATTAATATTTACTAAGCTAATTAAAAGAAATAATTTAAATAATAATCTTTTTAATAAAAATAATAAAAATTTAAAAAAATAAGCTTTTTCTAAATCTAATATAAATAATAAATAATATATTATTTTTATTATATATTAATTTTTAAATTATATAAATTTATTTTTTATAAAATTTTTAATTAGTATATAAATTTTTTTTATTTAAAAATTTTTATTTAATAGCTTAGTTTTTCTTATTTAGAATTCTTTTTAGATAAAATTTAATTAATTTATATTAATATAGAATATATTTTTTTATTATATAATTATTAATTATAAATAATAGTTTAGTAAGATCTTTATTTATAATCTAATTATATATATATAATTATTCTAGGCTTTAATATTTTTATTAATAATTTTTAAAGCTTTTTTTTGAATCTAGTATCTTTTTTATAAATATTTTTTTTATAAATATTTTTTTTATTAATATAATTAGCTTATAAAGTATTCTTAATATATATTTATTATATTATTTTTATACTATTATATAGTTTTAATAAGTTCTATATTTTTTATATTTTTTATATTTTCTATAGCTAATTAAGAGCTAGTAATAATAATAAAATATAATAATATTTAAATAATTTTATATTTAATATTAATATAAATAATTATTTTTTTATAAATTAATATATATTTATTTTTCTATATCTTTAATATTTTTTATAATTTTTAATTTTTTTATATTTTTTATATTTTCTATAGCTAATTAAAGAGTAGTAATAGTAATATAATAAATATTTTATAGTATAATATTATTTAAATAAGACTATATTAAATATTAATATAAATAATTATTTTATTATAGATTAATTTATATTTATAGTTTTTATATTTTTTATATTTTTTATATTTTCTATAATTTTTTTAATTAATTAGAAGTGTATTTAGCCTTTTATAAATAAAATTTAATTAATTTATTAATATTAAGAGTTATTAATTATATTAAAATTTTATTAATTTCTAGTTTTTAAAAAAAGGATATATTTTAAAAATATAATTATATAATAAATATAGTATAAAATTAAAAAATAAAAAAATAAATAAAAAGTTTATTAATTTTTTTAGAATTCTAGTAAAATAAATTTTTAATTATTATAATAATATTTATAAATATTAAATATAAAATTAATTTATTAATTTTTTACTCTTATCTTACTAATAAAATATAATAAGAAATTCTTAGATATTTTTTACTTTACTTAAGCTATTCTAGATATAATAATACTATATCTATATGACCAGCAAAAAAATCGAGCGGGCTAAGAGCGGCTGAGATTCTGAGATAAACTGATTCGGCATCCTGCGCTATCAGCTGTATGTAGACGGTGGCCAATGAAATTTTCCGCATTGTTATCAGGTCAAGGATTTTCATTTTGGGCTCGACCACCAAACTTTATTATTGTCAGCCGGGCGGTGTTTACTGTATCCTGAAAATTGGGGTTATCAGGATATAGATTAGATGGCTAATCAACTGCCAGCGATGCGACAGGGATGTCTGCAGGTGGCAACAGTCACAAAGAAAATACATAGTACGGCACAGACCCGTTCCAAGTCTGCGGAGCCTTCAATTAAATTTAGTCGCCGGAGACTGCTGATTTGCTCCTTGCTCTATGTTTGTTGGATTTATAAACATCTGAGGGGCTTCCGGCGCTGGCGAAAATAGTTGACTTCAACAATAAAGATACTCATCATCAAAAAGCAAACACAAGAAAATTTACTTTCTTTTGTATCAGAACTGCCACTCATAAGAGCCAAGTCCGAGTTTTACAAAACCAACAACGTCGACAATGGCCGAACAGACTTCAACCGAAAACTACTTCAGAAAAGTCGCGCCAAAGCAACCCTCATCTCGGAGCTCAATGCTTAATGCATACCTTTTTTTGGCTTCCCTCTGTGCGATAACTGCACTCATTGTCTCCGCGATCTCATTGCACCGAGCCAACGAGGCATTGTCATTCAAATCGTCAACATTCACGACTGATCTGGAGCGCACGTTCAACAGCACTGTATATGCCATTGCAGACTCCGGCACGAACGATGTTGCTTGTTCCAACCTTACTGCCGAGACGGTAACCGGGCAGACATCCATTCCGGGACAATGCGTTACCGTCACAGATAGTTATAATCTGTGGGTGACAAGGCTTGCTGAAAATTGCTCCCCATATGTCTACGCGGACGCAAATTGTACTGGGACTAGTAGACAGGCTACGGATTACAGCTTTACTAAGGGTATGCCAAGCTGTGTTGTTGCGGCTGGCTCTGGGGAATTGAAAGGCGACAAGAACAGTACTTATAACAGTTTCCAGATAGTGTGTACTTAGAGACTTCTCCTTCGGTTTCTGTGCAAGGCAACTCGATGGCATACCCTATGTCGGCCACTAGAAGTATTTGGAGAATTTCGGGCTATCATATATATATATGCTTTGACCGTTCACAGACAACCGAAGATGTCTGAAAGTGATGTGTATTTTAGTCATAGCTTATCAAACAGAACTACTTACAATGCACAACAAAATTACAGATCATAATTTTGATATTGCCCCTGTTCTAGACGGAGGAATCAATCGGATAACATATTCAAATTTTCGAAACATGATCGTCATATCCCAGAGAGGATATAAGGATTAACCAAGCATCGAGAGTCTTTAGACTTTCAGTAGGAGAATACTCATACAATCTCAATACCACCGCTTCTGTTACAAAGAAGCGAGTATATAGTCGCATAGAAAGCGCGCTTCTTAGCAGCGCGAGGCATCGAGGCATATTGTATGAACAGTGATTGTCTGCTTTACATGATCTGGGACATACAAGTTGCGCAGGACAACCCCTGGTGGAGTGAACAACATGCGGGATGACTCCATCAAAAAAGAAAGAGAGAGGGGAAACTATTCAAAGCATTTCGAGTCAAGCGATGAGGTGTTACCAGAACCCTCGGACCAGAAGGACGAACAAAGTTTCCTCGACTTTTAGCTATTTCCTGAAGGAGAGAATATAAAACTCCGACCGTCAGCAAATAATCCTGCCAAATCCACATCATCCTGCCAAATCAATCCAGTTGCCAAATCCACATCAGAACATCGGCAACTTAGCAGCATCAGCATGAGGAGTACTATGACATCTGGAGCATATGATACTTGCTAATTCATATTATTCGCACGGAGATGGAGTGGTTTACATGAGGCACGCGGGGGCTTTCCCCATACGGTAGTTATACCTAGGTATAGCCTTCGTTAAGCTTCGGCCCCCGAACCTTAGGTATTAGGTGAGCCCTGCATGACACCCGGAGGCTGTCCGGGGAATATTTCGACGCACCTAATAAACATTATAAAACTGGCATAGTCATGAGATCAGCGCTGAATACAGTACACTACGTCAAACTCGCGCTCCAATATCCAGCTTGGAAAGTATTCGATTCCGATACTGATTCATGACCTTGTTTTCAACATCAATCACCAAGCAAATATTACTCAATAAGTGATCTATTAGTACTCAAAGTGAACTTAGTAGCCACCGTGCACTAAAAAAAGGATGTTTCATCATAGGATATTGTGTAAAAGTGGTGAATTGTACCTATGTACCTGGTTTCGGCGGATTGGGGCCTGAGGCCATCACCATACCTAACCCTAGGTCGCATGCGGAACATAACAACTGTTTGCAGCAACAACCGAATTCAAAGTACGTAACCTTTGACTCATTTCAAATTGACAGAGAATAATATTATGATTGTACCTTGTATATCGAGAGAGGAACAGACTGCGTGATTTGTTTTCGGAACTTGATCGTTCATATCGGCATTCATGCCTGATTGCCGAGGCAGTCATTTTAAGCCCTAAAAGCAAGGGCGATCGGGAGAATGGTGGCATTCTTCGTGTCGTCATGAGGTATGTGAGCATTATGAGAGCCCATGGCCTTGTTTCTGTTAGATAAAGGCCTAGAATACAAGGAAAATATGTTGATCTTTGTCAATTTTGTTTATGCTTAAATCTACAAGGGATCAGCAAGATCTCGGTATGCGCGTGTTGATGGAGATGGGCGTGTAGACTTACTGATCGAATGCATGCCAAATAAACAGCTTGTCGTACCTGAATCAGGCACTGATTGACAAGTGGGTAGTCATGAACCCCATTTTTATACCCAACGGTAAGAGCTATAGCGTTACGGTGGCAAGTGTTCTTCCATGGAACTGTCTCACCGTCGAAAATATCTGTAAACAAGCAAGATGGAGGAATACTACGTTTATGGCTTGGTAGTTGTTTGGGGGGGTCTGACATGTGGGCTGAATGCCATATGCGGTAGAGTGTCAAGTAGCAACATCTCGATGACTTCCTCTACGATGATGACACTGAACGTTCGGTGCGCAAGGTAGTAATTAGACAGCCTAGAAGGTGTGGTTCATGGCACCTCGACCGTGGCCTCCGCATTCCTGAGCGGGCTCTATGGAGATCTAGAAAGCTGCCTAGACGAAACGCGCCGCTCACGAAACAGGCAAATGCGAGATGTCCATGCTACCAAATGAGAAACACTGCTATCAACTTGGAAAGCTTCATCAAGCGTGATTCAAAAGAGAGTGTGTAAGTTTAACTCGCCGTTGAGAAAGAAACGAGGAATTTTCCTAATCGGGTAACTAGGTCGTGGTTGCCTATGAGGAACCTTCTCTCACTTCCTTCTGCTTTTGTCACGAGATTCTTCTCTCTCTTCCTTCAAACCTCAACCTCCTTTGACTCCACCCGGCTTCTATCTCCAGGTCCGAATTCAGACAGAATTCTCGCCAGCCAATCGATACTTTCTTTTCGCTCAGGAACTATCAGCCAGACCCTGAATCTTACCCACTATTACTATACCACCTCTCTCCCCAGTTGCACCGTTTCCTCCACCACGGTCCAGATCCATCTAATCTCTGTATTTTCGTTGCAGAGATCGGGTCGCCTTGATTTCTTGGTGGATTTCCGCTCCGAACGGACCTTTCACCGTCATTACCAAAAACCTACTTCACGTTCATGGGCCTTTGACGTTCTGCATTCGGACGACAGTTGGGTAATTGTTTGAATACTTATATCGCCAAGTCATTCCTCAGATCTGAGTCTATCGATCGTCGACCGTTCACCGTGTTGCGTCTGCTTCAATTGACTTGAAGCTATCTTTAACGACATAGTATACATACGCACATAAATACGACCTCTTCACTTTCAGTACTGTTGACTCGGTACACAACATGATATTCTCAAAGATCCAAAGCACTGCCCTGGCGGCACTTGCCACACTTTTGGCTCTAGCTCAGGCAGCACCTGGAGTGTAGGGCCTCCCTGTCTCTCTTTCCAGGTCGACTATGTTTTACTGACTTTTATGCAGTCGCGTAGTTTCGCGCGACCTTGCTTTTGACTACAACTCTGAAAAAGTCCGAGGTGTCAATCTCGGTGGTTGGCTGGTTCTGGAACCATGGATTACACCTTCGCTCTTTGAACAAGGAGGACCCGATGCCGTTGATGAATGGTGTTTGTCCAATGATCTCGGCGATAGTGCTCAGGACATTTTGTCTAAGCACTGGAATTCGTTCATTACCGCCGATGACTTTCAGCAGATCAGTGCTGCCGGCATGAACCACGTCCGAATCCCTGTCGGTTACTGGGCAGTTGTGCCTCAGGAAGGTGAACCTTATGTCCAGGGTCAGCTTGATGTATTGGATCAAGCTATCGGCTGGGCGCGTGATGCAGGCTTGAAGGTCATTGTGGACCTGCACGGTGGTAAGTTTCGTCTCGTCTTTGTTTGAACAGAAAAATGCTAAGCTAGGGTTTGAAGCCCCCGGGTCACAAAACGGCTTCGACAACAGTGGACGTCGCGGTTCGATCAACTGGGACAAAGTTCCTGACCACATCAAAATTACCCTAGATGCCATCAGTGCTCTTTCTGAACGCTACGCTACTCAGTCCGACGTCGTTACATCAATCGAAGCGCTCAACGAACCCATGACCGTTATGGGAGATGCTGGTGTCAACGTTTGGACCTTGCAGCAATACTACTACGACACCTGGGGACGTCTGCGAGAAGTCAACCAAGACACTGCTCTGACCATACACGACGGTTTCCGAGATATCAGTTGGTGGAATGGCTTCATGGGTCCTAATTCCGGTGTCTGGAACGTAATGATGGACACCCATCACTACGAAGTCTTTGACAATGGTCTTCTCTCACTCGACATTAACGGACACACTCAAACCGCATGTGCCTTCGGAAGCAAAGTCGCTGCTACCGACAAGTGGACCATTGTCGGTGAATGGACAGGAGCCATGACCGACTGCGCCAAATACCTCAACGGCCGCGGAGTCGGTGCTCGATGGGACGGAAGCTTTGGACAGGGAAGTACTTACCATGGCAGCTGTGATGGATACTCCCAAGGAGAAGTGACATCCCTTTCAACAGATATCCGCACAAATATCCGTCGGTTCATCGAAGCCCAGTTGGATGCCTATGAGAAACACACCGGCTGGGTATACTGGACCTGGACCACTGAAGGTGCTCCTGAATGGGACATGAAGCGCCAACTAGCGGCTAACGTGTTCCCTAACCCAGTGACATCTCGTCAATTCCCTGGACAATGCTAGTTGGCCTACCTAGGTAACAAGAGGGATGGTCCAGCTTTCTATTCTTCTCAATGACTTAGTTGTACTTGAGCCGAAAGATAGTTTGCGACTCTGTGAAGTTTTTCTGTCTTTCGGCGTTCCTTCCTCTTAGGCAGGAGGAGTGAGGAGTTTGGAGTCTCTGGTTCTTTGGCTTCAATCTTTGGGCTACTTTGTGTTTCTTTCCTTTTTGCCGGACATTGTTCTGAATAAACGTTTAGACCTATTGCTTTTTTTTAATACTCAATTCCCGCCTGTAGACATTTTTGTAGCTTAATGTTTGACTACGTGACGTATTATCGTTTGGGGGAAGCTGCCTCGTTCGCTTATATTTGATTATGAATTCACACCAGGCATACTAGTATTGCAACGCCTATCCTTTACCTGTATAATGCATATAATGTAAGTGGATATCTATGAGAAAGAAACAGTTTTCCACGAGTGTGACAAGGTTAGACGATTCCCAAAGCGCCAAACGCATTAACCACCTCTCTATCAACATTAACCAGCCATTCTTCTTGGAACCGCTGCGCGCCTCCACACGCATGCATTACAGCCTGTAGACGCTCTTGAATGAACTGGCGGATGTTGATGGAATGGACGGCATCGGAGTTTTCCCATTCCCTGCGGCGTGTGGTTTCGGGGGCTTCGTTTTTACTTGTTTCATTGTCTGCGTTGGTGTTATTTGGGTCGGAGGCTTTGTTCCAGTATATTAGGTAGTCCTTTCCAGAGTGCGGGTCGTTGAGGTTGAGTGATGACGGATCGTCGGAGCCTTCTGCCAGTTCGGTGACGATGTCGGTCCAGACGGTCAGGTAGGATTGTAGATTGTTGAGAAGATAGGGTGGTGGTGGAGCCTGTGTGGCGTTGATCGCTAGTAGTTGGGTGAGGGCGAGGACGTGGAGTTTCTTTTGTGTTACGAGGGCGATGTTGTCGTAGTGAAAGAACCATTCCGTCAGGAGCCAAGATAGTGTTTGCTCTTCCGATGCAGATGTAGCAGCTGATGTGGCTGATATGAACACCCTGGGGTTCGCTAGCGCTAGCCTTGCTAGAACACTGAAGTAGTCTGTCTCGAGATTGGCGTAGACATCCGATGTCTTTCTGTTTGGTCCTGTTGATTGACTTACTTCGTAGGCGGAGTGAAGGCCCTCGAGGATGGCATGTAAGAACGAGCTATCGAGAAGAGATTTGGCGATGACATTGTATGAATTCTCGCTACCGCCGTCAATATTCTCAGTCGCGCGAATCAGCAGTTCTGCGAGATGAGGAATCACTCCTAGGCGTTGGCGCTTGGTCGCCGAAAGAAGCGTTTCTAACGATGCCAGAAAGGGCACGCGAATCTCGTCATGGAGCACCTCTCGAGGACAAAGAAGTATATAGCTCTCGGCGATTTGTAGCGCTAAAGGCGCGCTATCTGTAGCTGCTTCGAATATGGGAAGTAATCGAGGGAACAATGATATGATGTCTGCGGATGCTGGAGCCGGAGTTTGCGACAATATTGCCGCCCAGAGCTCGAGTGCTTCGTCCAATAGATACACAATAGTTTCCTGCTTGTCGTTAGAAAGTGAGAAATAAAAGTTCTCGTGAGGGGGGCAGAAAGTTACTCACCGACCCAGGCTCTATGGAGTTCTGTATAAGCGGAAGCATGTCTTTGTGATATTTGACGGAATTACTCTTAAGCGCATTCATCAAGGACGAAAGAAGGGTCAGGATAGCCTGTTTCATGAGATGTTCCTCGCCTGATTGCTCCCAGAGAGGCGGCAAGAGCGACATTATTTGGTCGGAGAATGGTAGTATCTATTCATGAGGTCAGCCTAATCGTTTCCGTTTCTGATTAGCTATCAAGCACTTACGTGGTCCTCCATCTTCACCACAGCGGTCCGTACTGTTTCCAGTAATGCCATCTTCGTTTCGGAAAGGTCGACCTCTTGAATCAAGGTGAGCAGATTTTGAAGAATCGGCGTGGCGTATGGTAGGAATTCCTGAGGAGAAAATTCGAATGGATCGAGCACGTTTTTCAGCTGTCGACCTGCGGTAATGCGGACTGGAAGATCGTTCACAGGATCCGCTTTGTTGAAAAGGTGCTGGAAGATTTGATAGATATAGGGTCTGTTCATTTTCTCGGGCTGGATCGGCATCCATTGCCCTATCACGATGGCAGCTCTTCTCCGCAAAACCTTGTATCCCTGTTCGTTGATTTGAACTTCGGGGACCAAGGCCTTTTCTATGAAAGCGTTGAAGTCCAGTTGCTGCTCTAGACTAGCCGCTGCTAGTCCAATTGCCGAATATAACGAGTCCTTCATCAATATATCCTGATTTTGGGGGTCTGATGAATCGTCAACCTTGATCAAATAGGCCGGAATTTGTGAAACTTACTTGCGAAATTATAGAAAACGTTGAGCAACTGCGGTACCAAAAGCGGCTTGAAATGGATAATTAGATCCAAAAACAGCTTTTCCGAGCAAGGTCGAACAGAAAACTCCCATGCCTCAGACATTGTGTCCTCTTTTCTCTCCCACTCTTCAGGCTCTTCTTCCCATTCGTGAAAGTCCGTTTGGCGAAGTCGCAAGAACTTGGAGACAATGAGCTCCATCACCATAATGACAAAATCTTGTGTAAACAGTTGAGACTTGATCAACTCCACGGCGTTCTTTTTTTCTTCTTTATCCTCTGGCTGCTGGTATTTGAAGCTATGAGCTGGATTGAATGCCATCTTGGCACACGCTCGAATGAGTAATAGTGCCTTCAAGCCAAGGGTTTCAACGACATTCTTCTCATCTTCTTCACCGCGAGTATCCTGTCTATTTGACGAAGCTTCGGCGTCGTATGCCTCTCCAAGTCGAGAAACGACTGTCCAGTATGACTTGACGAGTGACACGCAGTCCGGAAGAAGCGCAAAAGCTGCCGGATGAACCTTGGCCATTTCGACGTGCAGCTTTGCGAACTGCAGAAGATGTTTCTTGATCAACGCGTTGACACGAGGTGGGTTTGGGGTGGTCTCTGAAAATGAGAAGAACTTTGCAAACTGCGCGTGACTGAGTGTCCAGAATCCTTGAACGTCCTTATCGCGATTGGGGTGCTCAAAGCCGGCAATGACGAGTCGACGTATGACTTTAAGAGACATCAATGTCTGTTCGAGCAGATCCGGTAGCGAACCATCATCCAAGCGGTTATGTTCTAAAAGCGCACTCCAAGCGTTGACCTTTTCGACGTAGATACCGCCCAGTAACTGAAATATCTCAGGTGACACTGATTGTAAGCTGGCCCGGACTCGCTGCATACGGGCTGTGGAAAGCTCCTTGACGATCTGTAGTACTATAACAAGAGTTCGCGGGAATTGTAGGTGTGGTGCGCCGGGTTGTGCAGACGAACGTAACGAGGAGATGAGGAAAGGGAGGGCATTGGGCCTATAAAATATTATCAATTAGTGAAAGTAATCGAAGTGTAAGGCATCAAAGGCATACCACTCGTCGCTAGGGAACTCATAGCGCAGGATTTTGGCAATGACCAATGCATTATGGAGAGCCAACAGAGGCGCCGGTTCCATAATACCTGCCTCGAGAGCCCTGTTTTTGATCCGTTCCTTGTCTTCCTTCTTTATTGCACTGCATTGATTGTTAGCACTAGACGGATCGAGGTTCGTGTAGTGACACACTTGGAAGCTGTCTTTCGCCAGTATCGGTCAATGCCATTCTTCAGCTGGATGATAGATAGGTATCGAATCTCGAGAGGTAGCGAATGATCCAAGAAAGCCTCCTAAACGAGTATTCAGGTAAGTAACAATCCACCCGTCGACGACATAGAGACAAACCTGAAGTAGGGGATAGAATCCAACTTGCTTCTCCCAATGCTGTAGCTGCTGAGTACCAATCTGAACTTGTTGTTGAACTGAGCTTGCGGCTGCGGCGAGTGAATTGAGTAGATTCTGAGCAGTGAGAGGGTTGGCCTCGCCAGGGACCTCTACCACATCGTTCATGGTTGCTTCCCAATGCAGGGCAATTCAGAGGTTGGTTCAATTGACTGGGGGCTGATCAAATCATTCGAGTATGTTAATATGACATTTGAGGAGGGATGAGTTGTGATTATTATAAGCTTGATTCTCGGCGCGATATCGAGCTCAAAAGATATAGATAAAACAAGTTCAAGGTGAGGTTGAAGCTATCTCTGATCCTTCCTTCCCTTTTGGAGGGACAAAAACAATTGTTCCCCGCGCATGATCGGCGGGCGGTCAGGAAGAACGGATGAACGTTCTTCCTCAGAGATGCTATGCCTAGAACGGCAGTTAGGGCTCAAGATTAGGGCATGATGGAAAATGAAGTCACTCACTTTGACTTGGCCATGGCATGTAATCTATCGACCATAAACATTTATCAAGATTAGTTATACAGTTTAATATAGTTTATGAAGACTAAAGAAATAAGGTACATAAGGTATATACTTATACATGCGATGCGAGTGTCGAAGATTCAGAGGGTACTGTGGTATGCCCTTCTTAGACGCTACCATGTCCGCTGTGCGTTTTTATCCTCGTTCTACTACTTCCTTGGGTCTTCTCTGAAGATCCTGATCATTAAACGGGTATCTGATTAGTCATTCTTAGACCACGAATAAGTTATCTATCAAGTAAAATACCCTTACAGTTCATGTGGAGAATGACATCGCCATGATGTATACCCAGAACATCCAGATGTCATCCATGGATGATGCAACCCCCCCCCCCCATTATCCTGCACGCGAGCTACTTAAGGACCTTTTTTTCTGTATACTTTCAAAACATCCAAAGCAAAGTTAAATCAAAATCGCAGTCATCTCATTACTATATTTAAGTTTTTAACAAAGTCAACATGTCAGACCTAACAGACATCGCATATCAAGCCCAACGGGATCTCAACTCCCACCAGGCAAAGCAAGGCATCGGCCGTCAGAGCTTATCAAGTACTCATTTCTTCTCTTTACTTCCTCTTCTTTGAAAAAAAGAAAAAGAAAAAAGAAAACTTTATATTCTAATTGCTGGTATTATCTAGCCGACGAATCAGGCGTCAACGAGAACGTCACGCGAGACTTTCCCGGTGCTGAAGTACGATATGGCGAGATGGCGAATCATGGTGGCAGTGGGAGCAAGAAGATTCCGCCCGAGGAAGGCGGCGACTACGATGCGAGGGGACGGTGAGATTCAATCCTTTTGCGATATGGATATCAAGTGATGAGGCTGACTAATGATGGCTTGTTGTAGAATGACCTCCGCAAAAGACTTTGAAGGAAAGGGTGGACCTGAGGATAAGATGAAGATTGCTGAGGAGAGACGGCCTGGTGATGATGGGGTACCTGTTCAGAGGACTAACTACTAAGTTTACTGGACTAGACATTCATTATCCCATACGGCCATGTACGATATCATACAGAAACTGAATATAATTAATTGAAATACTTCTGGTTCGTCTCATTGCAAGGATATAACGTAAGACTGAACGTCATTAAACATTGTCATGGCTTCGTGCAGCCGCATAAATCAAACATTCGGCAGAATGTTTACTACTAATCATCTCCGTAATCTAGTTTACAGGGCGAAAGCCAAGACAGCACCGGCGGCAAGAGCCAAGACACCAGGAGCGCCGTTGACGGAGGCAGCACCGGTAGAGGTGGAGGAGGAGGAAGAGCTGGTGCCGGTACCGGTAGTGCTGCCGGTAGAGTTGGAGGTCTTGGTGGAGGTCAGGTCGGTGTTGTTGACACCAGAGACCCAGGTGGTACCGTTGCGGGAGAAAGCAACGCCGATGTCCTTGTGAGAAGCAGTGTCAAAGGGGAAGGGGCTGGTGTAGTTGTAGGAGGCACCAAGAGAACCCCAGGTAGACTTGACCGAGGCAAGGATACCGTTACCAGCAGAGCAAGTCTCGTTGCCGGTGGCAGGGGCAGCCCAGACGGAGGAGTAGTTGGAGTAGGTGTTGGAGGAGAGAGGACCGATGAAGGAGGAGTTCAGGTAGAGGTTGGTGGTGTCGACCTTGTAGTTGGTGTATCCGGTCTTGTTGGAGACAATTTGGAAGATGTTGGCACCGCAGTCCCAGCGACCAAGGGAAGGAAGACCGAAGTTAGCCTCAACGGTGGCCAAGGTGGAGTAGTGGGTGTAGAAGGTGTCATCAGTAGTGCCAATCAACTCCTTGGGAATAGCACCACCGAGAAGGACGGAAAAGACCTTGTTGTGGATGGGGTAGTCACCGGTCTCGTCAAAGGTGAGCAAGATGAGAGACTCGTTCCAGAATTCAGTGTAGTTCTCGAGCTTCTCAATGAAGCCACGTTCCCAGGTAGAGGCAAAAGTGATGTTGGTGTCGTGAGCATCGTTGGTCATGTTGGGGGTAATGAAAGCCCACTGGGGAAGAGAGCTGCTCTCAGCGTCAGCCCACAAGCTGGAGAAGTTCTTGATCTGGGAAGCACGGGAAGCATTTCCGGCAACGCTGTCAAAGAGGATGAGAGGGTTGTGCTTGCGGACGTAGTCGTTGGCATAGGTCTCCTGGTTGGAGTAGTTGAAGCCCTGGAAACCAGCGTAGGGGAGATGCTCCTGGTATTCACCCCAAGAAATTCCCTTGGTGTCCAAAGCGTCAACGATGGTGGAGATGTTCTGGGGAATCTGGTTGAAGGCGTCGTTGTCCATGGCAAACAGGTCACCACCAGCAGTGGCGGCATAGTTGGGCTCCGAAGGGTGGGCGACGGCCCAGAAGTTGGTCAAGGTAATACCCTTGGAGGCCAAGTACTGCTGGTTGCTGTCATCGGAAGCATTGCCGTAGTCCTATGCCAATTAGTGTCTTTTTCTGGCTCTGTTCAAATTCATTCGATAAAAGCTTACAATGTTCTCCAACCAAACCTGGTAGAAGTTCTTGAAAGCAACACCCTTGACGTTGGAGACGGGGGAAGAGGGAACGGCGGTGGCAGCCGCAGCCTTGATGGCAGAAAGAGGAGGCTCTGACGTGGAGATGAGCTGGGCGGAAGCGGCGCCAGCGGCAGCGAGCAACAGAACAGCAGACTGCATTTTCACTCAATTGATCTCGAAATGGAATGAAAAATGTCTTGCGAAGGGCGTTGTTGTCGAGAGAGAGAGAGAGAGAGAGAGAAGAGAGAAAATGGAAGGAGGGACAGATCAGCAAGGGCGACTGGAGGTTTCCTTTTAATCTTTCCCCAACGTCGCATGCATAGTCAGTAGTCGTCGTACAGGCTACAGCTACCTCTGCACGTGGGATGTACAAATCAGGCCATTTCCAGCTTGATTAGATCTCGTTCGCGTTCTGGAAGGAAGGATCCGTTCCAGCGAATAGCAGGCAGCTTATTATTGCATCCACCGATTCCACCCTGGTACGGGTTGGCTAGCCTAGCTTGTCCAGGAACGTACATACTGCGTACTACAGTGCGTACTGTACGTAGTAGGTACTTACTACGTATTTACGGAGTGCATACATATACTGCTTGTTGTGTACTTACTACTTACTACTAATATAATGTTCTGCATGACTAGCACTGAAGGCAGCACTGAATCAGAGCACTCCAGGCGATCACGCTGCGTGGCGGCGGCATGTGACTCGTCAGATCTTTCGGCCTAGTGGCGCTTAGTCAGCCAACTGTAGTAATTAGTGCAGTCTGATTGGCGGGACGAGGTAGTTGTCTCCATGGATCTTTCCTGGCAGGAGAAGACCTTAGCCCAACTACCGTATGTTAAGTTAGTGGGTAACCTGGTAGAAATTGCCTTTCTATGTACTATGTACTATGTACTATGTACTATTTACTATGTATGCATCATGTCAAATTTCCAACGACAGCTTCAGCTACCTACTCTACTACGTACTACGTACTACTTACATAGTGTTCGTGTTGACTCGTTGACTCGGCTCAGCTGTCGAATGAGAGGCCCGCAACGCTACAATGGCCTACACGTGCTCCCGCTGTCTCTCATGACAGGATTCGTTGCCTTCCACAGTCACATCGCTTATTCTTTGTACAACCGAGCCTTTATGGAGTACTAGTCCTTTACAAGTCTGCAATCTCGCAATCACCGGCTGGCAGCAGGCACAATGTTGAATGGAGTATAGAGTACATTATATCCCCGTCTTGGCGTCAACTTCTCGCTGCGATCCAGGAACCTTTTCTGCTTTACGGAGTACTACTCCGTACATCAGGCACCATTGGACGCAACTCGTGGCTCGGACGTGCCGCTGTCTGCTAGACTCAGACTTCAGTAGACTGTCCATCTCCCATCACGGCGTCCACGTGGCTATTTTTTTTCTTGTCAAATCTTATCACGGAACTTTGTCCGATGTCAAATGACTCAAACACCGCATAGCTGGCAGAAGCGTGGGTACTGGGACTACTGGCTAGATGGAGTCGATGGACCCTGCAGTCGAAAGATTCGATTCGATAGTCTACCTATCTGCATCTTGGTTACGAGGACAGCCGCATCGGCTGAATTTTCTCCGATGAGTTCAGAGTTGAACGTAGAAGGCTGAGAGGACCGGGAGCAGCCTTTGAACTCTGAATCAACATCATCCGATTGAGCCGACTCGGCCTTTGTGAGGCAGACTCCACATACCTAAGGCGCAGAGAGCCGAGTAACGACTCTTCTTTCATTCCATGTTGTCTTGGTGATGTTAGATATTGACGCAGTTGTACTACCGTCGAGAGGACCATCGTCGATAATAGAACTAGTATTTTCTTTTGCGAACTCCGTCATCGACTATCGCAAGTCACAAACAAGGAGTCAACGACTACTGTATGCCATATGGAGACTGAATGACTCGAGGAAGCCGATTCTGAAGGTGTGTTTGCATACTTTGCATCTGCTCGCTCTTGCGCCAATGGGATGAACTAGATCACGTGTAGCGTCTCAATGAACCTCGGCCCGCACGCGGCTCTTAGGTTGGGTCCTGCCGCGAGTGACATGTCAATGCAATGGAGATAGACCTTCGCGTCCACACCTCGTTAATGTCAACGACGTCTGCCAGGACTCCTGGAATACTCGCAACCTTAATTTCGCTATGATACAGCGATGACTTCCGCCAACTTTGCTGCCGCTCAGAAGAGGGTGCTAGAGCGTCGACAGCGTCTGGAGGTAGAAGCCCAGACCCGCCTTGCGGAGCAGCAACGTGCATCGCGTATCAATTCCGCGGCTCTCGACAGATTGCCAGGTCCTTTGAATAGGTTAACACAGTCTGGATTTCTGATATGGGATAAGGTGAAGGGTCGAGATGGGACAAAGCCTATCTTTCGGGTTGGCCAGGTCGATGCGGAGCTATTGGACGAAGAGTTACTCGGCTTGCTCAAAGGGCAAGTCGGGGAAGCTCTAAAATATTTCGGGGTATGTACAGTCACTCTCAATCTGCTGTCGTACCAATTCTAATTTGTTATCGAATTGATAGGCCCATGCCCGCGACGAATGGTCGAGCGAAATTCAACTAGCACTTCGAGCTATACTCTTCAAACTTTCCATTTGGGACCACAATGCTTCATATGGCGCATCACTGCAAGGTCTCCAATACGTCGATAGTCGACCCAAATCCGTCGTCTCCACGCCACCTACTACGTGGCAAAAGTCACTATATGGCCTATTCACGGTAGGAGGCCGTTACGCATGGGAAAAGTGGGAAAGTTGGTTGATTGAACGCGAAAATGGCTATGATGAGGTAGGTTGACTACCACTTTTTTTTCTCTCTGTCCGCCCCTAACCTTACTTGCAGCCGTCGACCGATATCCGACTTTTATCCAGAATAACGAATCTTGTATCAACAACCCATTCCATCGCCGCCTTTGTTTCTTTCCTAGTCTTTCTCGTAAATGGGCGATACCGCACACTGATCGATCGAATACTACGCATCCGACTTGCGCCTCCATCGAATCAGGTCAGCCGGGAAGTATCCTTTGAATATCTCAACCGTCAATTAGTTTGGCACGCATTCACCGAATTCTTACTGTTCCTTCTTCCACTTGTTGGAATTGGTCGCTGGCGACGCTGGATTGCCCGAGCATGGAAGAAGACAATGGATACACTCAAAGCGTCAGATGAAAGTAATGGCGCAACCAAAGAGAAGCGAGGGCAATTTGCCTTTCTTCCAGAACGAACTTGCGCAATCTGTTACCAAGATCAAAATCCGACCTCGACATCAGAGGCTGATATTCTTGGATCAGCATCGGGTGGTATAATTGGCTCAGCGCAAACCGATATCACAAACCCATATGAAACGATACCTTGCGGATGTATCTATTGTTTCGTCTGTATTACAGAGAAACTTGAGGCTGAAGAAGGCGAAGGCTGGTCCTGTCTGCGCTGTGGTGAAATCGTGAAGCAATGCAAGCCTTGGCATGGCGATGTACTTGAGGAGGCACCCCGGTCAAGCTCAAGTGGCAAGGTTGTTGGATTCGCAGTCGCAGAAGACACGGAGAAGCCGGCCATACATGAGCATGAAGATGAGACAGCAGCTGATGCAGATGAACATGACCAAGAACAACTGAGCGATATTGCCGCTCACGATACACTTGAAAGTTCCAAGACGTGGTCTACAATAGACAGGGAAGCGTCAAGAGACGAATTCGAGTCGGCCGCTTAAGCTGTTGGCTTTATTGATATCCCATTTTTATGTAGTATATATAATACAGACAATTGAAAAAAGTTAATACCAACAGGAAAGCGGTAAGAACTGGCGGAATGTATATTAATGTGACTAAGTTTATTCCATGTGATTCTCTGATGCATGTGCGGCCGCATCCATTCATTCGTCCTCCAAACCATGACTTGGCTGTACATTGGCCCTTGTCATCTGTAATGGCAATCGACGTCTAGTATCTACATGTGCCAAGATGGACCAATCAGTGCAGTCCGTCTCCAGAGCCGCTCAAGTATGTCTCTCCTGCAAGAGACAGAAGCGGAGATGCGATAAGCGTCTCCCGCAATGCTCCTACTGTGACCGGTAAGAATAAACCATTTGGCTTCCTCGGGAGAGCAATTCACGCTTACGAGACTTTATCATAGGCTACAAAGAGCATGCATCTATGGCTCCGATGAGGAAGCGAATCCCGATCATGGCGGGCTCAATAGAGAGCGAGTCACGGTATGCGAACGCTGTTGGTCACAGAAGCGGAAATGCGACAAGATGTGGCCCAGTTGTTCGCGATGCGCAAAGTCGGTTGAATCGCCCTTTTTTGGACTGTGTAGCTGGATTCTGACAAAATCACTAGACTTTGTGTTCCCTGCATATATGCATACGGCTGGACTACAGGCGATCCAAGCGCTTCTGCGCACTCTCAGAATCTGCATACTCGCAACGACATTTTAAATGACAGAGCCCTAGTATCCGGCAATCTGGACCCCTTTTCCTCCATGGCAACCCAGCTCAGTCAGCAAAGTAACGCGCATTTCCGCCATTGTACGTGCCAACATCCAAGCTTTTTGGAGGACAAGGATCTAATTCTACATCTGTAATGATACAGTTCTCCTCCATACTGCCAAATGTTGCTGGCCATTCTGCGCAGAAACATTGGGTGTCTGGTGCGCGCAGGAAGCCGTGGCGCAGCCATCCATATTTCATGGTTTGATATCCATGTCTGCTTCGCACCGTTTTCATTTGCGTCTAAACAATACCACCACGAATAGCTCCACTGACCGTCAGCTCCTGCTCGATTCCGCCGAATCCCGTCTAAATATGATTCGCAACACGCAGAGAATATTGGATAACGTGAAGCCTTCCAACTTTCAGTCCGTAGCTATCATGATAGCTCTGCTTGTTTGTGTTGAGGTATGATGCAGTCTCTCTGACCCGTTATAGTTCTGGAACTAGAAGTGATTTGAACGGAATATTTGCGTCATAGGCTTCGAACGGAAATATTGCGGAAATGGAGATGCATATGGCTGGTCTCAAAAAATTAGTTCAGCTTTTCGGTGGCATGGATGCATTGGATCTTCCCACAATAGCTTTCTTGACAGGGTAAGGACTCAGCTAGCGTCGCTTATCGTGTTTAGGTAGTGTCTCCGGGGTTTGTACTTACTCACGGCACTGCAGAACGGATATTCTGAGGTCAATTGTGAAGTGCGAGCCTGCTATATTACCAATATCGCCGAAGTATTTGGACTTTATCCGGAAATATGCGACACTCTCCTTCCGACCCTACAGCCCTTCAGAAAAGATGACGACAATAGATCTGTCGGGAAGGAGCACATTCCGCGCTCTGGGATCCAGATTCATCAACTCGGCATGGTCCAATGAACTTGACCAACCATTGAGGATAACGATACAAAATTTTTGCAACCTCATAGTACACTACGAGACAGACGAGCGACGGCGACAGCACGAGAAGCTAGTCCGATTCGAAGATAATAACCCTTGGAATCTGTCCCAGCTTTATCTGCTTTCATTATCTTATACAGATCATAGAGATATCAGAGAACCTCTGCGCCGATCAATACTGGATTACTCTATGACTCGGTATTGCAAATTTGGAGCATTTCCATGCATGGATATCATTGCTGGCACTCTGAAGGACAGTCTTGTCCCGAGAATCGATGTTTTCCTGTCTACTGCGCCCGATCTGTTTTTCTGGATACTCTACGTTGGCGCCCTGACGGCTAATAGAACATCTGAGCATTATCGGTGGTACTGCGCTGGTCTTGCAAGACTCTCGCCAACGCTCGGGCTGACTGCTTGGAGTGACGTGAAGTCCTTTCTTGAGCAGTTCCTCTACATCCATCGAAAATCTGATCAGTCGGCTGAAAAGGTATGGCAGGACTCGCTCCTGCTCAAGCCTGTATTCTAATGCTTTGGGAATTGTGCCTGGCATCATATAATTATATGTAGATGAACCAACCCACAAGTGCCTTTGTCGCTTTCCTTGGTTAGTACGTACACAACCTTGGGAGATCAGAAAGTAGCAATTGCAATCTAGAAACAGTGTTCGCGTGAAGACGATGTTGAGTAATATACAGAAAAAGAAGTACAACATATATATCAGTTGATTTCAATACGAGAATTCATGTTTGGTCAAGCCCTTCAAACTCGGATAGCATCGAATGTCCATACAAAATCTCATCGGGTTCATGATCCTGACGAGCACGAGAGAAGATTCTATCATTTCCAAGGCAAGGGACGCCTTTTCTTGCGCTTTTGCGGTACTGTGCTTGGTGGCGTCGTAGTTTGAGGGTTTGTGTACACGTACTTACCGAAGAAACTCTCCCGTCTCGGCACCGTGTTGCTCTTTGTTATAGTTCGAGTATCGTTCTTAGGAGTCGACTGGCTGAATGATTTACTAGCGGGCGACGATTTCAGCTTGAACTTTTATCGTCTATGGTGGCCTGATGTTTAGACCCGAGCCGAAACGGATGTTTGTCAGTGCTCATGTCCCATGACTAAAATTTGGAACCGTGAGATGGCTGCAAATGGGGGTCACCGACTGTGCTCGTCCCATGCCCTTACGGCGTTATTATAAGAACCTGGTTTGTCCTGTCTGATACTCAAGCCGATTTCTTCATAACCAGATTCACAGTCACATTCAAGCAGGCCAAAACAATGCATTTCTCATTTTACGGCGTAGCTGCGCCACCTTATGTTTGGTCCTGTAGCTGGTGAGACATTTGCCCGGTTGGAGGTAGCACCAGAGGGTGCGACTGCCCAAGATCATCGAGAATGAAGAGACTGAATAAAGCTTGCTAATTGCCAGTATCAACAGGATGAACGTCGACCGGGGGTGCCCTCCGAAGACCAATCTGTTAATCTCCAAATCGCCCTGCAGCAGAACGACTCCCATGGCTTTGAGCAGGCTCTCCTTGCCATGTCGACACCAGGTATTCCTGACTATGGGGAACATTTAACTTCCTACAATAAAATGAAAGAAATGCTGCTTCCTTCAACCGGAGCCGTATCCGCGATCCGGGATTGGTTACATTTTCAGGGGTCACTGATTTCCAGGAGGATGCTAACTGGGTTACCATCCGTATCTGTCAAGATCGCCAATTCTCTTCTAAACGCCAATTTCACCTGGTATACACATGGTCAGCAGCCAACTCGTGTCCTTCGCACCCTTGAGTATTCAGTTCCAGACACCATTACCCTTTACATCAGAATGGTCCATCCGACAACGATATTTAGCCAAGTTCATGCCAATAAGGCTGCATTCCGCTCCATGCCTTCGAAGTTCGGGGCCAGTCTCGCTCCAGCTGCTAGCAATACCTCTGCCGATAGATGTGACTCCGCTACCACCCCAAGGGGTATTCAAAAGCTTTATCATCTCCATAACTACACAGCTGATTCTGCACGTGGCAGCAAGATTGCATTTGTGAGCTTTACGGGATAAGTCGCCCGCTGCAATGACCTAGCTGTATTTGAGTCGCGCCTTGCTTCTTACGCAGTTGGCCAAAACTTCACAGCTGTGGAGTTCAACGGGGAGGAGGGGAGGGGGGGGAATTATCAACATGGGAATACGACTGGAGAGGCAAACCTTGACCTTCAGTACATCGTTGTTGACGGCTCGCTTGTGGATTACGTTAGGTAGTGTAATTACTAAATCCCCAATTACGGTACTTATCAATGTCAAAGCCAGTCCAATTAGACGCACTTCTCAAAGAAGTGTCCATATGCTGTTACGTGAATTAGGGTTTAAGGATTACTACTAGTTCAGACACCATTACCATGCCACCGCCACTGAAAATAGAATACAGAGTAGAATTGCTGAGCTTATGGGTAGTTTGGCATTTTATATAATATCCAATGTTAAATTCATACTCGAGATAAAATGGTGAGCTAGCGGTCGAACTTATAGATGACGAAACTACGTTTTATATCTTTACCCCCAGGTGCCACCTGGGCAGTATCCCATGTGCCTGTGCTGCCTTCTCAGCACACTCCTTGAGCTTATGCGCTGTCCGTACCTAGGTACCTTGTGCAGTATAACAATACAAAAGTGCCCTCCCCAAACAGCTTATACAGCCAGTCACTTGGTCTGGCCGCAATAATTGTGTACATTATGTCCGACATCAGCAGGCACCTCCTGAAAACGGACCTCTTCCGAATTGAAACAGGGTCAATGAACCAGACCGAGAAGATAACCCTGGCATACAATCGTGCACGTGCTATCGCAGGAGCATATGGTAGTACCCTTCACCTTGGAAGGATTGATTTGCCTGACCTCAAGATAACACTTCACTGTCTTTGAGTAGATTTTTCAACAGAAGACATTGCCGCTCTCTCCCCAAAATTCTGGGCCTACCACCGGGATCTGATAAACCCTGTCGACATGGCCGCATTCACGTTAATTACCATTCAGTACAATCTCGCTGCAGGGACACTTGCCCCCTTTATTGAGAAACGGCCCGATTTGGAAGAATTGATGGACAAGATTCTTAGGTTTGAGGTTTCGTATGCTGATTCCTTCTAAGTTACACCAATATCTGCCCCTTTTCCTTCCCTGCCGACTAATTCAATGAGCAAACCCACTAGAGCCCAATTCCTTCTTACCGAGGTAGGGCACGGACTAGATGCGAAGAACTTAGAGACAACGGCTACGTTGCTTGCTAACGGGGACTTTGAACTCCATACTCCGACGAGGCGCGCTGTCAAGTAAGCTGATCTTCTGCCCCGGCCTTTATTCAGCAAATGTAGTTCTGATCGAATTTACACAGATATATGCCCCCTACATCTCCCCAACCGGGGTTTCCGAGAGTAGCTATTGTGATGGCGCGTCTGATTGTCAAGGCTGAAGACAGGGGCATCCGGCCATTCATCGCCTGGTTGAATGATGGGCATCATATGTGCAGAGGGGTTCATGCTAGGTATTAGGTCACTACATAGGCCCCCCCGGGCATTCAAAGCCTGTAAGGCAAAACGCTAATCAATATATGATTGATAGAGTCCTCCCCCGCCGAGCAGGTTCAAAACCCCTCGATCACAGCATAACGAGCTTCTGTCACGTCCGACTGCCCAGCACTGCACTGCTTGGAGAAATCAACGACGGTCCAGATTTCCACACCATAATCCATCGTGTACACATCGGAACCCTAGCCTTGAGCACGGTTTTGATTCCTCAGCTCCAACACGCAGTATACGTTGCTGGTAAATACAGCCTTCGCCGACATATCACAGATCCTAGCGGCATCGCCAAACCTATTGTCTCGTTCCGCACACAGCAAGCGCCTATTTTACACTGTATTGCGCAGATTAAGGTTTACGATGCTTTTGCAAATGAGTGTACTCGCATATTTATGGACAAAAACATACAGTATAGTGTTAGACACGGGATCGCGGCGACTTTCAAGGCAGTTGTGACGCATGCAAGTCAAAAAACGCTTTACGCGCTGGCTGAGCGGTGCGGCGCGCAGGGATTATTTGAGTATAATGGAATCATTGAGAGCCAGTTGACTGCAAGGGGGATTTCAATTGCGGAGGGAGATATGTTGGTTTTGACTATCCGTACGTATTTGATTTCAGTTTTCACTGCCCTTTAGGATTTCCAGGGTGCATATTATTTCTTTTCGCTAACTGAGGTTGATTGATGCTGTAGGACTGGCAACGGAATTACTACTCGGGCGATATATCATGCCAGCACCAAGAGACCCAACCTGTCTTTTGGCTAGATATGAACGTGGAGTGTTTGAGTGGTGTCGAAAAGAACTGGATGGTATCGCAAATGGTCATCGAAGTGAGGAGTACAACACACGAATCTTGCCACATTGTCAGACTCTAGTCGAAGCAATCGGGAATCGGCTGGCATATGAAGCGGCTTTGGATGCTGGTGTGGAGGGGGATATCCTCGATCTATACAAGGCAGGAGTCCTGCTGCAATCACCAGATCTAGGAGTTGAAGAGATTGGCATCAGTCTTTCCGGACAGATTCACATGGAAAGACAGGCCATGAATGCCCTCTCACGTAGACTTGAGCAGTTGTTGGATGGTCTTGGTGCGGAACCCTATATCACGGCGCCTATCCTTACGGAGGAGTCCTGGGAGGCGTTTCTGGACAAATTACCTCATTATGGTGACAAGCCATACATTGGAGACATTAATGGGGCGGCAAGCAGTAGACTTTGAATCCAGAGTGTTCTGAGACTTTATAATAAAGTCCTTCTTCTAGAAAGCATATTGCAACATCATAGGTAGCCTAAGCCGTCTTATCAAAAAGTAACAATGCCCATTCCAAACACTGACAACCACAATAGATGTCAGAGTCCGACAAAGTGACGCCAGCTACAAGACATAGTAAATTATATACAGTTAATCATCATACGTCAGAAATTTAGACCTCTATAAGGATGTCTATCCAGATCTAGATTCTACAGAGTCCTTATAAATTATACTGTGATTTCGAATACAAAGACGGGGAAAGAAAGGAAGTCCATACACCATAAACTTTACCGATCCGCATAACAGTGATATTTGTATGAAATAGAATCATGCGTCTTTAACTATACAAAGATATGAGCATGGGATAAACGAAATAAAATGGCGAATAAAGCATGGGAATAGAGCGTCAAAGAACATGATACTCCCCAAAGCTAAGAATAGTTAAACGCGCTGACTAGGTGATCTTTTACAGCTTGGGGAAGGCAGGATCATCTAGACCATCAGGGAACTAAACATCGGGGAAGCGCGAGAGCGAAACCTGATACCCTGGAGTTCTTGGTGGAGAGATATGCGTATGGAAGATTTCCTTGCAAATGCTGGAAAAGTAGGGGTCATCGATCAACGAGGCAAAAAAACCTAGGTAAATCTTTGAAACAATTGAATTTCATGACTGACTACTTAATGAATGACTCTAGTTAGGAGCACAGGTTCTGTACTTAGGCGACTATATACCGCCTCATGGTGATACCACTTCTCTGATCCATCGTTCCAACAAAGAATGTATAGTAGGTAATTCAAGGATAGGTGTCCTTGCTAGACTTTTTCCCTTCATTGTAGCTTCTAACATGGAAAGTTGCACTGCACGACAGTAAAAGAGGGATCCTGGATGTATGTTATTAGCTTATCTGTAAGAAGTAGTGACTAGGGTATCCCTTACAAAGCCAATTTGTCGCTGCTCACAGCCGCTTTGATAGTACCACTGGTCAGTCGCAAGATAGTGGAAATTGATACCTTCGATATCACCATCCCCAATCTATTCATTGTAAGCAAGTATGCTAATGTAAGTAATAGCAAGCAAAAGAGATATCCTTGGCTCGCAGAAAAAAGAAAAGAGAAAGAGATAAAAAAAAAAAAGAAAGAACGGCGCTTACAAAGTCTGCCCAGTACTGAATCTCTGTTCCGTACGCGGTCTGTAGATCAGCGTAGAATCCTGGGCTTTGAGGCTCTAGTTGACCACTAGATACGATACTGTTGCAAGCGCCATCGCCCACGTCAACATATCTGCTGCCGCTTATAGTTCCCGTGACTGGGTTTCCAAATGCTCCCCCGGCTGTAATGACGGTACACATATGGTCTCCGGGATTATTGCAGCCGTCTATAGCGCCTAGGACTGGCCGCAGAAGAGCCGCAATAGCAGTGATAGAGAGGAGGGGATTGAGATAGGGCATGTTGAAATGTAATCCGTTGATTTTATAGAAAAGAGTCGTCGAACAAAGGATATTGACTGAGCAAATAGTTTGAGGTCGGCAAGTGTTGGATCGAAGGCCTGGTGGAAGAAGAATTCAGTGGACTTCAATGAGCCTTTAAATGTTGTAGAAATCTATACATCGCTTTGCTGCTGAGCAATGCCTATGACGTTTATGCCTATGTGATTGATTTCGATCTGCAACCAACCCGCCCCGACGACGACGATGATGATATTATATTCAAGTTTTTCTTGATATGATTGGCAACAGCAGAGTGAGTTCTCCCACCTACTTCCTGGGTGGGGTCCGCCTGGTCTCAATTGCTCTCTCAGCTTGCGGCCAAGATCGTGGTTGGTGATAATCGTGGTCGAATATAAGCTGGTGCAAATGAAGGTTGAACAAAAGTCCTTGAGCCCCCGCGGACCCCATGGCATCCTTGTGGTTTGAAGTGACCTAATAAGTGAGGGTGCTGTAAAGATTTCATTAAGAGACGATACAGTGCGTACGCAGTAGCATTAACTCCCCTCTGATTGTGGCTATTATCTACCTGACACCGTCTATTGGATTAGAACATGTCGCTTGAAACCAAATCTCCAAGACCTCAACTACATGTATCCCAGTCATCCGCGGCTCATTTTGCCAGAATTAAATTGGAGTGGTAGCCAAGGGTTAACATCTCTGCAGAGTCTGCACAACGTAGCTTCTCCATTATCTTCGTCGCCGCCATCAGGATCTACAGATACCTATACAGAGTAGCATGTCAGCAGTAGGTACGGCGTAGTCGTTCATTTATTATACCTTCGCGCTAGCGGCCGCTCTTCAGGAACAATGCCAGGAAGTTACACGCCATAACCGGTGGCCAAATGACTGCTCATAGAAACAACCACCTGTGTGAAAGGTGGTGGCTAGGAAATTCGATCTTTACGTTAAGCACCTTGGCAGCACACCCCTTTTTCAAGGGGAAACTAGCGTATCTCCACGCATGGCTGTTATAACTAAGGTGAACCCAGGTCGATTGACATTGTTGCAAAGAGTCTCTAATTAGTACAAAGTTCAGCGGCAGGTATTATTCAGGAAACGCAGCGATTGTGGAGTTGCGGATGGGAATATCTCTTAGCTTTAATCAGACCTTCTGCAGATAGCTGTGGCCCATCACTCTGACTGACGCTTTTGCGGCCGCTAGTGCATCCATCTCAGATTACTGCACCCGAAAATAGGAAAGACGTAGGTAAGACACAGGCCGCGCATGGGTTGAGCTTATGATTAATCTATTAATCTCCACAGCGGGGGATGACCTAGTCTTAAGTATCCAGTTGTGGTGTGGCCACTGTGCCAACGACATGGGTGGGCCGGCAGGTTATGAAGCTCGGCGTATACTCCACAAGAAGACCATTGAACATACTACAGGGGACCGCAATCAGACTTCAGCATATAGCTGCGGTGACTGGAAGACGGGACACCTAGGTTGTGTTTCGGCTCGCCATGTTTCTGGCCTGGCAGTCAGCGACGAAGACATTCACCTCAGTTAAGGGGCTCGGCGCCACTACCCTTCCAGCTCGTGTATGCATGATGTGTTACATGAAAACATGGAAAGTCTACACAATGCTAGAATGATATGATATTCAATCACGTAAATGTTGATCACAAGATCATCCCTGAGGGATTGTCCTATGTAATCACCAATTGGGCCACCGTGTCAATGTTGTCATCAGTGACTGCTCAGGTGGATACTAGCATGCTATCTACAGGTCGTTTCAAATGAATCCAATTCTGGGATGTTGATCTTGAGTCGAAAATGAGTTAAATGAGATTCATAAACGTTCGAATCAGCTTTAAAGGATCTCTCGTGGCATGATTCAACCTCGTTGATGCCCCTGAATCGCGGTGGCACTGTAATCTTGATGTGCAACCTCGGGTCACTGTTGCTGCTATTTGATACCATCAAGCTGCGCCTTCCACTTCGAATCTTGTAGAAAAAACTGCTTTTTCTGAAGCTTCCACAAGCCATACCGCGTACCGTGCCTCTTGCCCAAGTCCATCATCGCCTTTGCCTTGTCCGCTGGTACAGGAAGCTTGATGGTTCCAAGATTTGGGACGTGTAGACCATGGCTCAGTTTGCTACCGGGGACTTTATTATGAGTTGTTATAACGGGGCCCCTTACCCGGATACTTGACTAAGTAGACAGCAGGTTCTTTTTAATGACAGCACACTCTTTGTGGATTTCGGGAGTGTCGTCTTCAGCTTCATCCTCGCTGCCCGTGAGCTCAATGTCACACTCTATGGGTTCAGTGGCCTCCGTTTTATAATTATATAGGAAGACCGGATCCTATTTGAGAGAGCGATCTCCAAGCGGTAATATAATACCCTAGTCACAGAGTTCAGGGGTTTGTGGTGAGGTTGTTGTCATGATTGAGTTTACGCGACTTCTCTTCTTTCCTGACTAGTGTAACGCGACGCGGTGATAAGATAAGGGTTAGGGTCGCTACTAGACATTGCTATAGCAGAATTACCTTCGATAGTTACTCATGTTGATAACTGCATAGAACGTATGCAACTAGTAATGGATTCACACATCAATGCAAGCATAGAGCATCTGTATCCGTACATGTATCTCCGAGAAAGCGCAGACGTGTCTAGTCAAGCCATGCTTCTGCAACAATTGAAGAAATGATCCCATCCTCGGTCCGATAAGCATAGCTCACGACTCTGGTGAGCGTCTGTCGTGATTCTCGAGCGTATCGTCCGCTGAAACAGAAATCCCTCTGCCACCCCAGCGAGGACGGGCCTCCTCTTCCCCAGCGGCCTCAGGGTCCAACGGCTCATGCTCATCGTCATGAGTATTGATCCTTCGTGAATTTAAAATCTTTCCAACCAACCAACTCTTTCGAAGGTCTTCTGAATCCACAATACCTCCTCGGCGGAGCTTTACTCGCTGACGTGTGTAGTATACCCAAGCGAAGTCGAGGTAAAGTAAGGTCTGAACAACACCGAAGATGTCGGCAATCGGATCCCAGTAATGCTCCGGTCCGAAGCCGCGAACCAGCCAATTCAGAATATATAAAGCTCTGTATGAGCCAAGAGCAACCAAGTAATACGAATCAATCACCGTTGGCACCGTTGTTTGGCGTAGTAAGAGAAGCTGCGGCAGGACACAGACGGATTCGAGGATGATGGAAAATGCCCAGCATGTCTATGACAATACGGATCAGTCAATGTATTCGGAGGGGTTGACACTGTTGCAGTGGGAGTAATACCTCTGTGAACCAATAATGAGGGTAGGACTCTTTGAGTGCAGCCGCGTAAAGCCCGAGTGATATGGGTGCCCCAACCACCGCGCCCAAAACACACCACGTTGCCAGCTTCCATGACTTTTCTCTTTCGCGTGTTCGGGGAAAAACATATGTCATCACGACGATGATATAAATAGATGAGAAAATGTAGAATAGCTTGAAGAAGATGTTGTATGCGTGATCAGAGGTCCATTGCGAGGCACGGAAGAGGTCGAGATATCTGGTCAGGAAGACGAAAGCGTATAGAACCTGTGTAAGAAGTGACACTCCTATATTTACAGAGTTAGCGAAGCTGGCACTTTTGTTGAAATGTACGGAAGAAGCAGTAGTCATGTCGTACCTTCCGAGCTGCTATTCCGATGGATAGCCCAGATCAAGATGCATTTTGACGAAATATGCGCCAAATCGGCAAGCACTCGGAAGATGTTCAGATTCATATTGTTTGTCTCTGTTTGTCTCCCATCCAAAGGTACGGATCGAATGTACGTCAAAGCCAGTAGCTTGACCGAAGAAGCATCACTGGATGACTGATAGGTTATAACGAATGCGCTTATCAACAGTGACGCCGGGACGAGGTTGTTGAAAATGATAGTATTGCCGCGAGATCAAAATATAATGAGAAATAAAATAGAATATAATTCCGTAAAGTTCGAAAGTTATCCCCGTGTTAACAAGTGGTAGGCTGACATGAAGCTCGTAAGATGGAGGTAGCATGAGGGTGAAGCCTAGCGGCCGCGTCATTGGCGATGGTTTGAGCCAATAGGAAGTCACTGCGAGAGCTACACACGTGACCGTTCTCGGGCACTTAACAATAGCTACGTACTGAGTCCTTGTATCAGTCAATAACAACTGCATATGGTTGCAATCTACGTATTTTGATACTGCTATTAGCATTGATGGCGTGACACTCGCCATGCAACTCAGCCGTCGTATGTTGGGCTTCAACTCTCAAAGTAGCCGTTGAAAAGGGAAAGAGTTGAAGAACAGGATAAATAGTCTTTATATTGCTATGAGACCTGTAGAATTTTGACTGCCCGCAGAAAATCTTCGGGACAGCTTCAATAGAAAGCATGATTCATGTGGTAACCATGCAGTCTATCCAATCGAACACGGTAACTTTTCGTTCATTAAACGTAAGAGGATGATCTGTTCTTCTGTCTGAAGAAGTCGTTCCCGATGTTCTCAATCGTGCGAATATCCGTTCATTTCCATCTTGGTCATCCTCTGTAACTCCAGACATTCCGACCCGTAACCATAATTCCGAACAGTCGACAATTTAAGCAACGAGCTCAATGACACCACCGGCCTCCTTGATCTTGCGCTCGGCTTCCTTGCTGACGTAGCGAGCCTTGACGACGATGGGGACTTCGGGGAGACGGCCCTTTCCGAGGACCTTGGCGTAACCCAAAGAGAGGAGGTCGAGGACGATGGCCTTGTCGGAGGGAGCGCTGCCAGCGACGTATTTCTCGCGGGTCTCCTCGGGGACGAGAGACCAGAGCTGTAAACAATTAGCCCGGGTCCACCAAGTTCTTCGCGATCTCTTCATATTTTGGTTGCTTCGAGATTCGGCGGATCGAAATATTTACCTTGTCGAGGTTGATGGTGGGCTTCCAGTAGTGGTTGCGCTGGAGGTGGAAGTGTCTCATACCAACCTTACCGAAGTAACCGGGATGGTACTTGTCGAGGTTAGTACGGTGGTGGTGCTATTCAATCTGTTAGCGATCTCTGCCAATTGCCTCTTTTCGATGTCTTATAAGTCATACCTGACCACCGGCCATACCACGACCACCGGGGTGCTTACGGTGCTTTCCGACACGACCGTGACCGGCGGAGACGTGACCGCGGTGCTTCCGCGTTTTGGTAAGTCTGGTAGGCATGGCGGCGGTTGTTGTCTGTTGTTGTCGACTTCCAGAGTGCAAGGAGCAAGAAGGAAACCGCGAGGTTAGATTGGATTGTGTGTTGTTCGCTTAGATCTCGATCTGGTTAGCGCACATTATTTTTGTGCGCAGAATAAAGTTGAGTGGGGCTCCGCTCCTATTGGTTGAGACAGACCAGGACCCGTTCCAGCCCAGTCTAACCGCTTTCAGAGAGGGGATCTTTTCCCCGCGTCATTCTCGACCAGAGCTACATCTTTTTAATCTCATTATTTTTGACCGTACTGTTACTCGTGCAAAGGACATTGATCAATTGATTCTCTGCCTGCGAAGTTCCTGACTGCCCTTACAGCTACCTCCGAAGAAACAGGCTCGAATAACAGCATGCGGCTCATCAAGAGCAGCATCGAACACAATGGCTCCGGCGCTGTGACGTTATGCCCCGAAGAGCCGGAAGACATGGTATGTCTCTCAACTCAGACAGTCCTCAGTTCAAAACTAATTCAAATGCATAGTGGCACGCCTACAACCTCATCCGCCCAAACGACCTCCTCCGAGCCAGCGCAATCCGCAAAGTAACCACAGCCCAAGACAGCGGCACAACAGTCTCGCAACGAGTCCACCTCATGCTCCAAATTCGTGTGAAAGGGCTAGACTTCGACCCAAACAGCTCCCAGCTCCACGTTAGCGGACAAATCATGAACGAGACACAACATACACGAATAGGGCAGCATCATACGCTCGATCTGGAATTGCATCGCAATTTTACGCTGGAGAAAGAAGTGGGCGCAGAAGGGGAAGGGGTTGGGTGGGATAGTATTGCGATTGATATGCTCAAGGATGCGGTTGATGAAGGCGGGAAGAGGAGGGCGGAAGCTGTTGCTGTTGTGATGCAAGAGGGGTTGGCGCATATATGTTTCATCACGCAGTTTCGGACGATATTGAAGCAGAAGGTTGAAATGTCGATTCCGCGGAAACGTGCTGGGGGAGGGGATCATGATAAGGTTTGTAGATCCTTTTCATTGATAAAAAAGAGTGTGACTGACAATATACAGGGACTATCGAAATTCTTCCAAGTCACCTTAGATACATTGCTTCGCCAAATAGAGTTCAACACGAGTATAACAGCCAGCAACAATAACGACGAAACGTCGAGACCGATTCTCCTAGCCTCGCCAGGATTCGTTGCGGCAGGTTTCCAAAAATATATACAGTCGGCAGCATCGACAAATATGCCCGCCTTGAAGAGGCTACTGCCGAGTATTGTGGTCGTGCACTCGGCTTCTGGATATCTCCATTCTCTCTCCGAAGTGCTTCAGTCACCGTCTGTCAAGACATTGCTTTCAGATACGAAGTATGCGCGAGAGACCAGATTAATGGACGACTTTCTAGACCATCTCCGCAAAGACACTAACAAAGCGACCTATGGACCACGCGAAGTCGAACACGCTGTAGATCAAGGCGCTGTGGGCAGGGGAGGCGGCATCCTAATAATTTCAAACAGATTATTCCGTTCGCAAGATGTCGCTGAAAGGAAGCGCTGGGTTGGCCTAGTCGATCGGGTGCGCGAAGTCGAAGGCGGCGAAGTCCGCGTCTTGAGTTCGGATCATGAAAGTGGGAAGCGGCTCGAGGGTTTGGGTGGTGTCGCTGCACTTTTGACTTTTCCGGTTGCCGAAGAAGATTTTGGTTCTGATGATGACAATGATAATGACTTGCATAACGATGAACAGCATGCCATCGAGGCGCATTAGCGATATTGGATAGATATATAACCAATTTATACTCTAGAAGCAAACACATTGCTATTGCTCAGGTTCTCCAACGCTGGAACGATATGTAAAAGCCTCTCGTTTTGCAATCTCATTCATCACCTCAAGTATAATCAGCCAAGGCTAACCATACTGTCGAGATCTCTCACGTCCTGCGTGGATAGAGGCAGATCATCAAACTCGTCTTCAGCATCGAAGTATGGCTGAACATGTAGTTTCTGAGTTTGATAGATCTTGGTACTTTGACTGATTGGCTTCTTTGGTGAGAAATGAAGTCTTCTCGGTTGCATAGAGGCTGCTACTATCGGCTTTTTGAACGCAGGGGAAGTATTGTGAACCGTTGGAGTCTGCATGGTGCTACTAGTAGCAGTGGTTTGCAATTGCGGCTTTTGAGTAATCCGCTGGTTTTGTGGTTTCATTTCACCTAGAGGCGAGCGGGCGGAGGTATAGAGGTTAGCAGCCGGCGGCGCATTCTTGAAGTTCGTCGGATTCATACTGTTTTCTCGATGGATCTGATGTTGTGCGTTATCCTTCCTGATCTTCGACACGACATGTTTCAATACAGAAGGTGATACAGCACTATGTTGCGACATTCGTACTGCATCCGAGGATGCCATCTTATCGATAGTATGCGGAACCGCTTTTGGCCGAGGAGTCTCAAACTCTTCAAGCACGATGGGATCGAGAGCTTGAAGCATCAAAGATGTATCATCTTCAAAAGACTCAGTCATCCCGGCCCAGATGTTGGTCGCACTTTGCGCCGGTTCCGTTGGCTGGTCATCTTGATGTATCCCAGCAGAAGAGCTCAAGCTCTGCTGGATGTTTCCTATGCTTGCCATGTGCTTTTCCAATTCGGGGTCATCTAACCAGTTATCTCCAAGTTCGGTTTCAAGGTCGCTGAAATCTTCAGAAACGCAATTAGCCATATCGTCTGTCTTGCTGGCTGTCTTGTGAAATTGCTGTGGTTCCTGCTGTTGCATCACATCTGGCTCATCCTTCTGAACGGGGCAGTCATCTCCAAGCTCGTTTTCTAAATCACTGAAGTCTTCGAACATACCACTAGTCGTATCGTCTAGCTTGCCTTTTTGTTGCGGTTCCTGATGAGAGATTACTTCTGTCTCTTCCTCCTGCACAACAGAAAGACTTTCTTGCTTCCTCTCGTCTTCCACTTCAATTGCATCTTCTTCTTCCGAAGCTTCACTCTCCTGCGTCATCGCAGAATCCTCCGTCTCCTCCTCACTTTGTTCCTCCATTTTACTTTCATTCTTCTTCTTCCCCGCCCCAAAGAAATTCAGAAGCAACGGCTGACTAGCCGGAATCCTAGACGCATTCGGCTCCGGAATCCCTAACCGTCTCCTTTCCTCACGCTCTTTGGCTTCTTTCTCCGCCCTCTTCTTCTTATTCGCTAACTTCTTCTTCTCCCGTTCGCGGAGTTGTTTGGCTTTCTTTTCCCGCTCTTCTTCCCTCTCAATTCGCTGGATTTGCGAGGCGCTGAACTCGAAACGTTTGTTCGAGCGTTGGTATCGTCGGCGCACGGTCCGGGACTTTTCGAGGATGCGCCGTGGTTGCTGTTGCTGTTGTTGCGGCATTGCAGGTAACTGCTGGGGTGGATGTGTCGCTAGAGGCGTCAGGAGCGACGTCAGGGTCGGTATGACGAGGCATCGATAGATACATATATAGATCTGTTTATCGGAGCAGGAATTGATTTCACATTGGACTTTATTCGGGCAAGCCGAAAGAGGATGTTTGTAAACAAACGTCCTCCGAAGTAGATGGCAGAATTCGGGCGGTCAATGCCGTGAATTGTATCAAAGAGATCATACGCTGTCATCATACTACAGAACATTCAAGACAGTTCTACAAGTCTACAAGTATACAAAAAAAATGCTTTTGAATGTTTGAAATTTGATTGCACTTCTGTTTTATTTGCCGACACAGACCCCATACCATACATCCAATGAAGCTCTGAATGGAAACCCGATATGACATTCAGAAACTACCACCAGACTTTCTCCAAGTGATCTTCGCTTGAATAGTATTGCATGTAGGCCCTTCGACACCACCACAGTCCACAGTCACGGTTTTCGACGGATATCGTATGACCGCGTCCAAGTTCAAATCATGTAGCAGCCCGTCTATGTAGTCGTCCACAACCGCCCACCGATTTTTGACCAATTGGATATCAATTGATGAGATAGCGGATAAAAAAAGGAATAAAGGTTTTAGGAGGATAAGGTTGGCGGAACTTTTCCTTTTGTCGAGGAAAGAGAAAGATGACCATGAACAAGTGAAGAAACTCCATGAAGATAAAAGAAAAAAAATGCGAGAAAACCAGTTATTCATTCACAGCATGTTTTGTGGATGTAAATTAGATAATTTACTCGTCATCTTCCTCCTCCTCGTCAACGGTGGTCTTGGCAATACGGTCCAAATCACGCTGACCGCTCTGGGTGATCCGTCGGCCACCCTTCTCCTCGTCGATCTCGACAACGCCAATCTTCTCGAGGGCCTGGAGCACGCGGCGTTCGACCTGGCCGGAGGCATCGACGTGGTGGGAGGGGCGGGAGCCGCGGTTCTTGGGGGATCCGTGGACCTTGCGGAGACGGCCGACACCGACGGTCTTGCGGAGGTAGATGTGACGAGCGACAGCGGCGGCGCGAACGTAGAACCTATGACCCATCATTAGGAATTATATTCGTTCCGCGCGATGCGAGGTTGACATACCAATCAGCGTCCTGGGGAGGGAGCTCGTTTGAAGCGGAGGTCTTGACGGTGTCGACCCAACCTATGCAAGTCAGATTTTGCATCATACAGCCCGTTGTCGATGTAACTTACCAGGGATGGCGAGCTTTCCCTGACGCTTCAAGAAAGCGGAGTAAGCGCCGATGAACTTTTGGGCCTGGAAATGACTGTTAGTCCCACGCCTTCAAAAACTGTTGGCACGCAAGTCCTCCGTGCTCCGTATCGCATTCCACCCCTCTCGTCTATATCGTGGGTGCCATTCTCCGTGTTCATAGGTCCAATGTCGTGCTGTTGAGTGTCTCGACGAATGTCTTGTATATCCCATAACCGTGCCTAACAATCCGAACATCATTTCCACGACAATTTTCTTCCCTCCTCCTCCTGCGCAATCCCAGATATAGACGAGAGGCGAAAAACCGATAGACACTGGACAGACGCATTGCACGAATCGAGTCGTCTGGAAATTCCATCCACAATGCCAACACCAACATCAACTCAAGGATAGAAAGAAAGTCCTTACATCGACGTCCCGGACTGTGACACCACCCATATTTGCGGAAGTTTTTTTATTCTTCGTTAAACGGTTGTCGGAAGTAATAACGAGGAAGGGCGGGAGTCGGCGTGGTCGAAATCGTCGTCGTCTTCAAAATTCAAGATTCGCAGAGAGCATGCCGAGTTTGCTGGTTTAGGCGATTGAGCGTCAAGATTTGTGGGATTACCTAAGCTAAGCGGGTGCAATTTTGTGCGGGAGCGGGTCTCGCTTGTCCAGTTCGAGTTAGCTCAGATATAATTGGCTCTGATTGGTTGGTGGCTCTAACCTTCCCGTACATTGTGGCCTGCGTTTTGAGGCATCTACAATTCTCGTTTGGTTCAATTGTATGGTTTCTTGACATAGATGAGCATTCTTACACTCAAGTGCTTGATCAGCTATAATCTAGATGAAGAGGTGTCATTAAGAATAGTAATAATGCATTATTATATAAGTCGTTGTGTACAATCAGACAATCACCCAAGCACCAAACCAAGCCTCCTGGAATCCTTCCTAGGGCTGTCCATCCAATATCCGAGACAATCTATGCTCGCGCCAACCTCTATAAACAAACCATACGCCACAGCTAATCATGCCGAAGAAGAATAAAAATCACTCCAGCGTCGTGCTCCTTTTGAGCCCAACACAATAACGAACAAACAAGGTATCAATAAAATGATCATGCCGAATACCCGGTGGCCGGCACTGTTGGAATTCATCAATGGCGTCCTGAACACCATACCCTTTCCTTTCAATCAAATAACTAACAATCAGAAATCCTGTTCTATTAAACCCATAGTGGCAATGCACCCCGACCAAAGGACGGGTCGGATCATCGACTTCTTTGCCCGTCTTCCCGGTGATTTCTTTCTCCAATTGATCGACCAGCCCGATAAAGTCCCTAGTTTCGTCGGGGGTGGGTGGAATCTTGGAGACTGTGGGATGTTTGTGGTAGTGTATACCACCCTTTTCAAGTTCATGAGGATCGTAGACTGGATTCTCGTGACTGATATCAATTGCGGCATGAATTCTGCCATTCCACTTCGCGGCGAATTGAACTGGATTGTGCACTTCGTCTACTCCGCGGAGCATCTTCATAGCCACGAATGTGTTGGCTATGGGAGTTGAAGTTGGAGGCACTTTCTGCCACTTGGCAAGGTTCTTGACATCCCACTTGCCAGAAGTGTTGAGATGCTGTAGTTGCCAGCCTAGACTTAGACGATGGTCGACGTATTTCTGGACAAAATCCTGAATGAGTCCTGCCAGCGTGCGATAGGTCGCACGGTCGTATAGAAGAGCATGAGAAGCGGGGGCTGGCAGGATCCTGGTCCTGACGACCTTGCCCTTGGTAGACTGGAAATCTGGCTGTTGCTTCTCCGAAGCATCAACTCCGTACAACTCTTCGTCAGCGCGGGCGTCTGTAGATGCCGAGCTTCGAGTATCGTGCACCTGCGTCGCATCAGGAATGATTGCATCTTGGGACCCAGTCCGCATTGTCGAATTTACATCCGAGCCTTCCATAAATTGAACAATTTTTGTTACTTCGGCAGCCTTCGTGACTGCATCCGCGTCACCAGCAACAAGCAAAAGGGGTGCTCTGACATTTGCCCACACTGCCTGGCCAGGCATGCCACCGATAGCCTCTCCGTGGCTGTTGTACACAGGGAGACTTCCCCATGCCATTCTCCTCCAAACGTCACTTCGGCTTTGTGAGTTGAATCGGATTTGTAACTGCTTTGTATCTGGGTCGGCTTTCTCGCCGACAAATCGAAGGACGCTCTTGCTCTCGACACCGCCTCGACGATCCCAAAGACGCCACATATTGAATATGGGCGTCGGTATATGAAGCAGCTTTCGAGCAAGCGCTGTTTCTTGTGCACTTGGCGGAGCCGCTTTAGGGCAAATGGCAATAACGCCTTGAATATGTGGCTTCAATTCCTTGCCTATTGTAGTGCTGGACGAGGCCAGCAGTGCAGACAAAGAGCATCCGAGACTGTGCGCAACCAAAACCACGCCTTGATTCGCCGCCTTATCCCGATGTTCCTCGATTGCAACTGCGATGAGCTCCGCCAGGGCTTCAATCGAGTAGGCTTCCCAGTTTTCAGGAGCGAACGAGGACAATCCGCAACCGGGCAGATCAATACCAAAACATGGTCCAACGTTTGACAAACTGGTTAACAGCGGGTGAAACTGCGCGAGACTACCGCCTAGACCGTGAACGAAGACGAGCATGGGGATCGGTGCAGGTTTCGAGGGGAGTTTGTCCATGTGAGGGTGCGGGCTGAAAAACGTTCTGATGGCTGGGTATGTCGCAACGGAGGTGGTGTATGAGAGATGCGAGCAGTGTTTCTTCAGCAGACCGGGGTCAATATGTTCGTCTTAAAGAAACAATATTAGCATGAATACTCCATGGTTAGTAGAGAAGAGTGCGCACCATCAGGAGAGAAACGTCGGTATCCAGCCGCAGACTGTTTCTCACTAATGACGGCCGCCGTTCGCGTCGGCGACGAGCACTCATCGCTATCGTCCTCGGACGACGTCACCGTCGTAGTCGTATTCTTGCGATGATGTCGTTCCCTCACAAGTAGCCGATCGGTATCAGACCGACGGAACAGACGCCTCGACAGCAGCCCACAGCCGGCCATTGTAGCAACGCAGGTAGTCCAAAACAAAAGACTCGGCAGATTTATTCGTACATGATTAGCATCAGATTCGTAAAGCCACAGACGTATCAGTTGTTTATATAGATCATTCCAGTGGTCACGAAAGTATGCCGCAAGGGGGTGGAGGGAGATCGAAGGGATATATGAGGTGGAAAGCTGTTTGATATCAGGCATATCGATCCTAGCCCTAAGACAGGGTGAGGCGGCCCGGAGCTAAAACCCAAAAAAGCAAAGAATAATACGTATACGTAGTAGGTAGAATTGATGTGTCAGACCGAATCCGAATGAGCCCAGCTCTAACGTAGTTCGTAAGTAGTAGTATGTAGTATGTACTATGAGGCAAGCGGAGGATGACGATTAGCGGCGCGGCCCCTTTGGTTGTATGGAGTCAGCAGGCCTTTCTTTTTTTCTCCTCCAGGATTCCCAGCACCCAGGAGTCGGGATCACGACTGAGGGCTAGACCTGTCACCCTCAACAGCGTTCGTTTGTGATAGCGTTTGCGCCGGCGTCTTCGGGAGCGGGACGGACAATAGATCTGAGAGAGCGTTTCGCAGTGGCGCAATGCGATTCGCTCAATTGATCGATCTCTTTTCTTTTTTTTATGATGAAACAAATAAAAAAGGAGAGAGAGAGAGAGAGAGAGTGCTCCGTAAGTGGATACGTAATTGGGGATAACGAGCGACACTAAAGGAGCGAACGAGAAACGGCGGCGACCGGGGGGGTGTGGAAGAGGCCTCAATCAAGGTTCGCACCTGCCGGCAGATAGAATTCTCCAGAGGGAGCAGACAGAGTGAGGCGTGAATCAGAATGAGCGACAGACCCCAGGCGATGGCCAGCGCATTATTATCATGCTGTGTACGTAGTATATACTGACGAACCAATGGCGGGAGTAGACGCAGGGTGGTGCTGGAGTTGCTGGCAGAGAATAAATACTGAAGTGTAGAAGTCTGGAAGAAAAAGTTTTAGTGTGAGCGGCGGAAACGCGAGTCGTCCGGGCCGCACTTACCTTACGACGTACAGTACAGTAGCTCTGCCATTGCGTCAGTCTCTCCTCCCTCTTTCTTTTTTTACGGAGTCTTACTACTCTCTCTAACTACTCACAAGTACTCACAACGGATCGATCTGGTAAATACATACAATAGTCGATGGCCAGTTTGTACGACTTTTCACCTACAGTCCTACACGCTTCACCGGAACAGTCAATCAGCCCGTCACCAGACCGACAACACACACGCCATGAAACGAGTCGACGAGAGAGACTCCTTGCTTATTGCTTATTCCATCGGCTTCGTGACACAACAGTCGGTGAGACGTTGCTTCGTCGAGCATCCTTGATCCTGGCTATACGGAGTAGTCTCTCTCTAGACAGTGGATAGGGTTTGGCTAGCTGATCACCTGCGGAAGCCAACGTCAAGTTCCGGCTTCTAGAATAACTTATCGGCTTGGATGATTGGCATTGCGCCACTAGCGGATACCGGTAGTATTCTCCATGTTTAGGAGTATCCTGTGGCGGCGCACTTATCCGCCCATGTGTGAGTAGAGTATCTCTTATTCGTCCTATGCTGTCTATGTCATTGCTTTTCTCTTATTTGGTAGGAACATATTATGTGAGACGATCGGCCAGGGAATAATCAAGCGCGGTGCAGCCACGTGAATCGATCTACCAAGGGCTGAAACGTTGGTGAGCCTCGCCCTTCAATGGGACTACCCCTTTTAGTGGCATCAACTTCTATTAGCTCTATCTCCTTTGTGAACGCCATTGACTTTTACTTTCCAACGAATCATCTCAGCTGACTGACATCAAAACAGATCAGTCAACGCCCCGTGAGACGCATCCCCGACCAATCTAGCATACTTGGCCATCACTCCCCGTGTCACCTGCGGCTTGAGTGGCTGCCAATTTTTCAATCGTCTCTCCAATTCTTCCTCCGAAACATCCATCCTAAGCTCATTCGTCTCTGCATCAATCGTAATCACATCCCCGTCCTGCACAAGGGCAATTGGACCGCCAACCGCGGCTTCGGGAACGATATGTCCCACAATAAATCCGTGGCTAGCACCAGAGTACCGCCCGTCGGTGAGTAGAGCCACGTTGGTGAGTTTGGCACCCATCAATGCGGCGCTGGCTTTGAGTTGTTCGGGCATTCCGGGTCCGCCTTTGGGACCTTCGTAGCGGACGATGAGCACCAGATTCTCGTCGCGAGGGATCTGGCTCTTGGCGAGGGCGTCGTTGAGTTCGTGTTCTTTGTTAAAGACGCGGGCTTTGCCGACGAATTTCAATCCTTCTTTACCTGTAATTTTGGCCACTGCGCCTCCTGGAGCGAGATTACCGCGGAGGATTTGAATATGTCCGGTTGGTTTGATGGGGTTATCCAAGGGTCTGATAATAACTTGGTCCTGTGCAAGTGAAGGGAAAGACTCCACATTCTGAGCCAGAGTCTTGCCAGTCACGGTAGGAATGTCACCATCCAACAACCCAGCAGCAATCAGGAGTTTCTGCACGGATGGAATACCTCCAACTTCATACAAATCGGCCATGTAATGTTTACCGCTAGGCGCCAAGTCAGCAATAAAAGGTATCTTATTGCTAACTCTTTGAAAGTCATCCAAGGTCAAATCAACCTCTGCCGTTCGTGCCATTGCCAAAAAGTGCAACACCGCATTCGTACTACCGCCCAGAGCCATGGTCATGACCAAGGCATTCTCGAAGGATCGCTTAGTGAGGAGTTTGCGTGGCGTGATATCCTGCTCTATACAGACGTGGATAGCATCAGCTACCTTGACACACTCGCGCATCTTCGTGGGTGACTCGGCCGGGGTAGATGATGAACCAGGTAGACTTAATCCCATGGACTCAATAGCCGTAGCCATCGTATTTGCCGTGAACATCCCACCACAAGCACCCGCGCCAGGACAAGCATGTCGCTCAAGATCTTCGATAATCTCATCCTTGTTTTTGCTTGTATCGCCTCCATCATCTGGTTGGCGAAGCGTGTCGTACGCATAAGCACCTGCAGCTTCGAAACAGGTGGAAATATTGATTCTCTTTCGTAGTAGATCAGAGTATCCGACGGCGATTGTTCCGCCGTAAATCATGATTGAGGGCCGGTTGTGTCGAGCCATGCCCATGATCACACCAGGCATATTCTTGTCGCAACCGGGGATGCAAATATTTGCATCGTGGTATTGCGCACAGGTGACCGTCTCAATACTATCAGCAATCAATTCTCGGGTTTGTAACGAGAATCTCATTCCTATTGTCCGCATCAGCATTGTCTGGACCTGCAAATCGAGGCATGCTATTCTCACCCTCGGTCCCCATGGTAATCCCATCCGAAACTCCAACGGTATTATACTGCCATGCAATAGATCCCCTGTCGGTTATAGCCTTCTTCACCGTCTTTCCCAAATCCAACAAGTGCATATTACAGGGGTTACCTTCCCACCAAACCGACGCAACCCCGATTTGTGGACTTTTTTTCATGGCATTTCGGTCGGGGACGCCGGCGGCGTAGAGCATTGCCTTTTTGATATTTTCAGCGCGGATAATAGAGATAGCCTGGGAACAAGTGACAGACCTGTGCTGCAGGGGAGTCATGGCCGCGAGTCAGCACGGTAGAGTATCTGTTCAGGACTGGGGTGCCATCCTCGTGTTTTGAGCCTTGAGGGGCGGGAGAGTAGTCGATGTATTTTGCCTCTTCTGGCATTTTGAATTGAGGGGCAGAGATTGGTCAATTTTTTCGACAAGACAATCGAATCGAATGTTGATATTATAATTAATAGTAGTCGAGAAAAACAAATAAAAATCCAATGTAGGGGAGAGATCGGCCAGAAGCCCGGCCTAGAGGGAATGCGGGGTGGTACCTAGTGGATGTACCGTACGTAGTGTGGACTTCGGCAGGAGCTACTAATGTTTTTCTTCTTTTGACAAAACAAGAGAAGTTGATCAACTGGTCAGCTGGTGTCTATATGAGATTACAGACAGAAGTACCAGTCAACTGGCCATAACACATAAGAAAAGAAATCAAGACAACAATCCAAAGCTAACAGCAGCACCCAACCCAGCACCCGCCAATGGGAAAAGCCCTCTAATCGTATTCAGCAACGACCACTTCTCCAAATGACCAACGAATTCCTTCTCGGTCTGCTCGTACATCGCAACTTCCTTCCCATCAGCGGGAAGATCATGTTTTCCGGTCGTATACGGCGCAATGACGTTGTTGACAGCCACAATGGCCACTAACGTAAAGGGCGCAATCATCACGTTCAGTCCGGCTGCGGTGTATAAGAGGCCTGCAGAACGACCGGTTGCGCCCTTCTCCTTTCCGAGTGTGTATGCGGCGAACGAGTAGAGGAGGCCGGAGGTCACGGCCATTGACGGGAAAAGCTTCTTTCCAGTGTCGTAGGCATACTGCCATTGGCGCGCGATGTGGGATAGCGGTGCGCCGAGGGTTGTTGCGGTGCGACCGTTGGTCTGTGGAGCACGCCTGACGAGGAGGGATGGTATGGTGAAGAGGGAGAGGGAAATAATGCCGCCTATATTTTATGAAAGGGGTAGTAGTTAATGATCCATTCGAGCTTCGTGGGCAATTCATCGAGTACATACCAGAGGCAGCTGCAGCTGTTATGATAGCTGAGATTTGAGCCGTCTTGACGAGGGTAGAATCTGCCATTGTATACACAAGCAATTGAGCTGTACTGACTGTACTGAGTATAGATTGAAGAATGAGGTTGATCAGGTTGGAGTGCGATCAAAGTGAAACTCAAGTCGACGGTGGGTCAGCGCATGACGTCTACTCCACCTTCGTCTTCAAGTCTTGAGATCATGATTACCAAGGATCACTCCAAGCAATGCAATGGAACATCCATCATATGATTGATTCTACGAGGGAAAAAGCTCAGGTGTCAATTAATGCCTGGGGTAATGTATTATTCCCGGTAGTCAGCGTCACAGAGCGCTTCGTCGTTCGTAATACATTTCGCTTGATCCTGATAGCCACTCGATTTTACTGACAGAGTAGCTCGTATGTTGCATACAGACAGACAGACAGCCATTATCAATATGATAGATCAACTAACCATACAAGTGTGATATGTCTTCTTGTCTCGTAGCTGTCATGTTACCCTAACCCTATGGTAGACGACGCGTTGACTCGCGTTTGGGATGCGGCACGAAAAGGTGGAACTGCGAAGGTTCTTGCCGTACACAATCTTACATCCTCATTAGATGTTCTTTTGTGGATCACAACTACAATCGGGGTCCAATACAGGAATGAGAGAAGAATGGTAGAGGTAATCGACCTCACTGTCAGCTCTGACGATGAGAGTGAAGTTTCGCCGAGGGACCAGAGGCAGGAGACGGAAGAAAATGAGAGTAGCGAGGAGGAGTACAATGCCTCTGATCTCAAGAAAAAGCTCTTACATACCTTATCGGAGATCCAACCAAGTGGTTCTTTTATGACACAGAAATCGCAAAATGATGCGGTCAATCCTGGTCTTCACGTCCCCGGTATTGGAACCATTGGATTTCCTATATCTGTCAAAACTGCGAAGGCAATGATCCGGTCTTCCCAGATGAGCCCTTACGGCATGGGAACCAAGACCCTAGTGAATGAGGCAGTGCGCAAGAGTTGGCAGCTCGACTCCGATCAATTTTCTCTTCAGAACCCGCAATGGGAAATCCAAATTAGCATGCTCGTAAGAGACGCTATCACAGGTCTTGGCCTTACTACCGCAAAACCGGAAGAGGTCAGAGCGGAGTTGTATAAATTGCTCATATATGAAGAAGGCGCGTTTTTCCTGCCGCACCAGGACTCGGAGAAGGCTGAAGGCATGTTTGCGACACTAGTCGTCAGCCTGCCCTCAAGACACGAGGGCGGCGATGTCATTGCTTCGCACAAAGGTCAAAGCCTGAAATTCCGTACGGCGTCAAATTCCGAATACGGCTATTCATGGGCGGCTTGGTATGCCGACGTCATGCATGAGGTAAGGCCCGTCCAATCCGGCTATCGAATTGTGCTTGTGTACAACTTGATCCATCGCCCATCGGCCACATTCATCAAGCATCGTGGTTTACAGACAGGGAAATTGATTAAGCTTCTTGCTGCCTGGACCAGAGCAGTCGAAAATGCGAAGGATCGTATGAACAGTTGGACGAACTTTGTTGCAAAAGATTGTCCCGCTGCATTTGTCTATCTACTCGATTATAAGTATTCCTCTGCAGGGCTCAACGTCGCCCGACTTAAGGGAGTGGATCGCCTTCGCTTTGTTCAGCTACAGGAGGCTTGCCGCAATAATGATTGTGAGATCTACCTAGCCAATATCGAGAAAAAGGTTAAGGGTTCAGTGGAGGACGACTATGGTCATTATGGCGGTTATGGCGGTTACGACGGTTATGGCCGTGGACGTCGTCTTGAAAGTAATAAGAAGTTCCATGCTATTTTTGATGCATTTGCAAGTACCCCCGAATTGCTGCATGTTGTGGACACCCAAGGCGCTGTGGCTGGAAGAAACCTCTTATTATCCAACAGCATGATAATCCAAGATGATGCCTTTAAGGGGGACCCCGATGATGAAACATATACTGGTTTCACGGGTAATGAAGGAGCTTCCGCAACTCACTTTTTCCGACAGACAGTAAGTTCAATGCCCAAAAGGCCCAACCCCTTTCCCGCTTCTCACGATGTTTGTTTAGGGCATATTGATCTTCCCTAAAACGGTCAAACTTTGGTTTGAAATTGAACTGTTGAAAAAGAACCAGGGCAATATTAGAAGTCTCATGAAGGAATGTGAACGTTTACTGGCGGAACCATCGGGAAGATCGAGGGCTAGGTTGAGACAAGTTTGTAGCATTTTGACATCATTGAAACATTGCGCAGACGATGGCTCGCGTCAGAGTATCATAGATATGGCTATGAAGGAAGCCTTCAGACTCGCCGACTTTGAGCAATTTGGCCGGGCCCTGTCGCTTCTCGACTCCTTCTCTCACTCGCAAATACACCTCGTCGCCATGGTTATCGCAGATGGGGGGCTACAGTCAATACTCACGGAGTAGGTTCATAACCCAGCATCGATCGAACTTTTGTTAATCTTAGCTTCTAGTCTCAACTATCGGATTCGGGGCAAAAATAGACCCGGGTACGAGTCCAGATCTGTCCTCGATTTGGACCTGCTTTACCGCATCACGAGACAATATCAGTCACTCTGTACACACAGAGGTGGGAGTCCTTCAACCGAAGTAGTAGGATGGCAGAACAAAATGTTTCTTGACGCAGTCTCCTCTGGCATAGAAGGGTCGGAGTCAGATGGACGAGATTTCGCAAACCAGCTCAATAGCATGCCCATATTAGGGTCGATTGCAGAGTAAGACACGCTGGTTGATCCTCGGTATTACATTTCTAATATGAGCAGAATCGAGCGGTTCCTACTTGAGCACGTGGAGAATACCACTTTTGCCCTGTCGTTTGTTTCATCATGGACGATACGACCCGCGCTATCAAATAACCTCGAACAAGATGCCGTAGGGGAAATGATCGATAAACTCCTACCGAAGCTTATCAACTCATTCAAGGTTGAACACGAATCCGACTTGACTTTCCGTCAATTGAACGCACAGTATGGTCATTACCGTGATTACATCTCTCGACAAGGGAATGTACGAGTCGATCCAAAACTGGTGATCAAGTTGGTCAAGCTAGCCTATTCCAAAAACATCGATACGAAGCGTTTAATCTACCTACTGTTCAGATATGCCGATAGGTTCAGGGGTGAATCGGGTGATGTCACGTTCAATGCTTATAACGATTCATATTCCCCGTGTCGTTAGGGATTCTCGAGCATATAACGCAAACAGAACGACGTCCGACTGCTGAAGAAAAGTACTTCATCATCAAGCCATTAAAGTACTACGTGAATGAATATACCCAGAAAGCTCCTATACCACTAGGAGACTGGTTAGCCAGGACTACCATCTACTGCGAGTGTGACGATTGTGATTCATTGCGCCTGTTTATCAACGATGAGGATTGCCAAACCAAAGATTTCGCAATGGCAGCGCCGCGCCGGAAACACCTGGAAGAGCAACTTGATAGGTCCTACTTCAAAACAGAGACTATCAAGACCGTGAAAATGGGCTGGGGAGGCTCGCCGCACATATTACGGATTGAAAAAACCAATGCTGTCCTTCTTGTGTCTCGCTACAATACGTGGATAAAAAGAGCAAATCTTGGACGCGCTGCATTGAAAGCGTTTTATTCAAAGGGTTCTTGGGAAGTTTTGCTCGGAGAGAGCACTTTCCGCTCCCTCGATGAGCATCCTAACCTTCAGATCCCTCAAGACGAGATTGGTCGTCCTGGAAGCACAAGCGCTCAGCCCACGGTTTATAGCACAGTGCCGCAGAAGCGTTCGTGGTCAGATTAGAAATGTACCGAAAAGGTGGCAAGACCACTACGGCGATGTGTTTATACAAAGTTTTCGGAATGTATAAAATGGTAAATATTACTCAACATTATTTGTCAAATCGGATATGTAGTGTACATTAGAAATCCACATTGGGCCACTACTAGCCCATCTACGCTGGAAGAAGGCCATCAGTCATGTTTGACCGATCAATACTGACACGGGCAGGTCACAGTCACATATGTCAGAGTCACCGGTGTCAGGGTATCTGCATTGATATCCCTCCCAACGGGTGTCATGGCATGCCATCTCGCATCACAACACAACGTACCAGCAGCAGTATCCTGAATTTACTTCTGGTTCGCAGCCGAGCCGCCGCCCGTAGAGTCTCCAAACTCAACCCACATATCTGCAGCAGTTGTCAGAACATGCATAGAGGGCAAGGCTACGAGGTCACCGGTTCAAGTCATGTGGAAAGTAGCGAGTTCGTAGCCGGCAGCCCATCCACCCCGTCAGCACCGCTGCGAGCGTCTACCAGAGTTTCCTCTAGCTTTGTCCTATTCAGGCATATTCAGCCATCTTCAAATCCCGATAGCTATGCTCTTGCTTTAATTCATCCAAAGACATCAGGATTAGTCGATGGTGCGCCCTAAGGGGTCCCACTTCCGTTCGCTCTTAATGCGCGGACGGGTTTGACACCCGAACACTCGCATAGATGTTAGACTCCTTGGTCCATGTTTCAAGTAGTCTATCTCAAGGAACAGGATACTCCTGGTACATTCATGCCCCCTCGGGATATGAGTACTCTATGCATTATTGGCGTGAGTGATGATGCTCACTCAGCCATAAGATATTTGCTGGCGTTGCATCCTTAAAGATTGGACCATCTATTATACTTTGAAACTGTTCTATACCTGTACTTTCTGCCATAGTCTTTTAGGGAATAAATCAAGCAGAACGTCCCGAGTTTAATAAAGAACCACTAACAAGTTTCAAAAATTACGGATGCCATTGGTCGTTCAGAACTTCACGCATTTCGCAAGTAGGCCTATTGCACAAATCGCATGATAATGTCTGTCAAGTGAATCATCGTTGATTGAAATCTACAAGACAAGCCATCAGCTGCTTGGAAAATGGATGAAATTCTCAACCAGGTTTAGCCGTAACCCTAGTCCTGATTAACTCGGATCTGATTGACTATTTTCTTATCACCTCAGGCCTTTATATGACCGGCGGTGAGCTTCCATCCCCGGCTATGGATCGGGTCTGATTTTGAAGGCCACTGTAGTCAGCGTCAGCCATGTCCAATGTTCTCTTATCACTCGTCAGACCTTTGAGCTTTTTTAAAAACAAGTACTTTATTCACATGTAGCCTGATCGCAATTGAAGCTCCGAATGAAACATATCTGATAAACACAACTTAGAATGCAGTCAGATATTATCGAGGAGCTACAAATTGCAGTTGATGCGGCCAAAGCTCGGTATATTGCATCATGGCAGCATTCGACCCTCGACTGAACGGATGCATCTCTCACTCAGGAACGTTTAACAAAAATACCCTTGTCACCTAGGTCGGCTATGTCGGCCTAACCACAATATTTACACCGGAGTTAGAACGGTATTTCACCGAAGTTGGTAATAGGTTCAAGAATAAATTAAATGAAGTGACCAAGGGTATTAGAATTTACTTCACTGGCGTAGGAACTGCCGCCACTGCACACTCCCTTGCAAAGATACTCGGCATATTGAATGTGCAGATGACGCCGAAGAGATTGCAGGGCTAAAGACTCTATTCTAGTTCGAGATGCTCGAAGCGGGTTTCTGGGTCACTTTGTGAGGTTTCATAGCTCTGATCCTAGAGACACCCCCGTCCGAGTTGGAAAGATTTATGCAAGCCGTACAGCGTTCTAATTCAAAGCACCAGAATCTAGTTAGTGGCACAGATGCGTGGTTCGATACTTACATCAAGAAAATCAATAGTACATGTACTTATGATAACACGTTGGTATAACTCTTTATGCACATACTCTCTTGAAAAAACTTATCAGTGATTTTCAAGTGCAATAATTTCTATTTTCTCTATTTTATTGATGCTCTGTTATGAAGTAGTACGATCAAGCGTAAATACCTTAGGCAATAAAGACCGACTAGGCTGTGATTAGGGCTGATCAAAAGAATGCCCTAACTTAGCCCTAAAAGCCCATTTGGAAAACAATTAAGCCAAGCGTTCAACCTTTAGATTTCAACCTGATTCTCTTAAGACTATGCTATTCTGTATGATTAACGGGACTGTCATGATACATTAATATAAGTATTTCAAGATGCCCACAGCAATAGATCCTCGTCTCTACCATTGGTCGCTCACAAGCTAGTTGATAGCAGATCCTCCACGTCAGTTCAATGTTGCATTTATAAGATTGAGTAATACCCATATCAAAACTCAAGACGTGCAATATTCTCAGAACTTTGTTTCGAGTCGTTTCCCTTTTACTACTTTTTACTTTCTTTCTTTAACTTTCCTGGCCATTTGGGACCTCGCTTTCTATGATTGTATTCCAACCAGCTTTCCTTCTCCATACAGTTTCTCTTATATATATATATATATATATATATATATATATATATAGATTGTCTCTTTATCTATAGAAATACCAGATCTTCTCACACCTTAAAACAGTGACAAAATGTTCAAAGGCAACGCCAAATCCTCTTCGGAGTCGGGTACTCAAGGTAAGCTCTTAAGTAAGATACAGATCTTTATATATAGTCCCCTGCTGACCTAATTGAATTTATGTCTTCTACCACTGATCTTCGCTCGTGATATACTCCGTAGCCCTAACTCGAATCGTCGACTTATCTTGATTTTCCAAGTCTTAGTAGTGGTGGTCTCACTCTTCTCGCTTTCCGGTACACTGTTTGGGTTGAGATGTTCTTTTCTTTGATTGGCCTAGTCTCCTAAATCATCTTTCTCGGTTTCACAACTATTGAGTCAAGAAGACTTTAATGTTCTATGCGCGATATTTGTACGCTGCATTTCTAGTTTATACGCCTAATGCTGTTCTCCTGGGCTTAGGCGCTGAAAAACTTCTCGAGCTTATTGCTAAAGATAGAGCTTTGGACGACGTATATGAACGGGTGATGATGTCTATTGTAATGACTGCTTTTGTGGGTATTGGGAATGTCCTGGGGCAGTTTGCTTTGGTCATATTTCTAGAAGATTATATGTTTGGAGTGGGACATATGGTATGAATCTTGACGTCTCTACCTTGGAAGATATTTCAGAGTAAGATGCTACATCTATTTTGAATGACTTCTATATGAAGGATGAATCTCTACTGTGAAAGCTTTAGGTCTGCGCCAAGTCAATCTGCTCGCCTAAACGGTGCACAAAGCTGAATAGTATGATTAGCCTTTAAGGCCAGTAAAAGATCCCAGGGAGTGCTTCCGACTGATCAAAGGTAGCAGCCATCTCAAGGTCAACCTCTGTGGTCCACTAATGGGTTCCTTCACGTAAGAAAAGATGCGTCCTCTTGTTGACATCTCGCATAGTACTTAGATCGGTGTGGCAACAATAGATGAAGATCCGGCCAAATTTGTTAAAGCTTCCCTAAATCGATATCAAATATCTATCTTTAGTAAACCCTAAAATATTCTAGCCAGACAGAGTGGCCTTGTCCTACATATTCCTTCTATAGTTCACGGGATCGTTGCGATAGAAACATTAGGATAGAAGATCATGTCATCGGTGTGGCCGGAAGAAGTCTCCAGTCATGTTATCAGGATCAGGAAAAGAAATTTGCGTAGTCCGTCTCAGGCAAAACTTTGTTAGAATGACAGATACGTTGAAATGACTTCGAGATCTCCTTTTGGGTTTCTAGGGCAAATCTACTTCGGCTAGATAAGGAAAGACGGTGAAACGCCGTACTTACTACTTTGTACATATCGGAGCGCAAATCTCATAGTACAAAGTAGAGAGTACATGGGGGGATGTTCAATCTTACATATCGAGGGACGTACTTGGGTATTTTACAAGGAACAAAACAGTGTCGTATTGTAAAGGGTTAATAAAGACGCGAATTGAGTAAACTACTTACAGCGCTCGGCTTCCTTGATACTAGGCTGTACAAGCGCATTGTATTGACCCGTAATGGGACGCCTGAAAGCTACCGAGTTTAAAGTTAGCCGTAAACGTCGAGAAACCCAAAACCCTAATTATCCCTAATTACTTAGAAGGCTTCAATAAGTTAAATTAGTTAGGAACTTAGGGAAGTTAGGATACAACTCTCGACGATGATGCTCCATAGCGCAATATAGATCTATATATCCTATTGGACGGTTGGCTATACCTTTGATTAAAAATACTCACGTCATCCATTTAGCTCTCTTCTGGTTCGACGCTGATTGGATACCTCGTCTGATTCACTCACTGTGCTTACGATTCAAGACTCCGTGTACCGAGAATCCCCTTATGGAGTCAATGGAGCATGCTTTTATGGAGACTGTTCCAGAATCCTCACTTCCCCGGAGTGCCAAATACAGAACGAGTTACTATTAGGTAGGACTAAGATAGTAGAGTATCAAACTCAAAGCTTTGCCAAATGGGTCCTCTAAACTCCTTTTGCTTGAGACGTACATAGTAAGTGCGTATGTAGGCGCATGATTTAGTGTGTTTAAAACATGCACCATTACTAAAAAGATGATGAAAAATTGCATCTTGCTTTGGTAATTGGTATGTTATCAACTAGCCGTTTGTGGCTGGCTGGCTTGGACACAACGCAACAAGTGCGGCGTTGTGTGCCTGTGGAATCGGAGACTCGGAGAGTCGGGTTCAATCTCCTTACCAGACTGTCGGTGCATAACTGCATATAACTATGAGAAAGCTAGAGGCGTGAGTGGCTATAGTGCACGGTGTGATATGTATCTAGCTATCTCGAATCAGTTTCATATGGAAAAGATCCCAGTCCATCTATTGCTTGTCAACTGTTGCCCGAGCAATCATGAGGGTGCAGAACTCCTGACTGGTAAGATCAGCTATAAATCACAAGCTTTCGACAAATCTGAATTCCATGTTGAGGAATAATGCATTCGTCGCCACTCACACACTATCAGAATTAGTAGTACGGAGTACTCCGTACTTATCAATTAGTGAAGAAATGCCGATTATCCGGTAAATTCAATCTCTGGAGTCTGAAGCTTGCGTAGCTTCGAAAATAGTGTGCACTATGCTTGTCGTGGACTTTAGTAAGTTACTGAAAAGAGATTGGGAATTCAGTTTCAATCTATCATGATTCATACATACTCTACGTAGTATGAATTTCGCAAGTCGATACCGCTGCCGAGAGAATCTTAAACAAGAGCTCAAGAGTCAAGAGTCAAGACCCCTAGGGGATCCACCGATACTGGAGCCAGACGCTTGAACTTTCAAGTGCGAAACCGCAAATCGGGATCGTCTCCTTGCTCAAGAATTACTACGTGGTAGGGTGGCATGACTATGAACGGACCATAAACGGACTTTGCAAGCTGTAATTCGCGCGAATTTGACGTTTCAATATCGTATCTCGTTCAGTCGTTTGGAAGCTGATGATAAGGTTTAAGTTTCGCGTAAAGTTGGATATGTAGTATTATGTACTAGGAACGTGCTTAGGTACAGAGTACAGACTTTAGTCAATCCACAAAAAGAGTTAGGTTGAGGGCATTTGAGGTCTAGCATAGATCGTTGGACGCCGCAATGCACGGAGTTCTCCGAATGGCGTTGATAGTTTATTTGACATACTACGTAGTATATTGGATAAATATGGTTCACTAACTAGTAACTAATAGTTAAACAGTTAGTACTTTCATAACAGGAGCAACATCCGCTGCGGAACGCAAAATGATTGGCAGTCAAAGCTTGACGATCCAGCCAGTGAAATTGCTTCCCGCATTCGCGAGCCCTCAATGGCCAATGATGTGCGCTTCAGTTCTTTTACTGGCTTTGATTACGAGACTGGGTCGAAACGTTACCCGAGTACTCCGTACTGTATTGCGTATTGTTACCATTAACAGCGCGATTTGTAAAACTTGCTTACATAGTTACCATACGGACTGATACGTTATCATGCCTGTAATTCACGACTCATTGTGTATAGATAAACAAGTCAAAGCTTTCAATCGGTTACAACTTCGAAACCGAGGTAATCCGCATGTTTATATTAACTGGGTCATCTATCAATCCACAATTCTCTGGTTTTACAGTTCTGACTGAGGCCCGCCTTAAATTCATGATGCTTGTAAGATTGACCATGAAAATTTGATTACTGGGGCGGACTCTACGGAGAAATTTGAGGTAAATAAAGGATTACGCATGCGTACATGTCCAAGAGACGCTATGAATTCTAGGCTTTGAGATTACTATGACTTCGACAAGAGGCACTCATTCGTACTAAGTTCACTATCCGAATGGATGACGGCGAGATCCTGAAATGTCTATCAATATCCTGGGGCGGAACGCAGGCTTCAAGTCCATCATCGAGGGGGTTTACGTACCTAGATAGAGACTAAAAATAGCAATTTGTAGTGTGTGCACGTGCTCTAACCAATGCGTGGATCAAATTAGCGATCATAGGGTCTACGGAGTTTAATTACCAGATTTAACTTGAATTAACTCCGTAGGAAGCCACGTCTGGCAATTCCGTATTTGATATGGGATCACGATGCCGGACTACCCACTGCACTGGCCGCACCCGCTCTATCTTGTAATTCAGCCTCATGGAACGAAAGCGTCGTTATCATTTTCCTAGGCTTTCTGTAGTGCGAAGTTGCCGAGATCGCTGGCTACTGTATCACAGGCGGCAATGTGCCAACGTTCCAGATGCCGAGTGACTCCACAGCCCTGAAAATGACAAATACTATGTACACAGTTCTGATAGATCGACCAATCATATGGGCGTCTTTGCTGTACCTATGTTGGCGTATGTTCATACAGATGCTGTTATGGTCAAAATTGCGTCGACGATGGACTCTGTTGTTGGAAACTATTGATCAAAGACGAGGCTGACGATTGCCTGTTTTTTGGCCATAAAATTACATTTTTAAGCATATCGAGGTGGTTCCAGCCGATTGGTATGATGGGGCTTGCAGACAGTCCAACATGATCCCGGGGAAATTCACATAACGCCCGCTTGAGATTGGAGGAGAACCGAAGTTGACTATCAATGCATATTTGCTAAAGCTGGTCGGCCTGTAATCCATTGATTATTTGCGAGCTCTTTTACTCCAGAGCCATCGGATCACAGGACCCTCGGATTTTACCCTCCTAAACGCAATACACTGTACACTGTACAGTGACTTAACCCCGAGATTACACCTCCTTAGAACTTCATAAGTAGGACATGGTCTGTTGATTGCAAGGCATCAGCGGCGAGTCACCAATCAGTCACACGTGCATACCAAAAACGCCGTTCGGCGTGTATATTGAAATTTTGCAGGGATATGGTGACATTAAAGTCTCGGGATGCATTAGTGACATTTTACAAATGAGTAGACTCTCATAAAGGCAAGTACACTGACATATCCGGATACTGCATCGCTAGACTACGTATATGACTCGAAACTTGACTCTACCTGTAAGGATATCGATACTAGATGACTAGTATGTTGGATTTTTTCGGATCCTGGAAACTAAATGATGACGGCTATGCGACCTATGCTAGATACAACAATTCTTAATATTAAGCATATCGCTCAACCAACTATTTTGTTTGTCCGGCCGAGCCTAAGTCAATTTTCAAAGCACCGCTGAAGCTAACGTATGTTTTGACATCAACATTGGAACTTGGTGTAGGAATCAGAAATCATTCTGATATTCACGTATGGACGACATAAATATCGTCACATGATTGACGCGGAATGTGAGGCGGAACGTCCTACAACCCAGACAAGGAGCAGTCAGTACGGAGCAGATAAGTATGCTCCGTAGATTAACGCGGAAAGAAGAATTCTAGAAATGTTCTAGAGGAATTATATTGATGCAGGCATGCAACTGGCACATGGCAAAACCCTAGCTTTTACTTACAGGGGATATGTCATCAAGACATGGCTAGATATTCATGCGAGATTTAGCCCGTACTCATGTCTAGAACCAGCTTGCCTATTTTCCGCGTTTTGCCCGAGGTCAGCTTTCGTTGTGTATACTACGTATACTATTGTTGTTTCCTCTAGTTCAATTTCTACACAGTCTGCATGGAGCACCCGACCCTTAGGCTTAGATTGGTTAGTATTGGACGCCTGATCGCCGACCTTGATTCAGCTGTCTGTCAGTGTCTGACAGAATAGTACCTTGTAAGTAAATACAGTGACGAGACATTATGAGTCTACGGAGTATACACCGCACTATGTAGAAGCACTGAGTGCCACGGGGTCCTAGCCGACATCTCGCCTACTTTGAAGAGTCGTATCGGTAAATTACACATCTTGTACGTACCGCAAGGCCAGTTGGCAGTTGCGGAACTGTCTGTAAAATACGCAAAATTTACAGCTTGTACGTGCTCTCATATCCAACCTTATTTGGAATTTGCTTAAATTACAAAGTAAAACTAAGTAGTAAGCCCTAGCCCCGCGGATCGCTAACGGTAGTCATTGGCCAATGGTATCGCAATCTCCGTCTATATAAGTTGGTATGGATATTCGCTAAAGTTATAACGTTACGCAGATATACATCCACATATTGGGTACAGCTACTCAAGCAATCGTACGTTTCTACGGGAAAAAAAAAAAAGAAATCAACCTTGGCAAGAAGACTGAATGTGAGAAAAAAAGAGGTTTCAAATATTTACATTTGAAAATATGTATACAAATCAAAAAGCCAACTCAACGTTGAATGCGCGTCCCAATGCACGCCATGACCGTAAGCCCTAAGACCGGGCCGTAATTCCCGTAACAATGAAATACCAAACTCGAAAAGGCTAAACGTTGCACTGGCGGCTAGCTCCACCAATGACGCTATCCCAGCCTCCTTGATCACATTTTCCAAATCATGGGTCTCGATACGGAGTGCGCCGTGGGCTCCGTGATTGACTGTCGTTAGGCCTCTTCGTCTTTTCCATCGTCGAGCCTTCTTTTCCGTTTTCTGTTCGTGAGAGTTGTGGTACTGGGGCAGCGTAGCTCCCTATGCTCGAGTTCCGGAGATGTTGTCGCGAACTCATCTTCCGAATCGTCATCGTGTGAGCGCTTCAGTTGCGAGTATATTTGTTCTTCGGTGTACTCTTGGCTTGCCCCTAGGTCTCGCAACTATGCAATTTCTAGTTAGTGTCATTATTCGCGTCGACCAGGCGTTGTAGGCAATCTTGGAAATTGCTCACCTTGTCGGCAATTACTCGGAACTTCTCCGTCCGCCAATATTTATGCGCCTCGTGAAGTAGTGGAATCTGAGCGCGAGGAGTTAGCTGATTTCCGACCTTAGGAAAGAATTCAGAGACGGAATATAAGGTGACACATACTGACATCTGCTTCTTGCCACGCCGCCGCACTCTTCCTCCTCCGCAACATGCGCATCTGGAGTCGTGCCTCACTGGTATTCTTGCCGTATCGTTCGCGAAACATCTCCGCCACGATCTTCCACGATAAGTTCTGTGCGCGAAGATTCTCGACAAATGCGTCTTCTTCTTCCGCCTGGGGGTCGCGACGAGTTCTGCCGGCTGGGCGAGTCCTTTGTGGTTCTGGTTGGTTTAGGTCGACTATTTGGCATCCACGGCGCTCGTTTTCAAGTCGCTGTAGGCCGTCGGGATGTGGGAGGATCCTCACGGGCGAGTTGCGCTGCGATGCTAGAGTGTTGCAGGTCATTTGCCGTTTTGGTCGCTTAGTACTTGGCTGGTCTAACGCATAAGGACTCGATCCGTGCGATGAGCCGTAGTTGTAAAAATCCATTGCTTGATGCTGTTGTTGTTGTTGCTGGTGGTGGGGATGCTGGTAGCCATAAATAGGCGATGAAGTCGGAGCGGGAATGTATTCGTGGTAGGAACTCGTTATACCGAGCCCCTGCGAGACCACTGTGTCGTCCATGTAGGGATATTCTTGAGAATGGGAACTCAGCCCAGGGCTCGGACGAGGCTGTACATATGGGCTATCAGCTAAGCTGATGGGTGTCAGCACGGTCGATCCATGCTGTGAACTTTGGTATTGATTAGAGACCCCTAGGTAAGTGGACTGTGGGAAACTCTTCCGTCAGTAAATAATGACGCGACACAAAGAAGCTATTGAGAATGAAGTTGGTTGAACGTACGGAGTGAAGTGTAGACCAGCGAGGGTCCATCGGGTCCATATAATCCCCGGCGCGGGATAAGTGTCCTGGGCTTTCCGTAGGGCCAGACATAACTTCGAATGTGTTAGAATATGATGGTGATAGAAGCATGACGCTGTTCATGAATTCGACCAGTCAAGGTGTTTGGCAGTCAACAATCAAAAGCAATCTGCAGTAGACGAGGGGCAGAAAAGTAAATAGAGATAGAGACAGGCATTCAAAATGTATAAATATATAGTCCAGTGGGGGGGACGAAGATGATTGGACGGCTTTTACGCAAGCCCTGGAGCTTGATGCGATCAACCCTAGAGGCGATGTCAGTAAAACATCGACCTGCAGAATCAACGAACACCCGAATAGGACAGCATACGGAGAATACTGACCGTTAGTCTAATTGCCCCTTGTAATCAGCAGAACTCCAAAAATAGTGATTCTTGCTGTTATGCTGATGCTTTTTTCAAAATCGTTTCTGCACCAGTTACTCAAATAATCCAACGGACGGGAAAGTATAAATTGGCACGCGCGCATATATCCTTCTCGAAGCTCAAGATAGTTTCTAGAATCTCTTCGAAAATTGGATAGCAGCTGAAAGCGCGTCAAATCCCATGTATGCAAGGCAGATTGTTTTTGCAAGGTTGAAGTTCTCGCTCTGGATATGACTGGCTCAGAGATCTCAATAAATTCCGCAACAGTACCGCCGTGGAGGTCCTGTGCCACCAAATACTGCCCCGAAAGAGATTCGGACAGCAGCAAGTATCCGTCTATTTGCCGTCTGCCAGCGTCAAGTACCCAGTAACCTAACGTATGTATGTATGCTTTAGGCTCCGGATGGGGTGTTTCCTCAATCCTAGTAACTTCCTTCCCAGAAACAGGGATAGCCTAAATGTTTATAGCCTGCAAATAAGCGCTTCATGACTTTTTAAAGTTCAGGAAACACCAACACGTCGACAAGCGTTAACGCTGCGCTACTCTAACCAGGGTGCCTATGCTGGGAGATCCACAGCTTACAAGCCTGCATTCTGCAACCCTGTTTAGTTCGACGGGGCCTAGCCCCCAATACTACAATCATTACAATGCAGTGTACGTACGTACATTGGATGGGGTTTGAAGGTACGGTTCATATATTAAACAGTGCTAAAAAAGTCTGGGTATCTATGGAGCACGTATTTAATTATGGGTACTATTACTACTCTATGTGCTTCTCATCACTTGGCGCGGTATGGCGTTGATGGGGTTTAAATTAGTTCACATTAGCCTCGCATGGAATGGAATTGACCAAGCCCAGCAGCAGGGTACGTACAGTATGAACCCGAAATGGAATTGACGCATCATTGTAGCCTACGTGTGAGAACCTAATCATACGATCGTGTAAAAAGAAGTTCAAGAACAAGAGCTGAAGCCCCACCATGAAGAGAAAAGAGCCATGAATGACTGATTTTTGTCCAGATTCTGGTTCGCACACTTTTCCCAGTAAAGTATCTTTTAGCATAGATTTGGAATTCTCAAGATGTTTCTACGTACCAAACTTTCTAAAAATGATTAAACTCTACACTAACTACAGCTACGTATTGCTTAAATAGAAGAGACGGGTACTTGGACACAAGATCCAGATCAACAAGCATGTGCTTTCCGGTACGTTCGGTATCGTTGATTTCCCTTTTCGGTCGGACACGGACTACGAAATACCAAGTACCGCCGTTACGTACCTTATACGGGGTACGAGATACGTAAGCATCCGATACAATACGAAAACCGTAAGTTGAAACATGAAGTCGTATTTCAATATCAATTATGTATGTCCATTACCTGGCGCCATCGACTTAAAAGGATCATCAATATGAACGTCTATCATGCATTCGTGAGCATGCTCGTGTCAATCTTCTTTCAGTACCACCATGTCAAAGGGCTTAGAAGGATCGAATCATTTTGTAACACGATGATTGGTTCCTCCATACGCCAGTCAGAAGGTAATTAGGGTTTATTACAGGGTGCCCCCTAGAACTAGTATCTGGCTTTACAGAGATGACAGATAATATTGTCCACTATGCGGAGACCGGACAGTCGGGACTAGTTTTGTAGATAGAGCCTTTTCAAGGTACGGAGTAGCCTATTGACTCATAATAGGCTATGTAACTAGTCTTTGGTGCCATCCTAGGTTGAACCACTCGTTCAACTCGTCCAATTATGTACCATACAATACGGTTATGACGCGCAGATATTGGACCCTGTAATTACTGTTAATCTACGCCGTATCCACGGATTACATTCAATACATTGTACATAGTACGCAGGTCAAGACGCGATATCCACTGGGGCCATTTTTTAGGTACTTTTTACCTATCATGACTAGGGTCACTGTTCTTAAGATACGTTGGAGAATCGCGTTGTGTGGCACCACACATAACAGAGACGGTGCTTACAGTGCTCTCGGGTCCGTGTAGAAATTTCGGGTCCGAGTAGAGAGGCCATACCCGACAGCTAGCTTGAAATCGGATATTTGAGGATTGACATAGCAAATAAAGCTGGTGCCTGATCAGAACTTACTGGTTTTACACACCGTGACATGTGTCAAGCATGGATGCAAGGATAACCAACACGATGACAGCATGTGTAACCATGCAATCAGCAAGGAGGGCGAATTTAGCCCTAAGTTCCACATGTTCTAGAAACTATCCGACAGACTGCACTGGGGTATGCAATGCACTATGCATCCAGACGCCTTCAGTGTCTAATTGCAACCGGGTACAGACGGGCAACAACCTCCAGGAATCGCCTGATCTTGTCTTTGGTCCCATTGATTCCTCAAGTAGCACATATTAATTTGGACCCAACGCAATTAAACTTCTGCAGAAAGACCAACATTCTCTCCAGGAACTGCTTGATATCACCTCGCATCCCTGAAAATATCACACATTAGCTTGCACCGGACCCAACAGAATCAACTTAAAAACTTCTGCAGAAAGGCCAACACCTCATACAGGTGGCAGGAAGCTTGACATTGCTTCTCCCCCATTCTTGTGAAATCCACACTTTATTTTAGATCCAACACCTTCGGCACCGCCGTCCATGGATCACGCGCGCCGTACTTTGCCACATGGACATATGCATCCTACATATAGGACGCCAGATATAGGATAATGTACAAGTCCAGTGCACAGCGTACGCACCGTTTACTGCCGCAGTCTGCAACTAGTGAGTAGCGACTCAAGTAGTTAATGTATGTTGCTATTGATTTAGCACGGTCCCAGAACACGAAGCAAGGATTGGTGCAAGGCTAATACAACTAGGCTACAAGGGTGAGCCGATCGATATGTGTAAACAACTTCAAATTGATAACTGGTCTCTTAAACTAGCTAGTATAGGGGGAACGTAGGCTGTATTTAAACTTATGCAAATGAGTCATACGGCTGTAGGATGTGGCCATAGCGAACAAAGGTCTCAATTGGCAAAAGAAATATGAACCTATTCCTGGATTATGAATCACATACAAACAAGGGCTGTGAGGCCTTCTCTGGACGTTGCAAAACACACAAAGCGGATACCTACGTTAAATGGAATTAGGTGTTGCTCACGAACAAAAAGTTACTTTGAAGCCACTCCCAACAAGCTACTCGTCGCAAGCCCTTCAACTGGTCAAGACGATACATAACCATGTATTATGGGTAAGACTACGTACTAACGTAGACGTACATACATGGCACGGATCAGCCACGTGCACATGCACCAATTAACCTTCTTTTCATGTTGGTGTTGGTTCTACCAACATATGCCGTGGTCATACTTGCTGTCGACTGGTGGATTGAAACTCGAAGTGTCCAGTCCATGTGCGGCGGTAATCAGCATGTCGGGATTGGCGCTCATATCATTCCGTGCACGGGGGTATCGAGTCATGATTATTTTCCGTTGCGTGAGACTAATTAATGTATGTTGACATAGCCACGAATATTTGAGTATGGCGGAGTATTTCTTGATGCACACTAACTAATGTATGTTGACATAGCCACAAATATTTTGAGTATGGCGGAGTATTTCTCGATGCACTTCAGATAGAGAACAAATACAAAGAGATACGTACTTGTCAAAGACTTGCATATGGGTGGGAGATACAGGGTCAGTGATTGTGCATCATTGTACAGTAATTGCTTTTTAGGGCTAAGCTGACCCAAAACGGGAAACGGTCAAAAACTTACCGAATCTGGTAAATACTCGGAGACGACACTTGTGGGAGACATGGGTGTATACTAGGGTATTTATTTCTAAGTACTCCGTACCTGTGCCACAAAATGAATTGCGTCTCGATGACTATGAAGTGGAAAGTATTGACTATGCCCAGTCTTTGTTACATAGCACTCTAGAATATTTTGATTTGCAAACACATTTCTCGCTCTCATCAAAACGTCCATGATTCGAATCATAAACACCACCGACACGCGTTGTGTTTTATCATTTGTCATGTCCAAAATTCGGTGTTTGTGTGTAGAAACATACTATTTTTACTAGAGCACTTCTGCTCTAGTCGACTCAAACACAAAGCCTTATTAAATGCATTATTGAAACACATGTACCTCCCTTCGAGACTGCACCCGCATTGCCAACACACCTCATGTTCCTGGCCTGACGATTTCTTGGGATTATGTTCTTGAGAATTTTACCTAATTTACTGGTGTACACAGGCACTTTGGTTTGATCGATAGCCTCTTCTGTCTTCCCACTGATTAATTCAAGATATTATGGTCTCACCGATAAGTCCTGATGTTGTTTGATCTATCTTCCGGTTCATGGTGCACTCTTCGGGGTATGACTTACACAGAGCTATTTCTTAAGGTTTATTCTCGGTTCTTAGATATATAGGGGCCCATCTTCAAGATACACCTAGGTATTCGCGGTATAACTCCCATGATCCAAGTTGATGTTGCCATCGATCTACTATGTTTCTGCGCCTTTTTGCCAATCAGGATTCCATTCACCGTTAGATGTGAGGTAGTACGCTCACATTTGTCGTATAATTTGATGGCTTGTTTGCGCTCAACTTGTCGTCATCGTTATTGAGGTTGAATCGATGTGATGGTCTGGCTGTGTTTCAAATGAGTCAATGTTTAAGTTTACTCAAAGTAATAAGCTCAGCAATACGACTTATAAGACTTGCAGAGACTGCTTCGTGATCAATCAACATTCATCAAAATAAATTCATCTAAACCCAGAGACCAAGTACATGTAGCCGTATCATGAACATGATATCAATATCCAAACGCCTGTATCCATAACTCGATTGTTCAATCCTGCCTCCAATACAATAACAACATTGTCAAAACACTCTATTGATGCGATGGCCTCACTTCTCTTTCCACAGTCAGCAAGGCAGAAACGGAGCACCGGTCTGCTGAGCTTCGGCGGGCGGGTTCAGCAGGCTTGTCTTCGTTGACAGCTCGGAATCCTCGGCTCATTGCTGGCAAAGTATTTGATGCGAAGCCGTGCTGTTGTGGCTCTGGTGAGGCTGCTGGACTACCGTTGGGCGTAGGAGGCAGATGTCCACGAGCATGCCCTTGAGAAAAGCTGCAGATGATTGCTTTTTCCGCACACTTTGGATCAATTTCACGACTATCGCGAGAATACTCAGCAGCAATCTTTGACCAGAACGAGGTCGAGTAAGCTTCGTAGATAGCATGAAGACGAGATATGTCAATGTAGCTTTGATGATCCCCCTTGCGATAGCCGGCCAAATTCACTTCATAATTGCGGTTCACCGATGGCTCTAATGTAGTCGGCGTACTGTGCCTATCTGGCTTGGGGAGAATTGGAACCGGCGCACGATGGGACTGAGGCGAAGCATCATCCGAAGATGCTCTCTGAGAGGGCTCAGGGCTGGAGCGAGGAGACAAGACTGGAGACAGCCTAGTATGGTGTGTATTATCAGATAGATCCCCGCCGGCAGAGATTGAGTTGAATGATGCAGTCGACGAGATAGATTCACTGCGTCGGCGGCCGTTGTTTCCGTATGACATTTGGTGATAGTGTAAACGACATGCCAATTCTGTCTTTTTCAAGTGCGCGGCAATATGCTTGTACGGCATCTTGTGCATTCGAGTTCGGACTAGATAGGCTTCCTGTTTGTGGCATGTTAGTCTCAGTCTTTTTACTTCATTCTTTGCCGCCACCATACCTCTTCTTCGGTCCAAGCTCTGCCTCCACCTGTTGAGGATACGCGACGGTGGTGCTTGTGCACTCGATATTCAGGTTGCTCCATATTTGAGACTGCCGGCTTGTTGGCTTCGACTTCCAAAGTGCTGGGATAAGCAACTGGAGACATGGTGAGAAAGAATCGTGCTAAATGACTTCGAGTGACAATAATAGTGTAGAGTAGTAGAATGCCAATTAATGCAATGGGATCGTCAAGATCACCTAGTAGACAAACGACAGAAAGATAAGTTAAAGCACTAAAAATGCCCAACCAGTGGGTTGTATTGAGAGAAGTGAATCAAGAAACAACGGTGGACCAGCCTACTGAATGATAGATAGAAAAACAATGCTTTGAAATGTTCCAAGCAAGCGCTTTTATGTCTTTCGTGAGCTCGCTGTACTGGTGGCGAGTCTGCCCGACAGATCACTCGACCCCGTGTTTTTGAAGGCTGATACACTATAGTTTCTGGCACCGGTAATATGACAGCTCCGTGCCCATCTTTTTGATATACGGGATTTGGATGAGAAACGTTGAGATCTCTGAATCGGTTTAGTGTTTGATGTTCTTCTCGGTTTTTGGCAATATGACATATGTCTTGAGACAACGGGGGTATAAGAGCCGTGTATGAAGTAAACAGGAGGCTTAAAAGCTAAGTCTGGAATTTCTCCCCCGAGTTACTTCTTTGGGAGGCCCAGAAACAGGAAGTGCCTCCGGTCTAAGACTCTTCAGGCTAGAGATTGTATAGCTCGAACAGGTCGTCTGTTCTCCTTGTTCCAAGACAACTGGGGCTGCGGCTCGGTTTGATACGATCGTGCCCATCATGATCAACAGAATGGGCCACTATATCGTCAACGGTCAGCGGATGGCTATCGATTACGAGAAAGCACGGTCTCACGACAACCTATCTGTTTGCTGTGTCTCACAGGGAGTCTCTGGCGAGGTGGCAAGAGACACAGCACTGACAGCTTCCTCGATCGACGAGGTTTCAATCTGAGGTGCCTGCGACTTGCCATGTTTCCAAGCTGCTGGGACTAATGCAAGGGACCGTGCAGGTACCAGAGTGAGTGAAGTTAATGGCCGATTGATAAGGCTCAATCCGGCGCGAGGAGGACAATGCGATAATGTGGTATGGAGAAAGCAAGAGAGAGCGAGTTGAGTGGGAGAAGCAAAAGAAGAGGTTAGCGCTGGGGAGTCTGGAAGGGTGAAACTGCGGGCTAGGCTGATTTCTGCTGTGGCCCCGAGGAAGGTGCGACAGAGGCGTGCCTCACCTCCTTCCTGTGATCTCCGTGCCTCTCGAATTGCCCAATCAGAGAGCGCGATTCTCGCAGCTTCCGCATGCGGTCTAGCGCCGCCAGGATGAAACCTTTTCTCAGTTCGAGCTTCGCCAAAAGAAAAAAAGAAAAATCCATCCCTCTTCGGCGTCGTCTTCTTCTTCTCACTATTTCTCTGCCAGCTTCGTTTCTGCATGAGACACTTGTCTATACCAGGACTCCCCTATAGCACACGGCCTGCTCCTTCTACATGGACATGTAAGTAACAATTCTGAGTCATCGCCGAGTACCTACCCAACGGACATTCGGTTCCTTCTCAGAGAACAATTGCCTGTCCTCCGGTCTGAGAAATTGACGTTGAAATTTCAACGCCGTCCGGTATACCTTCAATAGCGCATTTCAGTCTGCGGCGCCAGATCGAGCACATGGCTTGTATGTTAGTGGTCTGGTCAAGCAAGTTTGTCGTCAATTTGACAACTGCACATGATGCACGACTCGATCGCCCATCTCTTGGGAAACAGAATGGGTGACAGCACCGTTTACGCTGTACGTACGGGTGCTCTCTTAGAGATCACCGCTAAAGTGTTTCACCTGATGCCACTCTGTGTAGCCAGATGTATGCACGTTTGTAGACAGTGTGTCACTTAAGCGCCCACGACCTGGATCGCATTAGCACAAATCCTGATGAGATAGTGGCGTTCTGACCATGCATTGACCTCAAACATACATTGTCGAGACTTCTCTCTGTAAGTTCCGGCTAGAGTTCTTGGACATGGTTAATGGATCGCTTTGAAACCAGATCACTTGGGGTTAGTCATCATTGATCTCGATGTTCCAGCTGATATATTACTGTGCAGTTGACTGACCAAGGCTATGCTCGAGCCTCCTGGTGGGGGTTAGCGAATGTGATGCTACCAATGACAGTAGCACATTATCGCGGGGGCCTTATCTCCAGCCATCGTCTTTCCGGTTTGCCCATCTACCGAGTGAAACCACCAAGTGGATAACTATGACGAGGAAATGAATATCCTTCTTCAAGGGTCCTGTCAGGATCAATGATATATCAATAGAACTGACCGGGTCCTCACACTTTGACTCGCATGCAGAGTGTCTGCAGCGAAAACGCCATTTTGTGCATTGCCGACTAACCCAAGTGCTTCCGACGGTCTGGAAGTGCGCGGAATCAGCCTGATTTGCTGATAGATGAATTCATACAGAGGCACGAATGAAGCGTTAAGTTACTGATCAGTCAAATGGGATGCTCATCGATCTCTCTCAGCGGCTGTCCAATGACAGGACTGCCCACGCCTAAATGATGGCTAGCGTAGCGCTAAGTTAACCTGGCCTAAGGGCAAGCCCCCGGCCCACCAGAGGCCCGCCCCGGGGAACCCCAGAGAATGATATCACAGCCTAAAGAGAACAGTCTGGACTCCTCCTCCTCCTCCTCCTCCTCCTCCTCCTCCTCGTCCCCAGGTACATCTGATCATCACATCTACATCCGTCACTTACTTGATTCTTCTCATCGGAGAATCTCGACTCTTTCATTTGTGTATTTGTTTTATTATTCAATTACTTTCACTCCCCAGTCATCATGCTCGCTGCGTGACCACTAATCACTGACCAGCAACCACAACCACAACCACAACAACCAGCCAGAATAACTACATCGCCTACCCCTCTTCTGATTCAACCCCTCCCTACACCTTCCTTGTCAGGCTATCCAGAGACTCAATCATCAATTTACTTCCTGTTTACATGTGCTGTGTATTGTTTGTTTTGTTGTGTTGATAATCGCAAGCCGTTGCCCATTACAACAAGTGTACATTACATTATTTACATCCAAAACTCGGATTACTCCAACACTCTCCAAGCGTTCGTGTCTCTTGTCACACTCTCCTCGGCTTTGCTGCCTCTGTCCGATCGGTCGGGGAACTTGTTCTCGCTGACTTTTCTCAGACTCTTCTTTTCCTCAGCGAAAGAGCCAGTCAAAGGCCAAAATCAGCCTTACAACCCTCTTTACTCGCCACCTGTGTAACCACCCGGAGGCCAGCAGCTCTTCTGGTCCTTTTCCTTCTCGAGTCCCAAAACAAGGCTCCTGGGAGTGAACATCCTTATTGTATCTTCTTTCCTCCGAATTCTATTTGACCTTTTGTGTTATGTATCAGATGAATTTCCAGATCTCCGATCATCGCCAGACACCAGCCTTGTTTTCCATGATGTCGTGAGTGCATTTTTTTATTTTTTTTATTTTTATTTTTTTTTTTTAATTTCCATCTTCTTGATCGTATCTTTCATTTGTAATTTGGTTTGGTTTTTATTCATGTCTACTTAGTGTTATGTACATCACATGATGTACTCACTCCGTTGGTATTTCCCGATAGAGTATCATCTCAACTCTCTCTCACTTTCGACTCATGCTGTAGTCTTTTGTACGCTCACCAAACACTGAAACCAAACATACGAACGAATTACTCTAAGGTTAAGCCACTAACGAATGTTTATTGTCTTCTTTCCCTCTTAGATCTTCTCCTATGTCGAAACGCGTCAAAGGCTCGGCGGCGCTCATTCGGTCATCAGCTCAACAACAACAACAGCAGCAGCAGGCAGCTTTATCTGCGTCTGGCTTAGCACCCGCTTATCCTCTTGCTACTCCCACCACGCAGATTCCCCCTCAACCTCATCACCATCAACTTCAGCCCCAGCCTCAGCAACAGCAGGTGAATCCAAGAAAACGGCGCTCACCCCCATCAGCTACTACAGCAGCAACAGGTATCCAAACAATCACTGGATCAGGAGTTGTCGCGCCAGCCATGTCTGATATTGCCGGAGGCATGGTGGAGACTCCACCCAAGAAAAAGGGCAGGACCAATACGCCATGGACCGCGGAGGAGGAACAGAGACTCAAACAGATGCGCGATTTGGGTAAGAGCTGGAGTGAAATCGCCAAGGTGAGATACGCGACATTTTTGGAAAAGTGTCGGAGTCTGATATGTTGCAAGACCTTTCCAGCTCGAACCGAAGGAAGCGTCAAGAAGCATTGGTACAAGGTATGTCTATACCATCGTCGCGCAACCCCCATTCTTGATACTGAACACTAACAACTATACTAGGACATGCACTACGCTGAATTCGGTGAAGATGAAGTATTTACTCCACGATCTTTGTATTCATTGTTTATTGCTAACAGCGCCTAGAGCGTAGCATTGCGCGAAGCGATCAAGGAGTATGAAGCGAACAAGTGGAAATTCATTGGCCAGAAAATTGGGAAGCCGGCAAAGGTCAGTCAATATTTCGTCGGTGCGCTGTGTCGATACTTACGGTGCTCATCTAGGCATGCGAACAGTACGCCAAGGAGCATTTCAAGAATCTTTGAATCTCTTCAAGCCGTTCGCTCGATTCGGTCACCGAACGAGAACAACTTGCATAACGCTGTCAATGACGAAATAATGCGAAAACGAGGATCTCTGGGAATGATGGACGACAAGTACGGGCTCATGGTCATGAAAACATGCAGCTCAATGAGCAAAAGACCTCACAGGAGGCAAAAGAGGGATATCGACTGATCTTTTTGGCGTTTTTGAGGATGCGGCGAGTTCCAGCGTTTCGCATCCGAGGTCACGGCGTTTTTATTTGAGTGTACTCCGAATGGGAATGGAATAGGGATACCTGATAGTTACTAGCGATAGTGAGCGATTGAGAAATGAAGCAAAATCAAGTACAAAATATTCCTCTTCGTATAGATACTGAAGGTAGTTAGTTCTAAGTTCGATAAGGAAGCAATCGGGAAGGAAGGATAAGCTTTCCGCGGGGCTCGCTCTTATCGGGCGGGCTTGGACCTCGTTCCTTTTTCAGAAGGAACGCAGTAGAAGGAATTTCTTCCTTACCATCATCACCTTCCTTCCCGGCAGCAATCCCAAATAATTTCACGACACAGGAAGAACCAATCGTCTCTACAACTACAGAGAGGTACGTTCATCTTCAACATCCTCCAGCTGTCCAAATCAATCAACCCGGTGAAAGCTCGGGCAAATCGTCATTTTTCGCAACTCGCTGACTCATTTCGCCTCTCACCCCGCGGCGTGTACCTACAGATCAAATCTCATCCGTTCTCAGTACATCTCACCTCTTCTTTCCATCCGATTTGCTTTCATTGCCTCGAGCCAAGAGGACATCGAAAAGAAAAGACGCAAATATGAGATTGAGCAGACATTCGGGTTCATCGCGAGATCAAGGTATCAAGGTAAAACTTGCATGCATGAAGACCGGTGTTCGGTAAGGGTGTGCAGGACAACGCAGAACAGTCGGGCAATGAGAACGACGCAATTGCTTTCGAATCTTCGGAGAGCGACTCGTTTCTATTGTGGCCTGCATCCCTTGCCGTTCTGAGAGTATACGGTTGAACTTGATCTGGATAATTCCAGCGAAAGAACTTGTGCACGCTTATATTTCTTTTCTTTTCCATCTTTTCTATGATTCCGGCGTGGGTTATTGATGCTTCGGCGTTGATTTCTCCTCCGCCGATGGATCAAGCATACGGCGAACATCGTTAGTCCCGTGACCGCTAACACTATGTATCTAATAGAATGGAACAACAACGCCCGGAAATCAGCCTAGCTGATCCAATCGAAGAAAGTCGATCGATCGAAAAGAAACATAACATCAAACCCACGGAAACCGCCACCGATGATGACAATGCCCAGAATTGGCATTCTCACGTGAGTCGGCGTCTCGCCGGCTACATGAAACGATTCGAGCAGCAGCTCGTGGAGTACAACATTGAAGCCCGCGGAATCCAACGTGTTGAGGAGCAGGAGCGCCATGCCCTCACGTGGGTCACCTATCTGCAGGTGTTCCTACTATGGGTTTCGATCAACCTTGCAGCGAACAATATCACTCTCGGCATGCTCGGTCCGTCTATCTATGGACTTAGCTTTCTGGACTCGTCTCTGTGCTCCGTCTTTGGTGCCATTGTCGGCTCTCTAGCGGCTGCATGGTCTGCTACCTGGGGCCCAATTTCTGGAAACCGTACTCTGGTAAGGAAATATGCCTTCGGCGCCACAATATGGGTTATACTTACGATAGCCAACAGGTCTTTGGTCGTTATGCAATGGGATGGTGGCCCAGCAAGATTATCGTTCTGCTGAATATTGTCCAAATGATTGGATACGGTCTGATTGACTGCGTGGTGGGCGGCCAGATTCTATCTGCAGTCTCTCCGGATTACCATATGTCGGTGGCAGTTGGTATGTTTTCATATGTTTTCAGTTTCTATTTCTTCAAAGTGTATGTAACATATTGATGATTACAAGGCATTGTTGTCGTTGCCGTCATTACTTGGTTCATCGCCACGTTTGGAATCAAATTCTTCCACTACTATGAACGGTATGTCATACAGTCAATCAACTCATCGACAAAACTAACGTTATTCTTAGATATGCATTTCTCCCCCAACTCGTCGTAGTATGCATCCTTTACGGTGTCTCGGCGAAAAAATACGATCTTGCATCCCCATCCGTTGGAGACAGCATAACAGTTGTCGGTAACAGGCTCAGCTTCTTCTCCATCTGTCTCAGTTCCGCCATCACATATGCCCCCCTTGCCGCCGACTTTTTTGTGTACTATCCTCCCGACACGCCCAAAGTAGTCAGCTTTGGCTTGACTTTTCTCGGACTGACTCTGTCCTTCGCCATGGCTTTCATCGTCGGTATTGGTCTGGCTAGTGGCATTGCTGGTGACACCGGATATGCCGATGCATACAATGTTGGCGCTGGAGCCCTCATCGTCGAAGGGTTTAATCCTCTCGGTGGCTTTGGCAAATTCTGCTCTGTCTTGGTAGCTCTCGGACTAATATCCAACACCATACCACCCACATACTCGTCCGGTATTGATTTCCAGATTCTCGGCCATTACGCCGAAATGGTACCTCGTATCATCTGGAACACAATCGCAGTAGTGATCTACACTGTTTGCGCTCTCGCTGGACAGGCCCATCTATCAGAGATCTTCACTAACTTCTTGGCTCTGATGGGTTACTGGATCGCTATCTGGTTCGCCATCCTGCTCGAAGAAAGATACATCTTCCGTCGTCAGACCGGATATAACTGGGCAGCGTGGGATGACCCAAGCAAATTGCCAATTGGTCTTGCTGCATTCGCGGCGTTTCTGGTCGGTTGGGCTGGCGCCGTCATTTGTATGGCTCAAGTTTGGTATATAGGACCGCTTGCGAATTTGGTTGGTGATTATGGCGCTGATGTATGTTTCATTGTATCGATTTTTCTAATCATAAGCTAATTTCTCTATGTTTAGATGGGTAACTACGTCGGATTTTCGTGGGCGGCTTTGGTCTACCCTCCTCTCCGATGGCTCGAACTTCGGCACTTTGGACGGTAGAGAATTGTCGTTGGGATGAGTCAAACAAATCAAGCTGAAAGTGCTATCTTTCTGCGCGTTTTGCCGTCCCGCATTGAATACCAACGGTCTTTGACTGACGAGTTGTCATGACGACCAGAGCTGTAAAAGTACATAGACCGTTTCATTATATATCTTTTATGTTTGTGCTGAAAGATGTTAATACCCATTAGTTAGAGGTCATAAGTGTCCAGGCTACTCGCGTAGTTGGAGGATACGCATATTGATTGGGTTGAATTATAGACGAGAGTATTATTCAAACATTTAAAGTATGTCTCATATTGACTTAGAAATTGACGTGACAACACCATTCAATGTCCTCTTGAAGTGTGTCTGGTGATTGCTCGTGTCAACTTAGGTCCGCCGATTGCATTGCTATTTTCAATGTTCCAAGGTTGTCCTGTGCATGTCCTCGAAGATGCGAACTGGACGACACATCGTGCCTGTTCGGAGCAGACATTCAAGCGTCTAATCACCAAGAAAACCAATCTAACAACGATCTGCTCTATTCTCCATTCCCACGCTCGACTATACTACACAAAGTTTTGTTGAACAGATATAAGATCAAAAAAAAAAACAAATGAAATAGGATAAAAGGTGATTGTTGTCTTGTCTGTGTGTTTTCGCAAACTCAATATCCTGATATGTTCAACGCAACTCTAAACCCATTGAAGACCATTTCGAAGAATACAAGAACAAGTCTGCTTTGACTATATGATGATGGTGGGTAATCTATCGGTACCAGTATTCGGGCTTGACGTAGTCTGCGAAGGTCTTGGGCTCCTCGTAAGGAGCGTGGTGGCCGTGGCCGTGGTCGTCGTCTGGAGAATTATCAGCGATTGAGTCTTGGTGCAAAGATGATGGTTGGGGTGGAATGTGCTTACGGGCATGGGCATCGGTCTTAGGACCGACGTAGTTGAGCTTGACGACGTTGCCGCACTCGAGGCAGCGCTCAATGGGGCGATCACGGGAGACCTTTATCGTTGTTAGTGATGGTCGTAATCTTCAATACTGTCGAGAGACAAGCTTACAGTCAACCAGTTGACGATGTGAGAGTCAGCAGGGTAGCCAGTGCAACCGGCGTATTGTTCGTCACCAGCACCGTTGACGAGAATAGGGTCCTCCAGCGTTCCTGTAGCACGTTAGTCTCCTACATACCCAAATCAAGATATCAAATCTAGACAAAATTGAACATACCCTTGCGGGAAGCATCAAGAGGCCTCATGTCGAACACGTCAATGCCCCGCATCTTTCCGAGCAATTCCAAACGCTCAAGACCGGTAGCCTGTTCGAGATCGCTGGGGACCTGACCGGGCTTACCACCGGGGGGAAGGAGGTCATCTTCGGTCTTCACCTCTGTATTGTATCAAAAAGTTCTAGGTTAGCCTCGGGTCACGTCACTTCGGCACGGTGATATCTCGGATATTGTATTCGAGGTACAGGTTCATGTCCAGAAGAGCTAGAAAGCTTCCATGACCGATCCGACGCAAAAAGTATTGAGATTGAGGGACTGAGGGAGCGGCGTACCTTCGTATGGGATGATCTTTCCGGGAACATTGAGCTTGTTATCGACTGCACAAAAAAGCATCCGTTAGCTGACCGGCTTGTACACAGCGCACTTTGGCGTCACAAAATATCCCCTCCTCTCATTCAATTGACTCCGGAAACTCAATTGACGCATAACGCGACAGGTATTTGCTCGAGTAGCATCGGGGTTACGTACAGCGAGACACGGACGAGGTGAAAGGACGAGCTTTGGTGAAAGCCCTGACAGGGGCGCGCTTGGCGAGAGCGGAGGCAGCGCGGGTAGCGAACATTTTTGCCAATTTTAATTCACAAGACCGGCGTGAATATCTCTCGATCGAGTTGTGAAGAAGGTGGTGGAGAGGAGAGCAATTGGCGGAGAGTGCAAGAGAGAGGTTCGAGTAAAGATCGGGTGAGGTGCGAGTTGCGTGAGGTTTGCCATCGCTCCGGCCCGTCATCCATTCCCGGAAGGGCTTAGCGCATATCAAAACGGTTCCGATTGCTGAAAAATGGATGGAGGCTTAGTCAGTCATTGCACGGCCTGTGATTGGTCGAAACTCTTGTCTACTTCAGTGCCACTACTTCACTTGAAGTATTATTCGCAAAGGACTACTCATACCATGCGTAGGTACCATGGACATCATATTATTACACTGACATAGGCTAGAACCACTTCACGCTGAACCCTCCTCTGAGCCTTTCCCTCCCGACAACGACGCTCTGTAATACATAATTCGGATAGACTTCATCAAAGCGAGCACGCTCATAGTGAGATGGCACATCATCTGAGCTTCCATTCCACAGTGTAAGAGCAGTCAATGCCCTCAGAGTCCCGCTCCACAAGCCAGGCCGTTTTGCGTCCAGTATCAGTCGCAAAATAGTATCCATGTTGGGCGGACGTGCTTTTACAATGAAATCCTCCAACGTGATGAAACAAACGCCATCATCACTGTCCGTCTCGGAAGGACGTGGTCCTTTCTCAGAGGGCTGGAAGAGAAAATAGACATTGCTATCAGCACCGGACTTCAGTAGCTCCTCCATAACCCAAAACTTTGCTTCAGCAGTGTCCCGTGGCCGAATTTCGCTTGCTCGAGCCATAAGGAGAAGGAACACTGCCCATATTGACGTGACGCAAGTCTCTTCTTTTGTTTCATCCTCGCCTGGATAAGTGACTGGGACTTGATGTCTTGGAGACGCTCCATATTTTAGTAGGTCGCGAACCAAGCCATGGCTCGGGGTTGATATAGCAGCTGTTAACAACAGATTTCGCCCGTCGTCGGTGGTCGTGACTAAAGACGGATCGGATGACACCTGATCGATAATATACTCTCGTTGGTTGTACGTCGCTGTCCAATGAAGGTATGAAATATCATCGCCCGAAATTTCACCAGTGCATTCAATTGAGTCAAAGCACTGGCTCCAAGCAATGACTCCAGGATTATCCTTTGTCTCACCCGGAAGGGAGAATGGCTGGCGCCTATGATGGTCGAGAATTCTATCATATTCTTTAAAAAATCGTAACGGTGCCTCAGCTTGGTCAAAAAAGTTCGAAAAGCACGAGACCAACGCGGTTTGTCCTATCCCTTGACGTGTGAAATATTCTTTCGCTGTTCTTGCAAATTTGAATTCCGCCAGAAGAAGGCGCCGGTATGCGTCTTGGATATCAAAATTTCCAAGTCGCTTTTTGATTTCTGCATATCTGACAGGTTCATTTACGTAGTCTCTGACCGTACGATGGAAGAACTGAACATCATAATTAAAATATATGTCTTTTATCCCGAATGAGAGCCCTCGTCTGTTCTCAACCATCTCCAATAGGCCTTTGCAGAGGCCATCCAACTGAAGACGCACGGCATCATGTCGATCTCGTATTTCAGCGTCAGAGTATGCTTCGGTCGGTACGTTGAAGGGAAAGTCTGGATCTTCAAGATCATCAAGCCACGAGAACACAAGGATGTTGAGATTTGAACGGGTAGCAGCCAAACAAAGCATTTTATAAGATTTCTCCCGGTCAGCTGAATCGATGCTATTGAAGATCTTGTCAAATAACAGATCCAGTTCTCTTGGCGCCTTTTCAAGTCTTTGCTTCAAATGCGTCATTGGGTATCGATGCCTGAAACCATCGAGCAGTGAACGGACCACAAGGCGAACCCACAGGAAGACACCATCAGCCCTATCGACAATCTCTCGAACAAAATCGCGGCATTCTTCATTTGTGTTGTCAAAGTTCGGCTCTTTTTCAAACATTGCCATGGTAAAGAGGTGGATATCTGCACGTGTTAGGTGATGAAGATGCATCTGTAGATTGCTGTCAAAGACACTCAGGAACTCGGTATGAGGCCGGCTACTAACACTCATTTTCATGTCGGCTGAAAATGACCATTTCTTGAGACTTCTAGCCAGATCAAGGTGATCGGTGCCATCCCCTTCGTATTCGTCAAGTCCATCGATGAAGAAGAAGAAGCGATGATGTGGAAAGCTGCACTCGGTTGTTATAGTTTCCATTGCTTGTTTCAATTCAGAAAATAAAAAGGGCATGCCTTCCCATTTTGTAGGATTTGATTTCATTTTCGCCCACTGATCTGGAAGAACTTTCTCAATAAGCTCAGGACATTGGCTCAAAATCTCAAAGAGCAGCGATCTGTACAATCCCTCGAGAGATCTCTGTAATCTATCTCCGGAGGCCCAGAAGAAGAAACTCGCAAAGACGAGTTTTTTTTCTCCCGACCACTGTTCGAGTTCTCTGATCAGCCGCGGGTTTTGACAGAGAAATTTCGCAAGAGTGGATTTTCCAGAACCAGCTTTACCAGAGATATGATAAAGTCCGGCTCCCGATCTGAGCCATTCCAAGAAGGACTGACGGACTCCTCGCTTCATAATCTGCTCGTCTGAACTCTCGCTGGAAGATTTGTTGCGACTAGGTATGATCTCTGCGCCACTTGATATCTCCAAATCTTTCTCGCCTCTCTCTGAGTCTTTTCCATTATCATTCACTTCGTCCCGATGTGTGATGGAAGAGTTGCTCGTATTGGAAATGGCCTCTGCTGCACTTGAACCTTGCGAAGTTGTGTCATCCTCCAGTAGCCAAGCAAATGTACCCATTTCGGCATCAGGAACAGTATCCAAGCGTGAATGCATGGAGGGGAAATAAAGTCGTCGAAGGATACACTCTTCTGCCGTGTTGAGTTTGGGTATGGCTTTCATTTGCCAAAGTATCGCTGACAAAGACCCACGAATCTCCGCCAACGAATTTGAATTTTCTTTATCATTACTCCTCACCAACTCGGAAAGCTCTTTGATTAGCTTCTCCTCCAGATTGTCCACAGACCTGGCTAGGTTCGTGAGATTATCCAAACTCTTTTCGGATAGAGAGAGCCCTCTGTCCTGGAATTCATCAAGCTGAGCCTTGACCGATGACTGTTGCTCACTACGATACATGTTACTTCAAGAAGGATGTGACAAAAGGAATACTTTCTTACCTGAAGATAAGGTTCAATCTCAGAAGAAGCTGCAGCCGGTAGGTGTTAAGCCTCTGCTCGATGGCGGCAACTTCCTTCTCCTTCCGCATATGCTTCCATGTTGCTTCGAGACTGCGCCACGCCTTGTTTCCTTCCTTCCTTTTGAGCTTCTCGAGTGTCGACGACAGCTCCTGAGAGACCTCAGCGCAGCCGGCGGCTAGTTGCCGAAGATCTTCGAGGTGTGGGCTCTGCCCTGTTACATTGTGTTGCAAAGCGTCCGTGACCTTTTCTAGATCAGCAAGAATCGTGCTCAGTCTTGCATCATCAGTCGTTGTGTTGGTTGCAGATCGGTAGACCTGGTAGGAGCCTTTGACAAGATTCCATGAGAAGTCGACAAAGGTGAGTATGGTAGCTGCAAAACTGACAGCAGAAACTGGGTCCATTGTGTGTCATGAGGAGATAGTGTCAATCGCCTAGACGATCTTACCGCTGCTTTGATATAACCTCATAAGATAAGATCAAAATTTTTACAAGGTTGGGATAAAAGGGAACACAAGCGATTGTGAAGTGAGGCTTTGATCTTTGACGCTAAAATAGGCATGCATGGAGGGGCAAGGCTGAGCAGCACGGCGTATTTTTCATGTAAGCCCAATAAAAAGCAAAATGCAAAAAGCAAAAAGCAAAAATCCAATATGAAGTCAGTATTCACGACGGGTCTAAGAGTTTCTCTATGATCGGATCAATTTTGAAGCACAATAGATGTGGGTCGAAGCCATCAACTTACACATCCTTTAAAAGTTTTGAAGTCGAGATATGCACAAGTGGTATAATCGAGGTACGCAGTTTGCGTACAACAGTCAAACAGAGTAATCAAAGGATTCATTCAAGGTACGCTGTACGCCCGCACATCCTCGTGCTCAACACGCAGAATTCTTGATGCTACACTACTCCAACCAGAAAGAAAACATGTATGAAAAGGAAAGAGGATTTCAACACCCTACGCTGATGAAGGGAAACAAAGTGTAGAGAAGAGGAGCATGAAGTTTTGAGCACAAACAACCAGCGTTTTTTTCCCATCGGAAAATATACAAAAGAGACGCGGGGAGATAGTAATCTAGCAACACGCGCATAAAGAGCAAAAAACTCCATGGCTAAAGCAGGGAACCAGAAAAGAGAGAGAAGAAAGACATAAAATATCACGTCCTTCCCGGGTGTGGTTGAGAACAGTAATTCGTGGTGGAATGTCGAAGACCCTTGTATAGACAATTTGATCTTATTCTTCAAAAGAAGATTGGCTGATTATAACTCCGTTGCTTTTTCTCGACAGGCTGCCGGTGTGAAGCCGTGCCCGACTTTGCCTGCTATGATCCGCCAGCGGTCATTCTCATAATCCTGGATCGCGTTCCGTAATCGTTGAATCTATGGTTAAGCTCGTCAGTCATCGGTCTAATAGTACCAAGAGGGAGGACCAAATTACCATTTCATCTGTCCAAACCGTGTCCTTGGCTTTCAATTTTGTACAGTATCGCACTTGTAGGGTCCCGCTGGTTCTTCCCGGAAAGAAATCGGATATTTGCTTCCACGTCAAGTTCTTGTGTTCTTTCAACTCCACCAACAACGCGTCCTCCTCCGGCGTGAATTTAAGCTTTGGTCCACGTGGGCGAGGCGCCGGATCAGGCATGCCTGCTTGTCCTACCACGCTTGGCAGGCCTGACGGTACAGGAGTTGAGTTGATATCGCCACCAGGCTGTTGCATTGCGTGCATAACTGCTTGGTTCGGTAATCGATGATGGTGGTGTTGTGATTGTTGTTGGTGAACAGGCGGTGGCAGCGCAAAAGAGTGTGCTGCTGCGCGCTGTTGGTCTCCGTGCGCCGATAACATCATATCTGGCGACGGAGTAGCTTCCGTATGGGCGTCCGGTTTGAGCATTCCAAGATGGAGATCCAATCGATGGTCATCTTCGTTGCCGTCTCCCCCGTCTAATCTAGGCCGTTTGTTGGTACGCTGAGCTTGGAACTGAAGTGGATTGGAGCCGTAATGGGAGGACATCGGAGAGGGAACCATCTGATGTGGATTAAGAAGCAGGGGCTGATGATGAACATCCTGGAGACCTCCTGGGTCTCTCAAAGCTGGAGAACCGACGTGATGGTGATGCTGCTGGTGTTGTTGAGGTTGCTGCGCACCACGGGGCACATATGGCATGTCGGTAGGGGCCCCATGGTGCACGATCTGCGGCTGGCTTGAGTGGTAGGCAAGCAAACCGGGTTTTTCCTGGGATTTGCTGTGATCTTGAGAGGAGTAGTCAAGCGAATAACTGCGATATGGATCCGCCAGCGTCGCGGCTTTCACCCTAGGACCTGCTAGAGCTTGGAGAAGCTCTGGCAGGCCTCATAAATTTCCGAATAGTCAATAGGAAGAAAAAAATAAAGGGTTGTTGGTTGCCTGCGCCAGATGAACAGGGTCTTGAGATCGAGTGATATGATGTTGTGTTGTTGTGTTGTTGCTTGTTATCCGCGTCTGATTCGCAGGGCTGTCCTTCTAAGCAGAAGGAATATTATTAATATTATTGAAGACAGAAACGGTCCTTGCAGATATTAAGCATAAAAGGTCGAGACCCCGCCCTGAAGACAGCGCTAAACCAATATGGAAGTAGGTGAAGTATAGGAGGATGATGTTAAGGTTTCCCGTCACGCTTTCTTTAGACGGGAGGTTCCTTTATCTGCGACCCAGTCGTGAGTTCCCCGGTAGCGGCGGCGAGAGAGAGCTTGTCTGAGAAGAATGATACTGTGGCTCAGTGCGCTTGTTCACTGTCCAGAGGGGATGCCGACAGACCGAGGAAACGGTTTGGAGTAGATTGCTGAGATCATCCAATGAGCTCTAACGATCGCTGGTTCAGGTCGCTCAACGCTTCTTATACTGGAAGCAAGTCTCTGTGGTTGCCGCCAAGCTGAGTTGACGTTGTTGCAGCATGAATCTTAAAATAGGGGGAGATGAAGAAGGATTTCCACTGGCGTGGTCACTGCGATCAGGGATGTGAGGCTTACTCCTGACCGCGAGATAGGTGGGAGACATTACTCATAGTAGTATGTGTTTTGAGAATATGACAGCAATCGAGTCGGCGGATCGACTCTGGCTGAGTGGTAAGGTGGAGTACGAGTTGCGATTGGCGTGTTAACGGGGATGTGGACTCCGGCTCGAATGGGAGACAGAAAAGCAGGGTTAGCAACCAGAGGAGGGAGATGTGTCCTGGACTTCTAGATAGACAGGCTGAAAATCCTTTCCGCTGGTCATGCCTCAGTAGACCAATAAATGATCAGTGAAGATTTTAAGGTGCTCTAGCCATTGGACAAAGAAGAATCATCGTAGCGATCGTACTCGGGTTAACAAAAGCGAGCTAAGTCGAAAGCAGGTTGTCTTGTCCCTAATCGTAATTGCGCACTCCGAGAGTGGACTGTAGTTGCATCCTGCAAGTAGCTGCGAAATGAAGGAGATGGGCTAGTGCTTGCGCCAATTCTGCGAGCCAAACCCAGAACAGAGAGAGTCTGACAGCCAACTAAAGAGTTGACAGGTGGGTCTCCTAGAAACAAAACGGTTCGACAGCAGTACGTGCAGCAGCAGCAGCCCTGAACAAGTTATCGTCATTGATAGCTAGGTGCCTCTCGATCACTCTGTCTGCAGCTCGCGTTCTGTTGCTTCGCATCAGGCACTTCGATCGCTCTCCCTTGATGCTGTATCTTGACCGTGTTGACGTCAACATCTAAATTCGTCCAATTTCCTCAGTCTCCACAATGGGTTCCGCTCGTAGTTTTCGCACGTGTACAGCAGCCAGCTCCTATTTCCCGCTTGACATGTCGACTATTTTGTTACCACTACTTTGGTAGCCTTTGGTATGATCCAATTCCAGCGCCTAGGAAAGCTGGAGGTGGAGAGATCATTATTCCTCAAGTGTACCGTGAGCCAGTCTCACTTCCCGTGTGGACCCCAGCGCTGGGGAGAGCTATCGTCTAGTCCTTCCTCGGTAGCATCACATGCCGGGATCATGGATGCATCAGACTTTAAAAGGCGATGGGGATCATGGAGTCCGACTTTCAGGAAACTCAATGCCGACAATAATAACAAAATCATATAACTACGGTGTGCTCCATACGGGAGATTCCGAAGTCCAATCCAGGCAACAGTCGCTCAGCTGGAGGCGACGTGATTGGAAGTTGGGCGATGACAAAGTCAAGGGCAGTTAAACAAGTTAGCCCAATACGTCGGCCATTTCATGATTCGCATGGGTTGCTAGACAGGTGGACACACTACACGCTGTACTCGGCAGTGGATAGGTCACAGACGACTCCGTGGCATCAAGCTGCAAGGGTGCCGTTGGAGCAAAACGCAGGCGCTAATGCGATAATTAACGGCCGGGAAATATGCTCATCCGCTCTGACTTCTTGGCGCCTGAGTCGACTGTGTGGAATCCTCCAATGACAGACGTTGTTTCACATCTGCATAAAGTGATAGGCGGCGCCGGCTAATTTCGGTTGGTGTACTCTTTTTTTCCGCTGCATGGCGAGCAGTGCACGACTCGAGAAATGGAGAGAGCGTTGTGAGTTGGAAGTGATGTCTACTCCGAGTTGGCCTCGATGGAAGCTATCTTGATTCTTGAGATAAGGCATTCGAACACATAGGCTGCGACGGGTTGCATGTCGACGACATCCAGATCGCGGGAGATGGCAGACTGGAGAACGAGCTAGCCGAACAATTTGGCCGAGTTAGAGCCGGGCAAGCCATGGATTAGTACGTAGTAAGCTGGTAATGCAGGTGCAACTACGTCCTGAGTCCTGACCCTGGCGAGGTGATGGCTGCTGAAGAGATGGGAGAGTAGAGTCTGGAAAGAGTCTTAGAGTCAGTCCAGGCGGAGTTGGCAACGAGAAGGAGTTCCACTGTGGCTGTTCAGTGTTCAGCGTTCGCCGTTCAGGAAGGTGCGCGGGTCCGGAGCGGGTGCGCGACTGCCGTCTCTCCAATTACTATTAGGCTAACTTAGCGACTCCACCTGCCTAGTTAACTTACTTAACTTCTCTAACGGGCTTTTGTCTTTGACTCTTTGTCCAACAACCACGACAGCCATTTCTCTCGTGTCTTTCCTTGATGCGATGGAACCCCTACGAGCATCATCATCTGCTCTCTTGCATTGGACATTTCTCATTTCTACAAACCATTACAGTGACCTGCTTACACTCCCATCCGGCGACTCCGGATCCTCTTGCTCGTCCTTTCGACTTCCCGGGGACAATTCCATGACAAAGGAACGCTTGTTACGAACGTGCTCTACATGGCGCTAACAGGGATCTTCCTGAAGAGGCCCGTCTTACTGATGATATGATCTTATTCCTCGTCTCCCCGCCGCCCGCGGCGTCTTTGCCATACACGGCAAAGCGCAGAGTATGGGGTGTTGGTTTAGCTTGGAGTCAAGACCCATACTAACCGGATCAGATACGCTGCTCCGTACCTTGTCTGACTTCAGTAGTGATAATCAGCAGGCTCTCGCTCAGAGCAACGTCTTTCGTCCGTTGTCCCTTTCCCCCGTTGGACCGTCGGCCTGCTTCGCTCCACTTGGGTGCATTCGAGGGAGCACTTTACTCGAAAGAGTCGGAAAGACGCTGCAATGCAATGTATGCTTATTTTTTTTATTTTTTATTTTTTATTTTTTATTTTATATTTTTTTTGGTCTTTTCGGACCATGCAAGCGACCTTACCAATCCGGTAGTTAACATGAGGGCTTTGTCTCTCTTTTGAGTAAGTTGTGACCAATAAATCCCCTAATGCTTCTCCCTTCTTTCAATTTTTGGAGCCAGTTGAAGCGACCCTTCGGGACTGCGGATATGTTTCATGCCAGTCCCCATGGCAAGGGACCGTCGATCCCAGCAGGTTTGATGTGATTACAAGAGCAATACTTCCTATTCCAATTCTGAATTCATGATCGGATTAGGGCTTATTACCGACGCCTTGGTTTGTCTAGTTTGCATCTACAGTCATGTGACCTCGCTAAAACATAGCAAGGCACTAGCCCCGGAAATGCTATCCACTCTCAGTCCACTCTCACTCAACTCTCCATCCTCTGAGGAATCCATCGAACAGCCAATCACAATGGTCCTAATTTATATCAGAGTATCATTTCAATGATTTCATCGCAACAGTCAAACCCATTCGTTACGGGGCTCCTCCTGACAAACTGACAGCAAAGGCTTAGCAAAAATGGGCGCGAAGGATACTCGCAGGGTCCCGGATCTGAATTCGAAGTACTCCGTACACAGGGAGCTTTTGGGTCGTTCTTACAGTATGTTACTACCGTGCATACCATACTGTTAGCTAAATTAGGTAGTAAGACCTACTTTGATACTGCGTGATGTTAGGCTGGTGTCGGTCGTCAAGCGTCATGCTGTGGCGAGTGTCGGAATGGCAACGATAGACTGCATAGATATTAGGAGTGAATGAGTAGGAGAGGGCGCTCATCCAGTTTGAATCCGCACTGATCTAGATTTTGGGTGAGGCTGGTGAAACTCTAGTCATGCGCATACACGGAACAGAGTGATTGATATGATATATTCGCTACACCGAAGATGCAGGTCCCACACCCTTGAGACACTCAAATGTTCCTGGAAGTTTTCATTTTCATTTTCAACTGTAGAACTAGACTACGTAGTAAGTAACATGCCCCCAATACTATGTACGTACGCCCTTCTTCAAGTCACTTCTTCTCCGCCTTTGGCTCCTTCTCCTTTTTGGCGGTCTCCTTCGGTTTCGGGTTGGGGTTTCCCTTCCATTCCAGCTTTCGGGGCGTCATGAACTGTCTCATGATCTCGTCCGAGACTTCTTTCCTTCGCTCTTGGAATTCCTTGACGTATTGCTGGATCAATTCGATGGCCATCTTTTTCAGTTCGCCGGTGAGTAGCTCCCCGCGTCGGTAGCTGTCTTCGATGTTCCTGAGTTTTTCGTCGTCCTCTTCAAAGTATGAAATATCTGTTTTGTATGCAGCGTTAGTTGAATGTGATCGGGCTGACAAAGTTAGAAATCGAAGATAGGTAATACGAACATTGGAATGCGACGTCAATTTCCGGAATACCGCCCAATTTTCGATGCTCTTCGAGAGTCTCCCGTCCACCGCTGAACGCGTGCTTGTTGATTTTGTTCTAGGCCGAAATCAGCTCACAACGTCCGATCGAACGCAGAATGCCGCAAAACTCACCTTGATTTGATTCGGTGTATCCGACATGAAGATTGCAGAGCTGTTTCATGAATCAGAAGCCGTAGCGAAATGGAACCATTTTGCGGACAATCTTACTTGGGATCACTGGCACTCATCTTGCCGCCAGCGCCTTGCAAAGCAGTCAGGAACTTTGAGTGGATCAATGCCGGCTTCGGTGAAGGAAATCGCATGCGGTGAGCATTGTCTCGCACAAGTCGGAAATAAGGGTCCTGATCAATCGCCATGGGAATCAAGACGGGAATCTTTGCAATTGCCTTTGTTCGGTCCTTTGCAGGCGGATCCGACCAGATTTCGGGGAACGATGTCGCAAACGAAGCCACACTGAAAAACGCGTGAGTAACAACATACCGATGTCCTGGATGGTGGTAGAGACTTACCACTGTACTGACGGGAACATGATTCGTCCAATGTTGGTACTATACAGGATATTAGAATCATTTCGCTCTTTCGAGACATGCAGTAGACGGTCTAACCTCTCGTTGAATCCAAAAGCTCCTCGCACTTGGTTGAAGGTGACGAGTTTGGCGAACTCCCAGGTATTCATCAAAAACGCGCCACCCATATATTCCAGGTTGCTGAAGATGAATGTCTTCTTGGGATCAAAACCTTGTGCAATGATGTCCTTCGCATTTTGTAGACCGAATTTGTACGTGTCCTCAAATGTAAGCTTCTCCTTGAAGAGAGCCTTCTCATCGTCTTTTCAAGTCAGTAGACGATCGTACGACGAGCGCAACTCTTTGGGGCATCGTTCAGTCTCACCTGTAAGCTGAATCACTATGACATTATTAGTATCATCGTAGCAAAATAAAGTCTTGCCAGCCACATACCTAGAGGAACGTCAAACACATCTTGTAACCACTTTGTAAAAGAAAATGGAATTGTATGTCCCAAATGTAGCGCATCACTCGATGGACCTCGTCCGGTGTACATAAAGAAAGGCTCGCCCGACTCATATCTGTCAAGAATCCTATCGAAATCGCGATGGGAGAAAAAAAGCCCTCGTCTTAACCAGCGGTGCGGTTTGTGACCCGTGAGACGCTCGAATCGTTGCAGAAGCTCTTCGTCGATAAGTTTCGTCGCCCACTTCCTTCAGTTCCGTCAGTATCAAAGTTATTGGCGATTTTCGCCACGCGATGACTTGAAGGAGGGCATACTTCGAAATAGCTTCGTAGTCGAATGCAAGAGCGTTTCCATTCTCGTCGATTGCAGCTTGGACGTCCCAAGGGTTGATCTCTTGCTCTGCAGCGGCCTTCTTCTCCCCTTCTCCTTCACGGATTGGAAGCACCGTCTCAGCTCCGGGCTCTGCCATGGTGATCAGATGAGCGCGATTCCTATCACTAGAAGCACGCGACTCCGATGATCACTGCCACTGCCGTTGCGACGTGAAGCAGGTTGAAATGGTGGTCTTTGGAGTGTGTTGAATGAGTCAAGCTGCACTGCGGGGTGACATATTTTTTTGTAGTTGCAGCGGATGTGGGGTCAAGTCGCCATGCCGAACTCAAGCACTGTTCTACTTACATCAAATCAGTTTAACAGAGAAAGACTTCGTCTCTTATTCATAGTACTATACAACAACTATTTCCTTGTCTTCTGATTACACTAGTGATAACATGATTGTCTTCGATTAACGAAAAGCCGATGCAAATAACACAATATGAGGAATAGAATATCACGCTTTTCTGAACGCCTTGAAACGAATCCCCCCTAACCATCATCGGATTTTTAAGCAAAGTTGTCAGAACGGTCAACCCAGATGTCCTCCAACTCGGCAAAGTTCTGGAAGTGCAGCGGACGGTGCTGATCATCGTAGAACCGCAAGGGCGTATCGATCTTGACGTAAACAGGTCGCTTCTCGACGCTGCTGAAAGAGCTGCCCATGAAGCTGTAGTTCCAAACGTTGTCTTCAGGCACCAGGAAGTATCCGCGGATCTTGTCACTGAGCAATAGCTGGCATTTGTCACCCATGCTTGTGGAGAAGCCCTGCGGTTGGTCTGAGCTGGTGTCCTTGTTCTCAGCACCCCATTTGTAACCCTGAGGAGTTAAAGCCCATGCTGCAAGAGAGACGGAGCCAGGAGTGAAAGACACGGTCATTGTCACGGTCTTCTTATCCCATGATGAATGTTCGTTCATGAGACGTGCGTGCTGGGTGACATCCTGCGCAGTCATGTAAGATGGCTCGTTACCCGAAATGGTATGAATGACTCCCAATGGCTCCAGACCGTTGAGGTACTCATGTTGAGGCAACTGTTGCGGGAGCTGGACATCACGGGTGTTGCCGACCTGAGGGATCATAACAATAGTGCGAATCTCCTTGACTTGGTCGTTGTCAGGTGGCGATCTACCGTAAAGGTAACCGGCTACCTGAACACGGAGATCTGCAATCATAATGAAGCGTTTCAGAATATTCTTAGGCATGACGTAGGTGTAAAGGCCATCTTCGCGAATGTCATCGGATGAGATATAGATATTGTTGGCACGAGTACGGAGGTTGGATGTAGCAATGGCACGAGTTCGCCATTCAGTCTTGGAGGCGAATGATTGCTGTTCATACTGCGAGGTAGTGGTCACAATAATCTCTTCACCGCGGACGTTCTGAGTCTTGGTAGTCACAGCTGTAAGCTGTTTCTGGTCTTCTTGCTGCTTCTCAATCTCGGCGGCTTGCTGGCGTTGCAACGATGGCGCACTAATTTCCATACCAAGAATGATATCCCTCACTTCACTGCTGGTCAAACTTTGGACATTGACGTTGTTCTTCTTTCCATAATCGTTCAAGATCAGGTCGCGCAGCTGAACTTCAACCTTGATCCAGTCGTCATCTGAAAGTGTCGGCCAGATATGATGTTCCTGGGTGATGACGGTCTTGTCCGGTCGAAGGATGATCTTGGTCTTGTCGGTGTTGACGTGAAGCGCACGAAGAATCAAGATCAGTCGGGAGAAGGCAGTGTAGGGCGAGATGGACTTCAACCATTCATCGTAAAGATTGAACAAGACCATCTGCGGCTCTGTTGCTCTCAAAATCATATCTGCGAGCTTCTCGACCTTCATGGCTGCTTGGAATGGAAGTTGAAGCTCGGATGCACGAATAGAAATGTTGGGGAAATCGAGCAAGTGAACCTCAAGAGGATCAAGAAGACCCTTTCGGGTAACAATAAGCTGCTTAGGTTGTTCTTCAACGGGCAATGATCGAATGAGAGCTGCAACTTCTTCGGCTGTCTTCCACTTCGCCAATTGACCCAAACGCTTCTGACCAGCCCAGACACTCGTGTGAATAATCTTCAAGAATAATTGACCGGTACGGGGGTTGAAGATGAAAATGGCACCGTTGATTGGCTTGGTTGTCAGGTTACCTTCAAAGGTCTTGTGGATCGTGACACGGTAGACGTTTGTATCGTCAATAAAGAGCTGGATCTGAGGACTAAAAAGCTCGGAATAGTTCTGAGAATTGAGAAACTCTTGGTTGTTCTCAGAAGCATAGAGTTGCAGACCCTTGCGAATACGTTCACGCAACACATACAAAGCCGGGTTTGCCTTCATAATCTTGGCCATAGCCTGTTGAACAAGCGCCTTCAGACCGGGGAAGTATTGGCCATAAGCTGAGTAAAGATTGTAGGCCAGATCGATACCAACCATCAAACCAGTAGCAGACGGGTAGATACTCATACTATCTGTTGTGTAATCGAGATACTTCGCGCGTGTATAACGTTCAATATCGTGAGAATCATAATCACCATACCGCAGTTGAACATCAAGCCAGAACTTGTTCGTCGTTGTTGGCTCGATGACATCCTTGGTGTCGAAAAGTAGAGATGGCCGAGTTACATTCCATTTGTTTGTCGCGAACAACAGAATGTCTGCGCAGGAGCTGTTCATCTTGTATGATTTACGAGGATGAATAGTCTCCTTCTGGACAGCCTCGATGCCCAGAGCTTCCAATTCCTGATCAAAGACCTGGCAAAGATCCATAACAACGGACTCGTGAATCTTCTGCCACAAATGCGCACGGAAAATCTGGATCAAGGAGATCTTGAGTGTCGGGATCTTTCCGTGCAAGAAAATACCAGTCAAATCCAGCTGGACCTGGAAACCAACATAGACATTGGCTCGGTTGATTGTAGGTGACCACCATAGAGTGAAACGACGATTTGGAATCTGGTTAAGACCAGAACGCTGAGCGTTGGTAAGCTTCTTGAATTTCATCGATCTAAGAGGGAGAACAGTTAGCATATTGGACGATCACACAATCTAGTGGAATATGCGGTGCGGGTGATAGGAAGCATGCTTGGGGGGGGACTCGGGAAGGATATAGAGGGTTCGAAAAAATGTGCAATATGAGTCTGGGGGCCCTGGAAAGACCATATGTAGAGGAAATATGATAACCCCAATATGAATATGAGGCACTCGAGAGCATCTCATTTAACACGGTCGATGTGAGTGTGATGGGCTCAAGGGAATGATATCTTCAGTTAGGGTTACGGTTGTATCACGTGATAACGCGAATGTATGCTCGGAGGGCTCAAAAGACCGAAATTTGACGAAATGAGATGGTAAAAAGTGCAAAATGAAGGAGAAAGGGCTACTAACTCTTCGAAACCGCTCGCTCTCTCCCAGAATAGGCCCTCCCAAGATGGAAAAGCCGTTGCCTTGAACAGGGTGTGCTCAAGAATGGTCTCAACACCACCCAGTGCTTGTATCACGTCGGTTCGGTAAGCGTTCAGGTTCCAAAGTTTGCCGTCGTGTCTCTGGCTAGTCCACCAGAATGGATTGCTCTTCATGATCTGATAGATCTTGAACTCGGTTCTAGCACGGAAACCTTTGTCGAAACTCAAGGTGCTTCGGTCCTTCTGGAACAGTGTGTTGATACGGGGAAGACCGCGATCCCAGCTATCCTCCAGATCCTCCAGCGTCAGGCGTCGGTTCTGTTGATTGGCCTCCTGTCTCTTCTGGGAATACTCCATCCACACACGCTGCGAGTCAATGAACTCGGCCTCCCAAGGAATGATGTATCGAAAGATGTTCGGAATCAACGTCTCCTCGTCATGTGACATACCGGCACGGTAATGAGTAACGCCGGTATCGGTTTGCTTAGACCAGCGCTTGTCGCTTGCAGGGATAAGGATATGAGAACCGGAAATCATTCCAAGCCCACCCAGCTCCTTTGGTGTATAGAAGACGGCCGGAGGAAATCTGGAAGGCATCTTGGAGTTCAAACCAATCTTGACTCGTGTTTGGATCTTAGTCTCGCACTTCACAATTGTATCCAAAAGGTTTACAGTTGACACAGCAGCCTCACGGTAGTAGGTGAAGAGGGCGATCAACGCGGTGTTCCATTTGTTGGCAATCTTGGTGAATGTCGTTGAACCAGAAGACATGAGAATCTGACGAATGCGGTTGTTGAATTTCTGAATGTCTTCTTCTGTGACTTGAAGAAAGGCATATGCGGTTCGCTCTTTGGTTGTGTTGTCCACAAGAGACCACACACTGTCCTTCACGGGGAACTCTTCGTTCTGATTGCGGATCTTTGGAAGTATGCGGACTTCGAAACCGCACATAGAGAAAAGCAGATTCGGATTGTCCCTGCTGTACACACTGGCAAATGTATCATCCCATTCAATAGTGGTGATGGATCGCGGCAATCTGTTCTTCAAGTCCCAGAAAACAGCACGTCCAAGGTTGACATCGTGACGCATGAGACGCATCCTCGAGTCACGCGGCCAGCACTTCTTATTCTTGTAACCGATCACATTTTCGAAGTTAGGATCTGGCTGTTCAGTCAAGAAACGTTGTATAAGGTCGCGGGAGTCGTCTGCGCTAAATCGAAGGAAAACCCAGATCTTGTCGACATAGCGTGTGTAGAGACGGATAGGATGGCGTGTCTCGGTTGCACGATCCTTGAACTGCAAAAAGTCGTTGGGACTCTGAGGAGGGCCAGCCAATTCAGTTGCTCGTTGAAGACCCAACAGAAGGAGATCGATGACTAAGCCATAGTACTGGAAAACGAAACCAGAGAATTGAAGACCGCGAATTAATCCGTAGCTGTTCGTATGATTCATGTCCTTGTAGTTCAACTGAACGTTGTTCTTGGAGGTGATATAATCCGCCAAGTTGTGGTCCATAATCAAACGAAGAAGTCGGTTGAGCAGAGTCAAGTCAATCTTTTCATAGACCTTGGATAGTTTCGTCTCGATCATAACGTTCGTCTCGCCATCAGCGGTCTCCCAGACATTGGACAGATTGTTGATACCTTGAGCCCATTTGTAGGTCAACAGAGGTGGTACCTCAGAATCAGAAGGCTTGATCCATGACGGGAACAGATGGCGTTGATCGGCTTGGTACCACAAGTACTGATCCAAATAAGCATCCGTAATCTTTTCAATAGGCTCAACGTCGTAAACAGGATTGATATCGCTGTAATTGTCGTTCATATCGATTCCTACTTCCTTGAACGCTCGCTGTGTCAACAAGAAACGCTTGATTCTAGCCAATGTAGTTCCGGGAGAGTCATAAGCCTGTTCAATGAGAGCAAGTTCTTCACGTTGACTCTGATTGAGACGGCCCTTGACTGAGTAAGACTCCCGCAGACGTTCAAGAGCCAAGATCAAAATCTTGGTGTCATGCTTGTAAGACACACTGGGGAATGGAATCGGGGAGAATTTCCGTGATTCCAACCAGTGAACAGTTGTGGTATAAATGGCAACAGCTTCTTCGGACGACACGTAGGGACCGTCTTTGAGGTAATTATGCTGTCTCTCTTGTTCCGCCTTCAACCACAATCGAGTCAGACGACCCAAGTTCTTCTTTGCGACTGTCTTGTCAACTGTAGCACCTCGTCGAATTCTCTCACGGTTGTAGTGGGCAACAGAAATCCACCAATCAGCCTTGGCTTTAACATATCGGAGGATGATATTTTCGATGGGAGCTGGTAGACCTGGCACCTTCCAAGGAATGTTACTCTTCCAGCATCGCCATGCTTCGGACAAATGTTGCAGAACGGTGTTAACCTTGTTCTGTTTGATTCCTTCGGGCATCATGTCAATGAGATCAGCCATGACTGAAGCACGGAGTTCCAAGTCGAAATGAGACTCCACACGTTGTTTTGTCACAGTCTTGGCGACACCCTTGCTGTGACGACCCTCAAACTGACGAGAAAGCAAGTTTCCAAGCCATCTTTCAAGCAATGGGATGATACCGCGCATAAAGAACAGCCACACGCGCCATGCTGGAGCCCAGAAACCGCAACCTGGACCTTTACCGACTGGACCGGAGTTGAAACGGTAGTAAATCAAATGCTTCAAATCCTTGCAAGATCGAATTTGATGCATCAGTTTATACTTATAACGGTACATACCAGTCAATTGTCCTACGTGGTTGAAAGCGTAAAGGATACCATCAGCGAGCTGGAACGCATCGATGTTGCCGAGTCGGTACTGCACTTGCGCATCGACGATCAATTTGGTCAAACGCAAGATCTCTCGCATAAGATGGAAAGCATTACCGAAACGAGACTTCTTTCGTTCTTTGGTGGTAAGAGTTTTCACGGGCTTGAGGTTGAAGTTGTAGTCAAGATGGAGGTAAGTCAAGTTCTTTCGGTGAATGAGCAGGTTCAACATGTTGAAACCTTGTCTGCAGACTTGAAGACCTGCTTCGACCCAATCAATTGTCGTAGTCTGGAAAAACTTGGTGCCTTTGAGCGTTCTCAAAAGATTCTGTTTGTTGTGAGCTTTGGGCTTAGCCTTATGCAGCTCGTTGAGGACGTATGTCTTGAGAAGTTTCTGGTACGATACCCGGACCTTGACAGGTTGACCCTGTGGGCAGTGTTCGAGGTACCATTGCTTCACCAGTGGTACATCTTGTGCACGAACCATCTTGCCAGAGCGGCGGTCAAATGGGTAAGGAGCCCACAAGAGGGCGATGGCAGATGCGGTGTCGCTGTTGTAAAGCTCTTCATCCGCCAAGAAAGGTTCGACATCGCCTGGAAGTTCAAAGTCGTCATCCTCGTTGCTGCCTTCACCGAAGATTTCGTCTTCGTGAGAGACAGTGATATTTTTTGGCGCAACGGATCGTGAGGAAATAGGGTTAATGACGGGGTCGAAGTAGAAGGCTGGAAGGTTGGGGTCATCAGATCGGACATAAACGGCTTGAGGGTGCGAATACCACGAAAGCTTAACACTTCGTGGAAGAGAATTATATAGGTAAGGGAATGCCACGCGATATTCTGTGCGAATAGGGGAGCGAAAAATGATTCGGTCGATCGCATTGAACTCGCCAAAGTCTTCATCGTTGGGGTCAATGTCCTTGTATAGAGGTTCAAACCGAGGCCCTCCAGGCATAGCCACATTCAGGGCCTTGGCTGTGATGAAGCTGTTCAGTTCAAACATGTGAAAATAATTCTTGTCCACCACATCACTCAATAGCTGATGACTCAATCGGTAGAGTGTTGCCATTTGTGGCAGCGACAGATTCCATTTCTTATAACTCGACCCGTTCACATGAGGGGTATCAAGAAGAGGCCTATGGTCGTAGAACCACTCGTAGACGGCGGCATCTTCAGTCTCGTCCAATTCCATCTGAATAGGCTCCAAAGGTTCAACATCCTCGATATTCTCGGACCATGAAAGTGGCGGCTCTTCGTCGTCGAACGGCGGAAAACGCATGCGCTTGAAATGGCGTCGGTCTGCCTTTTCTCTCCTCATACAAACCCACATGGTCGCCCACTGAGCATGGAAGACAGGTTCGATGACTCGGGGTATCTCGTTCACAAGAGTAAGACAACCGTTGACATGGTACAAAACCTTGACCTCACGAGCCGACTCCCAAGGCATGGGCATATTCTCAAGGAGCTTAAGCACAGCATGAGGCATGAACTTCAAAGCTCCTAGATAACTGCGCTTGTCACTGCTGAACTTTTTTTGCGACACATCACCAATATCCTTGACAATCTTTCGCAAATGCTCAGGCGGCATGTCAGTCTTTTGAGATTCGACAAAGCCGCCTTTTCTCTTTTCGCCGAACCTGTTGCGCTGAGTCCTCAACCATTCGGTCTTTTTCTGAGCAAACTTTGCGACTTTAGGATCGGCGGGAGGTCGATATCCGGGAGGCGGGGGTGCCAACGGCATGGAAGGAGGAGGTGCAGGACCCCATCCTGGAGGGGGAGGAGGTGGAAGCGAAGCCATGATGACTGTCTATCGATGGGAAGTCGAAGCTTCGTCGAGGTGCGAGATCAAGCAGGGTTGATCCGCTGCATCGAAGGTTTGAAGCTATCCGGCTTCTCGCGACAGCGTTTTGCGCGTAAACTTGTCGCAAAAACAAATTGATGATTCGAAGTAGGTGATAGAAAAGTATTATACACACTGCCCGGAAGAAAGACACTTCAACGATAGCTAGCTTTCTTCTGGCTGCGGGCAGGTCTGATGGCAAAACGTCGATAAAAAGCCTCTAATTTCCTTTCTGGACCCGTCGCGAATTTGGCGTTCGGTCTAGTCCTTGTTCGGTAGGCGGTAGCGGCTGGGAAAATAAATCTGCGACTCTTGGCGATTGCTGGCTACTAGTACTTTTCGGGCTAGCGTACTCGCCAAAGAGCCCTAGTGCGGTCGCGAAAAAGCCCACACAATTCGTCTTTCCGACCTTGAATTTTCGACGAACTACGACGATACAACGACAACGCCGCTGATTCCTTGAACGTCGACAATCAGATTCGAGGACAGTCACAATGGCGAACACTAGATTGCAATACGTGAGTTTTTCTTAAAGATCGAATTGTTGTTCTTGGACGAATGACGGATGCTAATTTTGAATGTTTCTACCAGCGCCGACGGAACCCGTATGTCCTCAATTCACGAAAATCCAAATCACAGCGAAGCGAGGGAAAACGATGCTAATTCATGCACTTTCGTGTGATATAGGTACAACACGAGGTCCAACCGTGTCCGCATCATCAAGACCCCCGGTGGTAACCTCCGTTACTTGCACATCAAGAAGAAGGGTACCGCTCCCAAGTGCGGTGACTGCGGCGTCAAGCTCCCTGGTGTGAGTGCTACCTAGCGGATTTCGTACAATTTGAGTCATCATTCGACAAATCTACTCGAGACGCTCGTTATTGAACGAAAATCGCAATATATATTTCAGAACGAGAACAAGTCCTAACAATCCACACAGGTCCCCGCCCTCCGCCCCCGTGAATATGCTCAGATCTCCCGTCCTCGCAAGAACGTCTCTCGTGCCTACGGTGGTTCTCGCTGCGGTAACTGCGTCAAGGACCGTATCGTCCGTGCTTTCTTGATCGAGGAGCAGAAGATCGTCAAGAAGGTGCTCAAGGAGTCCCAAGAGAAGGAGAAGGCCGCCACCCGCAAGCGCTAATTCAGTCAATTCCGAGAAATGAAATCTTTATGGGGGACTGGGTTGTTGCGTTTGAAGAAAAATGATGTGAAACAAAAATCAGCAATAAAGATATGATTGTGTGAGAGGGGCGTTACTGGTCCTTTGGTGGGCCGGATAATTGTTAAGGTCACCACCAGACAAGATGATACCCTCTCATCTTGCTACAGATTTTTTTTGAAATCATGACGGGTCATTTTTTGCATGTTTGTATGCGTGGTAATGACCTCGGGCGAATCTGGGCGAAGTTTTTTTCGATGGTCTCCGGATTTTCTTTTCATGGGGCCGATTGTCTACAATTATCACCGGTATGAAAAGTAAAATATCAGTTGATGAATTCTTAATCTCAGGATCGACGTAGGCCAGTCTTTTCGCCAAATGAGTAGTCTATTGAACGTTCAACGCTCTTGCCACACTACAGTACTGATTTTATGTCGACGACCCATCGACATCAACCGAACTGCGAAAATGTTACAATGCCGACAGTTCAAATCAAGTGCCAGATACAGAGCTCTGCTACCGACGACATATACGTAGATGTCCACAAATATAGGTACCTAGCTAGGGTCGCCCAGTTACAGGTCTACAACATATGACGTTCACGGTCCGAAGACATGTATACACAATTAATATAAGCCTGAAAATGTATGTATGCTATGTATCAAATTGAGTAAAATCATGACCAAACTGGTTAGAAGGGCGATGAGTCTCTACATAACCATATTGCGGGCCGTCAGATGCAATAGTCGAAGTGATGATTATGCTCGGATTCAAGTTCTGAGTGATGAACATGCTTGGATCTTGGTAATACACATTGTGTTTGGACGTGTCGTCCACTGTTTGTCGCTGAGCCAGCTGCTGCTGGAGGTTATATCCATAACTCGATCGATATTGTTCATTGGGATCGGCGTCTGGATAATGACTGATACGACGAGACTTTGCCGCATGCCCCATTTCGCTGCCTCCTCTGCTTCCAGCTTCACTCAATTGTCGTGTCATGTCATCAAACGTCAGTGGTCTCTTCGGAACGGTATTGCGATAGCGAGTCGTCGATTGGACTCCATTCTTGAGCGCTTCTTCTGTAAGTGTCCAGTAATTGTTCTTCGACTTTCCCCGAGCGGGATATTCGTTGTGCAAGATAAAAGCCTGGCGAACAAAAGTCAGTTTTCGCAACATTCTGATCTGTTGCCGGGGCTGAAACTCACCTCATTCATAGAGAGATTATGACGAATGCTACTTTGCCAGCCTTTGGACTGTGGGTCATTCGCCTTGTTTGTGTTTTCTTCAAACCACCGGTATATCTCTTGCAAGGACATTTTGTGATCCTCTGCAGAGCGAAGCGCTTCATATAGAAGATACGCGTAAGGTTTGTCGTGATGCCCAGCATCCTCTGAAGAAGGCTTTCTGGAAGGCTGATCGAAATTTCGTTTTGAACGCGTTACCGCAGGTGAAAGACGCGCAGGACTAGTACTTTCTCTTGGATAGCTAACAGCTGCGGGATGTGTCGCTAGCCCTCTGCTTTGTATTCGACTTGTTGGAGAATAGCGCGAGCCATATGGGATCTGAGCGTGTGATAGGGAGCGAGAGTCGCGCTTCAGAGCTGAAGTCTGTCTGCGCAGTAGTGATTGACCGGCGTTGTCGCCAAGCAGAGGCGACTCATATGTGGCGACATTCGGGTTCAAGAAGCTATCCTGGGTAGAATAGCCGTGTTCAAAAGGATTGATTCCAGGCTGCTGATATGGTGCCGAATAATAGCCATATGGACTCGTAACATAAGCGTGGTTCTGCGCCATGATCTGCCTGACCGGGTGTAGACCAGCCAAAGAGTGCTCCCACGAGCCTGCCGTGAACATTGATGGTTCCATAGAGATGTTAGACGCGGCCTCTGGCCGCGCGAATGAGTACATGTTGGACAAAGATTCGTTCGCACTTAGATGTGCTCTGGTTTGTTCGGGTATTGCCGGAAAATTCGACGAGCTGCTCGCGGATATCGACACGGTACCTGGAATTGGCCTATGACTTCTTTGTTGTTGGTCACCGCGATGCTGTCGTTGGCTATTTTCCATCGTATCCGGGGATATCAAGGGGGTCTTTTATGTCTGAGTTGGGCGAACTGGTGGCTGGCCAGATGGTCTGTCCTGCTGACAGCGAAAACAAGAAGATTGAAAAGGGGAACAGAAGACATCTTGTCCAAGTCGAGCTTAAGGAGGCATTGTCGGCCCTGGTACTGGATGGACTTTCCACATGGTTGAAAAGCCTAGCCCTAATGGATACCTGCATCGCTGCATATCATTATTACGTGCGTAGCAGATCCTATAAGCCTCTTGACCTCTGCACCACCGCACACACCGCTTAGCAGAGTATACAGTTTTTTGGAAGACTCAGGAGTCGATAATCTACAGAATCACATTGCACCATTGGAATGTGCATAGAGGCAAGCAGAACTCTGAAGTAAGAGGATGAGTGTTTGAGTGATGGGGTAACCGTAAACGGAAGTGATGCGACTCACGAGTTAGCCTGGTAGCACCGCAGCACGAGGCTCCCCACAACATACTAACGCTAAAGAGATCTTCTAAGGCCACGTCTTTGAATGAAAATACAACTGGGCCAGATGCAAAACATTGGAGTCCTGACAACAGGCTGGAGAGTCGGTCAACATCAGCCCGCTACCCGATTGGCTGGAGCACTGGAGCAATAGGAGTTTGATAGGCGGATGAAAATAAACGGCATTCCGAAGTTTTAGATTGGCATTGTACAACGTATTTCACGTCTCTGAATGTAGTCGGGTATGAAATGATGTGGTTGAAAAGCATTCAGCTTGACTCATAAGCTCAGACTAGATCGGCATTTGGACATCTCTGAAGAAGTAAATCGGAGGGACACACGATGTAGGGTTAAATTCGCCCCGATTTCCCGATTTAGACAGTATACACGCGTGCTGCTCCGATTTCATAGACCAACTTCCATACCGGCTTCGGATCGGACTGGTGGATGGAGCATACGTAGAAGGATGTAATCCATTGACGATGCATGTAAAATGTAAGTAGTTGAAATTACGTATGTCTCTTGCATCATAACCGTTGAGATGTGCTGCTCTCTGCGCAAAGACATAGTCTTATTTCCGATAGTATATCTGTAGGACATCTTAGTATGACCAAAGATCAACAATACTCAGAGCCCGGGGCCAATGAGTACGTACCTTCTTGAACTGGAAATGAAGTTGCAGGATACCCTGAAAAGACGGTCAGCCGGTTTCAGTAGTGGATGATATGAATAGCAATAGACTAAACTTACCTTTTCGAAACTGCTCTTGAAACCCCGGTCTCGTTTGGCACTGTAGTCCCATTCTCGATCCACGATACGAAATGCGATATCTTCGTAAGGCGGACCTGCAATGAACCGGATGAGACAAGTATCTTCTTCACCTGCTTTGACGAAAGATTGGCCACGCTTGCGTCCGTTTTCACGTTCGATGCGGTACGTTGGGGCCTTTGTCTTATCGATCAGATCAGGATAGAAGATGTTGAATCTGTAGCCATGGACAACCTTTGGTGGAGGGTGGTCGTGGTCGTAGTGCGTTTGATTGTATTTGTTCCACTCGTATCCCATCTGCACACGGTTGAAATAGCGCGGCTTGCGAGGACGGTACTTATTGGCCCACACGAGCTGTGATGTACTGCTGCTAACAGCCTCTTCGGCTGTGAATATCTCCTCATTTTCGCTAACGCCTCTTGCTACTTCACGCTCATACAAGGCTCTTGTAGCCTGGGAGAAGTCTTCGTTGGACAATGACGAAAACCGGTCAGCAGGAGTGTCTGCCAAATCAGGTTTCTTTGCCTTGGAAGGATTCGGCTGAGTGGGCCTCTCTGCACCTCGTTGTCGCAATGGCACGAAGCCCATTTTAAGGATCTTTTGCCGTTCTTGGGCCTAGTTGAGGTCAGTTGGTACGTCGATTGTTTCAAACTCACGGAATGGTAACGCACCACTCGACTTAAGAATACTGATTCGTCCATGATTTCAAGCGCTTTATCCTCCGGCCTCAGCTGAAGTAAAGGCTCCGGGTCCAGGTCTAAATCTTGGGTTTCCACAACCTCGCCGATGACAGGCGCAATCGGAGCAAGTTTGGATCGCACAGACTCTGCTTCCTCCTTCTGTTGCTTGCGAAGAGCCTGGACTCGTCCTTCTAGGACCGCCTGGAAGAGCTTCTTCAGCTTCGCCCTTGCTTTCCAGACTGTAAGGCTGCGCAAAAGTTCCTCCCAGTAATCTGTGTCAATCGGCTCGTTGGAGTCTAGTTTGCGTCTGACTTGGACCTCGAGCGTCTCTAGCTGCTCATAAGTTTTTGGACTCAGAATTTTGTTGATATCGGCTGCTACCGAGCTCAAAACACGACCTTCGGGAGCTGATATCTTCTGACGATCACGGCATACAACTTTCATGGTCTAGTCTTATATCAGTAACTGTGATGAAGGAAATCTCCAAGTATAGAAAAGGTCACTCGCCTTCCAAAAGTCGCGGTTTTTCTGACTTTGTTCAAGACTCAAAAAGGTATCGATGTCTTTCTCCAGTTCTACTAGCTGAGCCTGCGACAAGCCCTCGAAGACGCCCTCCGGATCAATAAGATCAAGATCTGAATCGGGAATCTCATCGTCTAATGGGTTCCTCGTAGGGTCAATTATGCGCAACGTGACAGCTAACCAGTCGATGGGCTTTGCGCGACCTTCTTTAACACGAATCTCTGCCTTCTTCTTAGCCTGCTTCAGGACGAAAACATCTTCCTGAGCGACCCACTCGCGCACTTGCTCGTCCTCTTGCAGCTGATTTATCCGAGTCTGATCCCTTCTGTCTCGCTGACCGGACCGAGCACCATCGTTGTTCCCTTGGCCGGGCTGTCGTCTGTCATCTCGGCGCGGGATTTTTTCGGATCGTTTCCATGGCGGCGATGGGGACCGAGATCGGCCGCGTTTGTAGCCAGCGCGATCAGAGTGTTGCATCGACATAATATTACCGACCGTGAAAATAGAGGATATAAGAGGCCAACTGTCGTGCAGTGAGGAAATCTTAAGATGTCGTTGAGGAAGGAATGAGGATGCTGCTAGTGACGTTGGCGGCTGGCAATAGCTCAGTCTGCTGTGATTGGACGGTAGCCGCGAATCCAGGCTCCTTCCTCAAATAGGCGCTTGAGTGGGTCTACACTGTGTCACTGTTTACTTCTTTTCGTCAACACTCTTCGGCCTCTGTTAGCAGATTCTTAAACTATTTTCATATCGTTAGATTGAGATCCATGAATACTCATCTTTGATACTATTTTTACCAGGTGTGGAGGACAATTTTCGTTGCGCAAATGTCACCGCGGTGGAACAGCCTTCCCACGCGAAACATATCATCGCCGCCATTGCTATACAAATTCATCTACACATCCCAGTCTTATGAGTTCCTTCTCACAGACCTTACGCACATATGGCAAGAGGATCTACAGTACAAACACATTTTAGAAAGAGCCGAAGACATAGGAACCAGCATTGATCCCAGCGAAGACGCAAATCAGTATGAGGTGTTCATGCGAAAGATCCAAGATGCTCTTGATGGCGCAAAGAACACTAGCGTGACTGTCGCTTCAGGTCAAAGATTCGACTCGGTTGTGGTGAACACTAGTACAAAGTTGCCGGCGGGATTGAATCCGTTAGAGTGGACATTTACGTTATCCAAAGAATCCCCATCAGCAGTCACGCGACGTTTGCTTCTTCCGCTACTGCAAAGCGAAAGAGACCACGAACAACGGGAGCAATCTCTACTGGAGCACATCAAAGAAAAGGACAATGTTCTGTCTAAAATTTTTGACAAGATCGATCCTTCTCAATTGATATCGATGTTTCCTGGTACTGCAGGTGTACGTTATACAAAGCCGAAAACATCGGATTTGATTAGGCATATTAAAGGCGCCACCCGTTTCGATGAAAAAGAGTGGCAAGGCAGCGCACGTGATGAAGATGATCATGCAAAGGGTCTTGCGGAATCTGTATATGCACAGGGCGGGCTTACTTCCTTGGAAAAGGCACGTACAAAAGATGCCACATGGTGGAAAAGTCTCGACGACGTTACTGAGATCAGATCACCATCACCGGAGAGACCCCAAGGAGCAACGAAAAAAGAAATACAAGGCGAATCAGCCACCGAGCGGCAAGTAGCTGCCGATGAGGATATGAGCACCGAAGACGAAGATGAATTTCAGGTACCCAAAACCTTGTTTATAAGTTTCTAATAAGTTCATGACTGACCCTTATATCCAGCGTCAAGAGACACCTCCACATCTCAAGAAGAAAAAAAATCAAGAAGCCAAAAGGCCGGCCAAAGTCAAGGAATCTGATATCGCTACCGAGTCAGATCAAGACGGCGAGTCGGATGATGGACTAGATAGCATCAAAGCGCCGGTTCAGAAAACCCCTAAGAAGACCATGGGCCGTATCGGAGGAGCGAAGGCTGTTCCTCTGGGCCGTTCACGAAACGAGACGGTTGCGGACGAGACGGACTCTGAAGATGAGGCAGTTGAGCCGAAGCCACGCCAACGCACCCCACCAACTCGAGAGGAGCCTAACATGGACGATGGCACTGAATCAGATTCCGAACCTGAACGGATGCCGACACCGAGTCCTCCTAAACCCAAGAAAAAAGAACAATCTACTGAAACCGCTCCTAAGAAGAAAGGGGTTCTAGGTAAAATAGGGGGCAAAAAACCAGAGCCCAAAAAAGCACCCACTCCAGAGCCGCCTACAGACAGCGATATTGAACAGTCTATTTCTGACGAAGACGATCTCCAACAACGACATGCTTCATCCAAATCTCAATCCACCCCTAAAAAGGGCAAGAAACTAGGTCTCATCGGCGGCGGAAAGAAGAAACCACAAACCGCAACTCCACAGCCCGAGCACGAAGACACAGATGATGATCTAGATGCTGGACCTAGTAAATATAGACCAAGGCAGAAAATACCATCGACGTCGCCATCACCGGCCCCTGCCATATCCAGGTCTCCGTCGCCTATAGCACATCGCAAACCGAAGGCCGAGCCAGAACCGGAATTATCCGCGGAACAGAAAGCGAATAAGAAACGAGAAGAGTTGAAGAGGCAGCTGGAAGCGAAGAGTAAAGCGCCGACGAAGAAGAAGAGAAAGTTTTGAAACGTGACTGTGTCGACATGTACGAGATTTAGGTATTAGGTTTTGGATGTAGGGGTTGATGTTGGCACGAGTCATCAAATTGAAAACATTGTATATAATACAGGGGTATATCAAATAAGTACAAAAACATAGCCCAACCCGAAAATAGGAAACAAACATAATCTAACCCGGGAAAGGATCCGATGTAGACTCCTTGTCACGCATCAAAGGATCAATATCCTTATGCAACCCTTCCTCTATGGGAGTCACCAGTCTAACCTTCTTCGACGATCCCATCGTTCCACCTCCACCAGACGATGTATTGAGCGCAGTGCTACCGCCGCTGCTCACGCCGCCTCCCAACGAGATCTCTCCAGATGAACCTGGTGTCGCGGCTGATGCCAACATCCCGCGGACTTTCTCGACGGCTCTGCTCTCGCCGGTTACCCATGAATCGCGCTTGGCTGTGGTTGAGGTGATTCTGCGTCCGAAGGCCACGGTTTGCACGACTTCGCGATGTTCCTGTCGCCGTGGGCCGGGTCCACAGTCGTGCATGCAGCCGGGTGTAGGGCAGCCGCCTTCGCTGGCCTCGAGATCGCCGAGCCATTTCTTCATACAGGCTAGATGGCCACCATGGCCACAGCCTTGGCACCATGACCATAACCCTGAACCTGGAGTACGGAGAGGAGTGTGCGGTTGATGATCAAAAGCTTCTATTTCCAGGCCTGAGATTGGTTCGGTCTGATCAGAAAGCAGGGAATCTTGAGAGTGGTCATCCGCATTTTCATCATTAGCTGCATCAGATTCGGGCACGAGCCATTCAAGAGGCGGCTCCAAGTGGAGGCAAACCGGACAGGGATTTTGCGGTGTTCGACATCTGTGACATCGTCGATTGTCCTGGACGGGATTCTCGTAAGGCTTCTTGCAAGTATAGCAATAGACATTGATGTGTGTATCCGTCTGCGCATATTCGTATACCGACGGATACAATGGGACGCAGAAATTTCGAAGCTCGGCGGCTTCTACGTACATGGAATGTCGAATGAGTTGTTCATTGTACGCTTTGAAGACTTGCTCGCACTCATGATACGGCAAGATGGTCTCGCAGTCATAGAAGAGCGAATGTACTGTCCGAAGCAGATGAGCCGCCATCTGAGTATCGACAGGGCCAGTACTGTGATAATGCCGCACTGCCTCTCGCAAAATGACTTGAGCGCCCCAAGGCTTGCTTGCCGATATTCTAGGAGAGAGAGGTAATCGGAAGTCCTCATTGTGCCCTGTAGTGCTCTCGGCAAGCTTTTCTTGTTGCTGATTCTTTTCGACCTTGTCCGACTCCGCGAGAATTGGAGCAGGACTGGATGGACGCTGAAGATGGATTTGATGGTCGTCAGGAGACGCATTATCGGGAACAATATCATCTTTGCATGAACCGTAATCTGGAGCACTGACACTGGCAGCATCAGAGGATGACGGCTCATCTTCCTCGAGAATAGCATCCTCTTCTGTATCCCACCCAGCACTATCCCTTCTTGAAAGGGCAAGCGCACTGGTTCGTGGAGATAACGAAATATCGACGGATTTTGTACGTTGCGAGCTATCTGTCGAAGCTGAAAACATAGGAAAACTCTCAGTAGAGTCATGTCGAAGATAAGTTCCAGGACGTGTCGAGCGGCTTGCTTCATTCGCGAGAGATTCGAGGTTCAGAACTTTTCTCGGTGGAGCCTTGTAGTCACGTAGAAAAGCTTTGCGACTTTCGACCTTTTGCTCGTAATCGTCACCAGATCCTTCCTTCCCCGCGACATCACTTGGCCTGTGACGATGCCAGTCCGCACGGCCCGCTATAGCTCGAGGCGCGGACCTCTGGTCGTCCTCGATGTTGTCATACTGACCTTCCCTGGCTTGCTCTGAATTGAAACTACCCGAGTCAAATGGCATAAACTCACTCGATTCCGATTCGTGGCGTTGCATCCGCGGTGCACTTGTAGTATCAATCTGATTTCTAGCGCTGTAATGTGAGCTCATGACGGACGGTGGTAGGGGCTGTATGTCGATAAAATCGTCTGTCACGGAATCTCCACGAATAACCGAAGGGAAATGAACACCAGCAGGAGAATCTGGAAGCGGCTGGGCAAGAGGAGTGGTCATATTTGATGTGCTCTCAATCTCCGGCGCCCGACGCTGGGCCTCCGTTTCAATGACGCCTTTAAAGAGATGTGACTTCACTTTAGCTGACTTTGTTCCGTCAGGCACACGCGTTCGGTCACTGAAACGTGCATGTGGTGATTTATGGCCTTGGTTCGTCTTCTCTTTGGGCTGTCGGCTTCTCTCTTCTGTTCGAAGTTCGATTTCTTGCAGAGCAGTATATTTCACGATGCTCCAAGTTTGAGCAAGTCTCTGCTGGCCTGCCAATTCTGCTTGTGCTGCATTCCAGTCTAGATCTGACAGATACGCCTGAATATGATCCTTAGGACGTAAAGTGGCTCCTGTATCTTTCATCAAGACGGCATACTGTTCAGCTAGGTAGCGAAAGACCATCTCATCAGATGCAACACCTTCGACTCGTCCGACAACACCCAGCTGGTGCTGTGTTGAAAGCTCTCCTGTTAAGGAGTCACCAAGAGGCATGACCGTAATTTTATCTGCTGGGTCTGGAGGAGTATTTCCCAGTGATTTGGAGATACCCAACATCATTCCTCGCTGTTGCCTTGGCTGCACTGTCGCCATATCGTCAATGGCACTGCTATCCGTGAAACTCTGGTGTCTTTCAAAGCTTCGATCCTTTTCTTCGTCAAAGCCAAAGAATTCGGGGTTCTTGGTGGCCAAAGGGCGGCGCCGAGGCCGCCTCTGTACAGTTGCAACAACCTCACCAGTCGGACTCCAGGCGACTGCGCACATTGGTCGTCGACTGACGACTTCGGGTACAAACCGAATGTCGGTCTGAGTAAACGCTCCTGCTTCGCCAACAGTCCAAAGTAAATCGTTTGACTTCCAAAGTAGGTCAGCAGCGGGCGTTTCATAGCGATCAATTTCCCTATAGGGAATATGCGGACGACGAAGATCCCAAAGATGAATGCGTGGGTCTTCTTTATCATAAGATGTAACAACTTGTGTCGATTGCCAGTTTCTATCATCAGAAAACTCAGACACCCGACTGGGAGGTCGCCATCTCACGTTAACCACTGGCTGAGGAGCTCGAAACTGGAAAGTCGGTTTCTGTCTGCGCTCGGCTGACGAAGAGAAATCCCAGACTTTGACCTGTCTGTCCGTGCCAGCACTGACGAGATGCTTCCCATCTGGATGCCAGTCGACAGCGTAACATGGCTTTTCATGCGCTGTGATCTTCAGCTGCGGGGCCTTGGTCTGTCGATAATCCCAGCATTGAATTGCTCCGCTATCTGTTGCCGTCGCGAATACTGTGCCATCACCTGTGGACCATCGAATATCACGTACGGCATCGCTGTTACTACTATAGCGAGACGAACTCTGGATGATAGCTGCAGGGGAAGCCGACCTCAAGTCCCACATGCGAATCGTGCTATCCTGGCTCCCCGAAAGAAGCCAAGCCGGACGATGCGGATTGAAAGCTAACTTGTGGACCTGGCGGTTATGACCGTTCAGTCTTGACAATTCCAGGCCTGCTCGCTGCAGGTCGTATGTGATAATACGGCCATTGGCGGCGGCGGTTGCAATGACTGTATCGAAATCGCCATGAGACCATTTCACATCTTTGATAGCCAATTGATCTTTGAATTTCGAGGCTAGGCCAGTTAAAGCTTGTTTCTTTGACGAAGCCTTAATAATCGCGTCGCGGAGGTTGAATTCTTCGGAGGAGCCGTCCTGGGATACGCGGATAGTCTTGAAAATTTCTCGGCCGGCGATAACGGCGTGTGTTTTCTGCGGGGATATGTCCAGGGATGCGATCGATAGGCCGGTACGATGGGTGACTGTCTGCGAGGATCCAGGCCTTGTCTTCCAGTCAGCTACACTGCTCTTCAATGGCATTTTGGGGCTGAGCTTCTGGGAGTAATATCGGTCAGCATGCTTACAAGGATTTTGACCTCGTCAATCTGACGTGGTGATCATCTTCCGGCACGCGGTTAGACACATCTGATGGGCTCGGGGAACGCGATCCGGTGAAAAATGGCTGCGTCAGTCGGGCCAGAGCACTAGTTGCGCGATTCTGGTAGACCTTATGCGCCTGACCTTGCGATGATGGCGGGGGTGGCCGTGGCGATTGAGGGGTCCCTGAAGCAAGTGGTGGATCAGCCATTGTGATCTCTCATGGCGGCTGTGCAGGGATCGAAATCAGAATGGTCGGTCCATTAGCGGTGTTTGAATCTGCCTAGATAGAGACACAGCAGAGACAGGAAGAGGTCACGCGATAAGGTCTAGAGTGACGGGAGGCGGACATGAGCTGGTCATCGATAGATGATGGGGGAAGCTTTCCCAGGGCTGTGGTCGATCGATTCGAGAGAGCTTGGACTGCGGAGGTGGATCCTGAGGCAGTCAGGCAGGCAATCAGCGCCTGCCCCACTCAACATACATAGTACGTATTCCAGCACCTTCAGTACTAAACCTATCCCTTCTTCATGCTGATGATGGTTGCTCGCATGACATTTGCCAGATGCATTTGACTTCTTTCTGGATTCTATCAGGTCGCATAGTATGACTTCCGGAACAGGTCGAAGATCTTGACGGGCAAGTACACACATGCCTCACTTCGAGCTACCGCTACAGCTACATGCAGAGAACCATCGACCCCCTGCCTCCATGGTTATCGACATAGACAGACAGCTGCACTGCTACTACAGCATTTGGTTATCTGTATTCGGAAATTACAAAGCTTCTTCTACTAACACTTTGTACTCATTGTATTAGATTCCGATATCCTCACAGTCGTTCGCCTACGGTCACGAGGAAGAAAATATACCGGAACCCCCCCGGGAATCATTACGAAATCGAATTTCCGAAGACAGCATATAGGGCTTACCGTACCTAGGTCATGGGTAGAGTGTTTCAGCTTCGAATGTTCATGTGACTGGTCAACGATCACAGGCAAGAGATCGTTTTGCATGGTGTTCAGATCGTTGCATTTCTGTTTACGCGAGGCGAGAAGATACAGAATTTTGGAGATTGATACCGTCTCAGTGATAATACAGCAGCGATATGTACCGGTACGTGCGAAAGCTGCATATACTTTTACCCCAAGCATGTGCCGGACGCCCAACGCCATGTCAGATCTATCGCATAAGACTAAATCTGTGCATTCAATGTCTTATTAAAGGCAGAGTTTCCCTGGGTTTTCTGGGTCTGGTATGCTTACGTCCAAGGTGTATCAATCAGACACAAAGCCAACAAGGTAAATCGCTCATGTGAGAGTCGCGATCAGATCTGATCGGAATGCGAGAGGTCAAATCACGTCTGCGAAATAGAACGAACTCGGCAACAGCATGGATGCCTGACATAAGGCAAACGGACGTGTGCAGCACACGATTCGTAATGAGCAAGCGATAATTCGATGGAGATGAGAAGTGACTTTTGAATATCGGATTTGATATGTCGCCCGGTGCGGTCAATGACCTCATCTCCTAGCCCTAACTCTTTCGACTCACACTGACACAAGGGGCCAAGAGGCTTGACTTTGTTGTCAATGACTACCTGGTCCAGTGAGTCCACCAATTTATCCGGACCTAGGTACACAGCTTAAAACCCCTGTTGCATACTCTAGTGTACATCATTCCTTGTAAAAGTCCAGTCTAGAACCCCGAACAACCGATAAGTACATTTACATACACTATGGAGTACACGTTCAACAATTCATTGTGTGATTTCTCCTTGAGGAAACTCCCCTGCAAATCGCAGCCACTTCAACATACCCAGACATACTTTTGAGCACTTTCTAGGTATAGTAAAACGTAGTAAACGTACCAAATCCCGCCCCGATGACCGGCTGCATTGCTTCTGCCTCTGCAGGAGAAGCTGCTGATAAATTTACTTATCCCCGTAGCGTTGGAATTTAGCCCCGAATAAGTAGGTAAGCATATTCTCAATCCCCTCACCGTTCCTTCGAACAAGGTACAGAGGACGCGGATCATTGGTCAATGGACAAAGAATAGTCCCTCGGAGACGACGATGCCGTATGTATTTACGTATATAATACGGAGGTTATGTGACTGAATGTGAACGGAGAGGATAGTCTGCAGTATTAGTCGCTTCCTTTTACCCCGGTAAGGCATAATCAATGAAAGTACTACCTATCATGAGTATGGAGTGTCGAAAAATGAAGCGGTGTGTGAAACGGGATGCAGTCAAGTCACCAACACACAAGTACCGAGGGTGCCATCCACATCATAAAGTACTGGATCTATCCAATTCGTTCTCTTTATTTTCACAACCATGTATATATTATTTCCGCCAAACGGAATATAGAGCGCGTTTAATGATCGCATCCTTGTATGTTCCCGTCTTTTCGTATATGTCGGGATAATTTCCCGTCAAAAGAGGAAATCCTGATACAGGAACGGAGTAGGCACAGAACGAGTAAATTATTTTCCAGGTTTCAATCAATTTGCAAATCCCATTTAGTCTTCTTCGAATGTACGATGGGAGAAGCTAAGCTTCTAAGGTCGATAGCTTGAGCCACACCGCTCGCATAGTCAATGCTCGATCAATTGGAAGGAATAATGCCCATTGTCAACATCCACTCCCAATCTATCAGAGTTTCCCATTTCTTTGCTTTTTCTTGTATACCATCCATGTTCATTGTTCACCGCATCAAGTACATGCATAACGAAATTTCCCAAGGAACACAAGACCGATCTGCCCCGGCCAATCTTCGAGTTTTCTTCGACAGTTCCGAAGTCAGAACCATGTGGACCGGATAGCAAAAGTGCTACCATATAGTATATACCATATAGTTATTTCAATTCGGACCAAGGCGACCGACTGCGGGCGGATAGCGTGCGACCCCAGCACCTTGGATAGGTCCTTAGGGTTAGCGGGACGTTCCGCGCCGTCTTGCACTCTGCAGTCTTGGGTAACGGTGAAGCGATCGCCTTGAATTCTTGAAACAAGCCATTCGTACCGTACCACCTAGTTCTCAATTGGCTTCTTTTTTTCCCTGCTTTAGCTCTTGACCAACAGACAGTCACGTTCTGGAAGCCTTCTAAATTTATCTGGACAAAAACACATAAAGACTGCATTGTCCGATTGCCTATTCAGGTAGCATACAATCATGCCTCCGCGTTTAGTGTTGTGGATGTGCTGGACTTGCCGAACTAAACCCGAAGTGACGAGATAGTATTTTGAAATCGACTCGCAGTTGGTGATCCAATGTCGACTAATAGCAATGAACGGAATACCGGACACCAGCATGGTGTTCAAGTCTCACAGCTCAGGCATTGAGACAGGGCTGAGCCATATCGCCTATGGAGGCGCACGATAGCATCATGTTGAAATAATAGTAGTGGCCTTGATTCTAACCAATGGAGTGCATCTCCACGTCACCGATATCTGTATATACGATAACTACAGTGTCTGGCTGTATGCTTATGTCAGTCAAAACCTGGAGCAGGAAAAGAATTGTTGTAACTTACCCCTGTGTTTGAGATAGAAGACTGACTAGGGTTTCGAGAGCCTAGACTCTTTAATATGTGAGCCTATGCCGAGTCATGACCTGGGTGTATCCGAATAAGATGCATGATACATCATTAACTAGAAGAATACTGTAAAGACAGATACCCTTGTGAATTGTAACCCATACCTTCCAGGGATGGGAACTTTCAGGTTCCACCACGATCTCATTTCGGGATAAAGAGGAAGCTTAGGTCGGGCTGCAGACTGTACTAACCAGAAGTGCGCAGGCATCTTTGCTGTTCAGAATGAAATGGGGTGGACACTCCGGAATATGAAATGCAAAGGACAACTCATACGCCTTGATGATATAGTTCAAAACTCGTATGACTATACCATGACTAGTATGATTGCAGTGGGCAAAAAATTCAGTAGCACTAACACGTAGTGCATATATATTTGTGAGCGGGCCAGCGCTCGCGTGTTCTCTGGGTTCCGATTGATTTTATATGTCATGTCGCCTTCGAGAAGTATCACTGCGATCTCCTCGGCCGGTGACACAAGGAATTTATTCTGCTCCCCTTCCCTACCTGATTCCCGTCCCTTTCGCCCAAAATCGCCCCGCTCCATTTAAGCTGCAGTCTCTATCGTCCGCAACATTTGCAAGATTTGGGCTCGATTTCGAAACAAGCTGAGTGAATGTTCTCTGCAGTTTGTGAAAGCGGTTCCCAGCGTTTGGGAGCGTACCGTCGATCAGATCTTGAACGCCCATCCAGAAAACTGATTGGGTGGTGTTGACTGGCTGGTCAGAAGTCCTGGTGACTTCCCTCCCGCACCCGGAATCCACATTCTTCAGCGTTCACGGGACTGGCCTAAATCGGTACTCGGGTGAGGAGAACCAAAAGGCCTTAAACAAGGGTTCGCCAATCTAATTCGCGTATAGTGTTCTCAAAATAAGAGGCGACAAACAGCCAGGGTCTGAGCATCGGGTCGAGCGCTGAAGCATACCGAGGGCACAGTAAAAAATATCAAGCATTAGACAAATCGCCTTTGTCCTGCCTGTCATTGGGGGATCTAGGCCTCGACCACGACAGCATAGCGCTGAGCTTCCAACGACTAGGCCAGGCCACCGGACAGCCGGCCAATCATTGTTTTCCCAGACGATTTGACGAACAGGCGATTTGAGTCAGTTGTGTGGAGACCAGATCAGCGTACGCGTGCGATTCACACATTTTTGAATGAATGAATGAATGAATGAATGAAAGTCGAATAAACCAGGAAACGGACGCGATCGATCGACAAGGCTAAGCGATAGGAAAGAGAGAGGAGGCGAGAAAGAAGTAGAGGAGAAGGACTGACAGTGCGACCAAACAAGTTGTTGTTGTAGGTAAGTCACTTGGTTGAGTCTTGAGCCCGTCCCGCACCTTCCCAAACTTTTGCCTCCCGTAGGTAGTCAGTCGTTCCTTCCTTCCGTTGAGCATCATCATCACCTGGCACCTGCTTCTTTCCCTCTTTTTTTCTCCCCCTCCTCCAATTACAACCTCCTCCTCTCTCTTTCTCTCTTTCTCTCTCTCTCTCTCTCTCCCTCCCTCCAGCAACAACCTCCTTTCTCCCTCTGGTCGCAGGATCAAATATCTGCTGCCCTTTTGCCCCCCGACTTCCTCTAGCCCTCAAGTACCCAGTACTTGCTGTCGAGGTACTTTCTTGCATTGGGGCCGCAGCATCTATTGATTATTTATTCCTTCGCTCGCCTCCTTCCACTTTTGCTTATTGCTACTACTACCATATCTTAATTTCTAATAGTCGCTTTCAATCGTGCGTCCACGTCAATTGCATCCCCAATTTCTTTATTTCTACTTTTTTTTATTCTCTATCGTTATTTTGTTTCACTATTCTTGTGTCTGCATCTTGCATATCCCGTTCATTGGTGGCCATCTGTCGTCTAATCAATCTGCTGCTTTTTTTGCCTTTGCGCTGCATCCAGGCCCGCCTCTACAGCTACACCCCGGTCCGCATCACGTTCGATTCGGTTCGAGCTCTCGATACAGAAGTTAAATATAACTCGGATTTCTATAGCTGCACCTTGTACCATTCTGGGTTGCCCAAGCTGCCGCCAGTGATTATTCGCAACGAAGCCTTTCGCTCACTCGGGAATCAAATTCAGTCGCCGGTCACACGACGTTGATACACTCGTTTCCGCCGCGTTCGTTCGCAATTCTCTACTGTCGCTACCGAGTGTGACCCAAAGTCGAAGATTACTTGGTGTGGATTGAGTGACATGGAATTGCACTGAGCGTTGTGCTACCACTACTACCTGTACGGGATACATAGACAGGTCGCTAGAGCAATGGCCGCACCCGATTCGCTGGTGTCGTCCCAAATGACGCTGCCCTCGGACATTTTGGACACGGCCCAGAGTGTCTTACAATATCTACGGATAATTTCACCAATTGCTCTCTTATTGGCCTTTGTGATTGCTTTCATCGTCGGTTCAATATCATCTGCCAGGCAGTTGACACCAACCACCACACCAGCATGTGGCCCCGGAGGACGTCCGCTACCCAAGCGGACACGAAGTACAATGGCAATAATGAAAGACAAGCAAAACGTCTCGCCTCGATTCCGAGTCGTCTTCCAATGGCTCTCTCTAGCTGTATTGTTGACCTTCCTTGTTGATGCCGCGGTCAATGTCTCGCACGCTATAATATACCGCTCAGAACATTGGTGGCGAGGCCAGGCAACTGTGGTCAGTAAATCCTGTCGCTTTTGTATATGTTGTCGAATCCGCTAAAAAATTCCATCTTTTTGTTTACTACAGATTTATATCGTTGGCTGCTTCTTTGTACATGCGTTGGTTTTGATCTCCCTGGTCGATACAAAACCATCGCCTCAAGGTGCTCAATTCGCTACATGGTTGCTGGCTGCTCCCCTGGATGCCGTCATTTGGATAGCTTCTCTGATCATATACATCAATCCGCACCGCGAGCCGGTCGTTGGAGATCTTCGAGGTGGTCCTTGGAGAAATGGCATGACAGGCTGGGAAGCTACTGAGGTCGCATCAAATGCTATTCGTGTACTCACGCTTCTGGCTCTCGTTTTCCTATATATTTTGTCGACCAGTCAGAGTTCAAATGGTCGCAAGGCTGATTCGCGTTTGGCTGGAGACATAGCTGAGACAAGGGGTCTGTTGAGCGAAGCAACTGCCGGCACCAACGGATCCGCATATGGTGCGACCAACGGACATGCATCACCATCACAAAAACCGGTCGATCCATGGGTGCGACCATCAACTGTGCCCTCGACCAGCTGGTGGGAATATCTTAGTGGATATTCACTGTTCTTCCCCTATCTTTGGCCGTCCAAGTCCCGCAGGCTCCAATTTGTGGTGGTTATTTGCTTCGGTCTCATATTGCTGCAACGGGTTATCAATGTGATGGTGCCTTACCAAGTGGGCATTATTACGGACATCTTGGCAGATGACGAAGGTAAAGGGCTTCCAATACCGTGGTTTCAGATCTGCCTGTACATCTTCTACCGCTGGTTGCAAGGCAATCAGGGTCTCATAGGTTCTCTGCGGTCTTGTTTATGGATCCCGGTCAGTCAGTATTCATACATGGAGCTGTCGACAGCTGCGTTCGAGCACGTCCATAGCTTGAGTTTGGATTTCCACTTGGGAAAAAAGACTGGAGAGGTTCTGTCGGCTCTGAGCAAGGGCAATTCGATCAATACATTTCTTGAACAGGTCACGTTTCAAGTTGTACCTATGCTAATCGATCTCGGTGTCGCAATCGGTTACTTTCTCATCTACTACGATCCATACTATGCTCTAGTGGTGGCCATTGTCACATTCTGCTATCTCTACGTGACTGTTCGCATGGCCCAGTGGCGGGCCGAAATCAGACGTCAGATGGTAAATGCGTCTCGTCAAGAGGACGCCGTTAAGTAAGTTCACATTCTTTAATGATTCGACTGCCCATTCGCTGAAATGACTAACCATGCCAGGAATGATTCTATGGTGTCGTACGAAACCGTCAAATACTTCAACGCGGAAACTTATGAATTCGATCGGTACCGAGGGGCTGTCCGTGATTTCCAGAACGCTGAATATCATGTCCTTTTCTCGCTGACATTGATGAATACGAGCCAAAACACCGTCTTCATGCTAGGCCTGTTAGTGACGTGCTTTATTGCAGCATACCAGGTCTCCACGGGCGAACTACAAGTTGGCAAATTTGTGTCTTTACTGATCTACATGGCCCAACTTCAAGGACCTTTGAACTTCTTCGGAACTTTCTACAGGTCGATTCAGTCTGCGTTGATCAACTCTGAGCGCATGCTGGAGCTCTTTAGAGAGCAACCGACAGTCCGCGACTCTCCCAGCGCGAAGCCACTAACTCATTGCAATGGCGGCATTGTATTTGAGGACGTCCATTTCTCGTATGACAGCCGGAAGCCAGCCCTCAATGGACTGACATTTGAATGTCGACCAGGCACGACCACCGCTTTAGTGGGAGAGTCCGGTGGTGGCAAATCCACAGTATTCCGCCTTCTTTTCCGATTTTACGACGCGATGAGTGGCAGTATTCGCGTCGATGGCCAGGATGTTCGAGATGTGACCATCGACTCATTGCGTCGTCACATTGGTGTTGTACCTCAAGATACCGTTCTGTTCAACGAAACTTTAATGTACAACCTCAAGTACGCATGCCCAGGTGTGACTGATGAGCAGGTTTATGAAGCTTGTCGCGCAGCTAGCATTCACGACAAAATCCTAACCTTCCCGGATGGCTACCAGACCAAGGTTGGAGAGCGCGGTCTTCGACTAAGTGGTGGAGAGAAGCAGCGTGTGGCTATTGCTCGTACAATATTGAAGAACCCTCGAATTATCCTCTTGGACGAAGCGACTGCTGCTCTTGATACGGAAACGGAGGAGCAGATTCAAGATGCATTGGCCACTTTATCAAAGGGTCGCACTATGCTTGTGATAGCTCATAGACTGAGTACCATCACAGATGCCGACCAAATCTTGCTTCTGAACGACGGTCAAGTGACTGAACGTGGCACTCATGATGAACTTCGTGAAATGAACGGTCGCTATGCCAGCATGTGGCGCAAGCAGATACGCGCCCAAAGAGCCGCAGAGCTTCGCGTTGCAACAGCAACTGATGATAGCTCCAGTCAATCAGAGGAGGAACGCAACGCAGTATCTGACCGTGAGCCTATTACTCGACGTTCAAGTCGAGCTGCCGACGGTCACACCCCACACGTTTAATCCTGCAGAATTGGGACATGGCTGAATGTCAATCTCCATTCCCGTCTATACGCTCTGCCCGGATATATCTATTTCGTTTTACCCTTCACCCGTTTTATCCTCTTGATACTTTTGATACCTTTTTGCCTTGTTTAGTTCTTACGACCTCACCCACCTTCGCATACTGAGCCATGGTATGGCCTTCACCTCTTACATGGATTATACGAGATTTGCGACTATATGATGCTTGACTGCTTGTGGGGTACGCGTGTTTTCATACCCTACTACCCATGTTAATTTCCTCAAATATCCTCGGATGTCCTACTTACGAATTGCATTGATGGTTGACACGATGGTCATGACCATAACGTCAATTCGGGATGGAAAAAGTATATTCTTGAGTTGTAAATAGATTCATTACTTTCTGTCACTTGGTATCAGCAATGAATACAGTGTCACTCGTATCGATTCATCTTCGTAATTTGATGCAGTATGGACTTTCAGGCAGGGCTTCAGTCACAGACGCTTACTTTGCCAGAAGCGGCGAACCGCTCAGTCAAACTCGGTGTAGCTCGGTTGTCGCTACAGATTGCCAAATGCACAGCGATGATTTCATCCTTTCCGTCAAACTATCGTTTAGGCCTATCTCTCTTCGCTAAGTTCCATTCACTTACTCGTGTGGATCCATGCGCCTTTCGAGATAGGTGCACGACGGCATCTGAGCTGAGAGATAGGAGCAGCCATCCCCCGAGATGGATGCCGCCAATCAGAAATCGAGTCCCCGACTGCGGATTTTCCACGAGATATTTGAAGAATAGTGTAGCTTTACAAAGGCAAAAGCAAACGCTCTTATGCTCTCGTCTAATCCTTTCTATCTCATCGCATTGCCTTGTTCTCGATTTCTTAATCTGGTTCAGCGCCAGTCGGCTTTGAGATCATGCAAGAAGAATCGGTCAACCATATCCCCGAGAAATATCTACACAATCTGGATCCAGAATGGAAAGAAATGTGGAATAAGCATGGGCAAGATGTGATAGGAGCGCATTTGGTAACCATCGAGGAATTCCGCAAATGCCCGGCAAAATATAGCTTTACATACCCTACCTGGGATGGTACGTAAGTCATATATCTCCTGTATGTCACACAGCATGACTTATTGGATGTTATAGGACCTGAGGTACATAATGTACGAGATCATATAGTTCCCGTCTCAGAACCAGAAGGAACCATCGCCTGTCGGGTATACACGCCTTCTGGCCGTGGTCCATTTCCGGTACATCTGAATTTCCACGGCGGAGGATGGGTTCTCGGTGGTCTGAAATCAGAAGCCGCATGGTGTCGATCTATATGCAATGAAGCAGGCATTGTCGTGATTGACGTTGACTACCGGCTTGCCCCTGAATTCCCTTTTCCCGTGGCCATTTACGACTGCTGGGCTGCACTGCAATGGACGATATCCAGCGCCAAAGTACTCAATATCGACCCAACATCGATCTCAATAGGGGGCCTATCCTCAGGCGGATTAAATACTGCTGTGTTGGCGCATTTTGCCAGGGATGCGATTCCGAGGATAGACCTGAAATTGCAATTGATGATCGTGCCGGCTACGGATATGCGATACATCCCCATATCGCCAGATGAGCCTGTCAGATTGACGCCCGAAACTTGTCCATACCCGAGTGCGATCTTTTGTTCCGATCTTCCGTGGAGTCCTCTGGAGCGCGAGTCGTGGTTTTTGAAATACTACATTGGAGATGATCCCGAGACTCGCGCAAAGATTCTGGATGACTGGCGCATGACGCCCGTGCTATCACCTAACCTACGTGATCTAGCGCCTGCGCATATCGTGACAGCCGAATATGATGTTGAGCGCGATGAAGCGGAACACTATGGAAGGATGCTACAGGCTGCGGGCAATCAAGTTAGTATGAAGCGGTACGCAGGGGTTCCTCATGCTTTTGCACATTACAATCATCCGACGAGGGGTCTTAGTAAAAGTCATGAATTTATTAGAGATACGGCCCGGTTGCTTTCGCATGTTCATGCAAAGACGACGAAACCATTCTCCGCGACAATCTAGATAGTATCAATCAAGAAAAGTTCCCTTTCCAGTGAGAATATTGTATGGTGTAAACGCAGTACTTTGTAAAGCATCTCAGCGTAATACGGCTTACATTGCCCTCATTTCTTGCCCATATCAGTTTGATTCGAGCCAATTGTCTTCTGATCATTGAGCTCCACTTCAAATGTTCCATCTTGACAAACGCAAATTATCCAAGCCGGACCGTTTTGCGGAGCTGTCACCACCCGAATGCCGCCAATGGGCGAGCCGGCTTTCTGACTCAAACCATATCATACGATGTTACTCTTCAGATATAAAAGATTCTGAGCAGGGAATGCATTAAGATAAGAAATTCATCATCTGTATCAATAAATATTATGGCGAGAGATAGTATCGTGATTTTGGGGTGAGATACACTACGAGCAACTTCTTTTCGGAGGACGCAGTGCTGACCGGCATTACCTATACAGGGCGGGAATCGTTGGCTTGGACGTCGCCATCGAACTGTCCAAACGAGGTTATGGAAAATATGTAACAGTCATCGCCGAACATCTACCTGGTGATTCCTCGATTGACTATGCATCGCCATGGTAAGTTCTATATGCCTCCAGAGACCAGACAGTCACTGATTGGACATGAATACAGGGCAGGCGCAAACTTCTCTGGGATCTCTGGTGGTGATGCCAATGCCTTGCGCTGGGATCGTGCTGGTTACACTCTTATGATGGAGATGATTGACAAGAAAACTACGGAAGCGAAATTTCTCGCAAAGACTGATTCTACGGAGTACTGGGACGATATGCCCCAGCCTGATAAGATTCAGAGTATGACCGAGTATCTGCGAGACGTACGCACGATCTTGATACCTCTCCAACCTTGAAACATGAAAGAGCTAATAAAACACAGCTCGTGATAATACCCAAAAACGAGCTTCCTGCCGGAGTAGCATTCGGCATAAAATTCACCACAGTCACAATAAATGCACCTGCGCACTGCCAACATCTATTGAACTTACTCTCAAAGCCCGAGTACGGCTCAATCCCATTCATCCGTCGACGAGTGTCCCGACTTCAGGATGCATTCATATCGAAGAACACAAAGCTAGTGTTCAACTGCATTGGAAACTCCGCCATTACTTTATCCGGTGTATCGGATAGTAAATGTTACCCAACCCGAGGCCAGATTCTGGTAGTCAAAGCTCCATCCGTGAAGCAGAATATCATGCGTCATGGGGCTGGATATGAGACGTATGTTATACCGCGTCCGTTGTCAGATGGTACTGTGATCTTGGGGGGTTACATGCAAAAGGGAAATTCGTTTCCGAATGTGAGAGAGGAAGAATCGGCATCGATTCTGAAGAGGACCGGGGAATTGCTGCCGGTCCTACTGAATGGGGAGGTGGAAATTGTCAGGGCGGTTGTCGGTCTGAGACCGTCTCGAGAGGGAGGTGCTCGAGTCGAGGAGGAGAGGATTGCTACAGGTAGAATTGTCATACATAATTATGGAGCAGGTGGAACTGGATTCCAGGCTGGGATTGGGATGGCTGTGGATGCGGTTAATTTGGCTGCGGACGAGTTGAAGAGGTTGGGTCAAAAGTCGATGCTTTAGATGCGTATAATAGAATAGCTCGATTGAAAACGCATTTTTCTTTTATGTTTCATTATGTAGGCTCTCTGTCAGTATACTACCCCGAATCGGTCTTCTTAAGGCTTAGGGCTCTCTTGGAAGCCACTGTCGAGCTATAGTTACCGGTATGTCCAGGTGGATTTCGGTACTATTCCACGACGCCACGTAGATGTACATGACTACATCACTTCTGCTCACTTGCTTTTCAACTAAGAAGAATATCAAGAATATTCAGTATCATATCTGCGCTCAGACACAATTACGACGTTCGTCAAGGCAACACCGGCATCGCTTTCTATTGGCGGCATCCAAAAGCCCTATCTGGCCCACAGAAACTGGGGTACATCCACCAGCCCTTATCACCGCGCTCTCTTGTGACTTATCTAACTGGGGTAGAGGCAAGACCATGCCATCACATCTGCTATAAAAACGGTGTCCGTCCTTGATCGAGCTCCATGTAGCAGTCATCGACCGGCGGACATTTCAGCCGGTGTGCATACAACAACACATCGATACCTAGGTAGTATATCCGTTGTGAAAATGGCACCAACCAACGATAGCGACTATACCAAGAACGAGGCTTCGGTCACTGGTAATACGGTTGACAAGGGCCATGGAGATATTCAGAGTGTTGACGGGGTCGTGGTCGATCAGGGCCTTCATCGGGCACTGAAACAGCGTCATCTGCAGATGATTGCGTTGGGTGGCGTTGTTGGGTGAGTCTCCATTCAATACCATCAAACGAATATGTTTGACTGATTCTCGTGATGGGTATAGAGCAAGCATTTGGTACGGAACTGGCACTGCACTTTCATACTCAGGGCCGGTATGTTGCACTACACGTCACGGCCAACTTGAGCGAAGCTGACGGAAAATAGATTGGTGCCCTGATTTCCTTTGCGGTTATTGGCCTTGATGTCTTCTTCGTGATGCAGAGCTTAGGAGAGTTGTCCACGATGTATCCGACTCCTGGTGCTTTCACTGAACTGGCCGGACGATTCATCGACCCGGCCGTGTCCGTTGCTCTCGGATGGAACTACTGGTACATGGTAAGTTGATGGAGGCCGCAGATATCTTCAGCGAAAATGCGAAAGCTAATCGTCCGAAAAGTGGGTGGCCAATCTCATGTCCGAATATAACATGATCTCCGTCGTATTGACATATTGGACCGACAAGGTCCCGTCGTACGGCTGGATCTTGATATTCTGGGCGATCTACCAATGTGTATCCTTCTTCGGCGTCATCGTCTACGGAGAGGTGGAATTCTGGCTGGCGGTCTGGAAGGTTATCTGCGTGCTTGTTGGATATCTTCTAGCCATTCTTGTCAACACGGGTGCAATTGGCGGAGACTACATTGGCTTTCGCTTTTGGCGGGATCCTGGCCCCTTTGCAAATGGCATTAATGGGTTTGGCCAGTCATTCGTCCTGGCTGCAGTGTACTTTTCGGGGACTGAAATGATTGCGATCACTGCGGGAGAGAGCCGTAATCCAAAACGAGATGTGCCGAAGGTATGCACCCTTGGACAATTGGATAATGTCGACTCGGACTAATGGAGTGGAACATAGGCTATCAAGCAAACCATCTATCGTATTGTGCTCATCTTCATGGGAATGGTCTTCTTCGCCGGCATCCTCGTACCTTCGGACGACTCTAGCCTCTTGACTGCGGGATCCAAGGCCGGCAAATCCCCATGGAGTATCGCCTTACAAAATGCCGGCTGGAAGAATGCTCCGGACTTGATCAACGTTTTCATCTTGACAGCTTCATTCTCTGCTATGAACTCTGCTATTTACATTGCGTCTCGAGTTCTGCACTCATTAGCAGGAATGGGTCGAGCCCCTGCAATCTTGGGAAAGACCACGTCGAAAGGCGTTCCTATTTATGCTGCTATATTATCAAATTTGATGGGACTCATTGCGCTCATCAATGTTGCAACTGGCGCCGGAACAGCATTTACCTATATTCTCGACATCGCAGGCGCCGCAGCCTTCATTGCATGGGCATGCATTGGCGTAACACATCTCCGGTTCCGCCGCGCATGGAAGCTTCAGGGTCATAGCCCAGATGAACTTCCATTCCGTGCATTCCTTTTCCCATACGGCGCCTACTTCATCACTATTCTCAACATCTTCCTGCTTCTGATCCAGGGTTATGGAACGTTCTTGACGCCTTGGCAGCCAGTCGCTTTTGTATTTTCGTACATCATTGTTGTGCTTTTCGTTGGACTGTTTGTCATTTGGAAAGTTGCGAAGAAAACAAAGTTTGTCAATTTGGCAGAGGTGGATCTGCAGTCTGACCGGAAAGAGGGACTTGGAGGCATGGACGACATGGAAGAGCGAAGGGGTATCTTTGCTAGAACAAAGAGCTTCGTGCAGTCCAAATTGAGTCATTAGAATGGTCAATCTAGTTTTCTGAGATTTATGCATGTTGAATTCCAATTGTACATATACATACATGATATTTCATGTTGGCCTCAATTACTTATAACCCAGGACTCGCTCCCATCCAATCCAGAAGACAGCGTCGATACGCAAAAGTGCAAACCGGATCATATCGAGAGTCTTTGCATGTAGTCTGAATATGGCCCGTGCCCGATCAAGTAGCTTTCGACATTCCGTGTACTCGTCGGTTGCTGTCTCTCCAGGTGACGGCTGTTGTGGGTCGTTCGCATTGGTCATGTCTGATCTTGCGATATCACGATTTGAAGTCACTGATAATAGTAGTAGAAGGTTTGTAACGAGCGCAAAGCATGTTTTGGACCCTATTTGTGTAAGCGATAGACGACCGAGTCCATGGTTAATAACATAACGTACATGGTGCCCAGAAAGCTTGATAGTGTTCCTGCCTGAACGACGATATCAGACTGAGTATCGAAGTCACTTCAGCAAGGGCACTACGGCGGATTTGCGTTCGTGCAGCGAGCCACTCTTCCGAGTTTTGACCGTTTGGAGTGAGTTCTGGGTTCGATTGGTTGAACGGTCGTAACAATGCACGGAGGACCAGTATCCTTACGGCATGAAAGGCAATATGGAGCGAGGCTGAGCCGTTTGGAAGGCCGGCATTGTTCTCACTATCTTTACTGACCCCTAGTTGCGCACAAAACGATTTGTGCCATTCATCGAGAGTTTGCATGATAGGGCGTGCGGTGGAAATCGTTTTCTGAGAATCCGTAGCAAGAACGGACACCGAGCGTATTGAACTTTGAACATCTCGGTTAGCGTATTTGTAAAGAAGAGAATTCTGGTGACACCCACTATAATTCCGTCAAAATAGTGTCTAAAATATTAGTGAGTTTAGCAAAATGCGAGGTGTAAGATTCATTGTCAGGGTCAGTCGCATCATTTGACGGGTTGTCAGTGATGAGCCAGTCATTCCTTGATATATGACTTGGCCGGCCCAGGGAAAATGCAAACCACTTATCAGTCGCCCAGACCAGCCAGGATAGTCGTTTTCTAGTCTCAATTTCCTCAGCAGGTAGATTCCATGCGCTGGGGTCTAGATAAAGGCCAAGGGTTTGTGCCATTGAAACTGTTAGCCCAAGTAGCGACCATTTCAAAGGGCTTTCAAGCAGTAGTGGATTCTTGGATGGATGTAATAGTAAAATGAGCGCGGTCTGCACAGAAGAGATAGTTGGTTCGGAGATCTCATCGTTCAGAGAACGCCACGCGATATTGGTTAGAGTCTGCAGCGATGGTGGACTGTATGCCAGTTCGATAGACAAGTAGTCATCAAAAAGAGTGAATGGTTGAGTAATAGAGTAGATTGCTGCCAGTAGATGAGTCGGAGATGTTTGGGGATCTGGCTTATTTGTCTCGGATAGAACTGGAAATTGTGGGTTTATAAATCGGAGGAACCTTTGCATGTGCATCAGTAGGGAACTAATATCAACTATTTTGGTAACTTCATGCTCTTACAATTCGATCAATCGTTCTCCAACTTCTTGAGGCACAATTTCACCCGACCGCAATGGGGTCACGCTCGGCTGAGATCCGTTTCGAAGGTCTGTCTGAGACCGCGAATCGGCACTGAGTTCCGGCTTTGACAACAAGAATTGCACAGGAACTGGACCCTCTGCTACTCTGCGAATGGCGAGTTTCGAAAACACAAACTCGGACTTGTCGTTGAACTGGTAGTGGCGCAAGACATAGGGATCCATGTCACCAGTCAATCCACATAATTGAGACGTGAGAGCGGCATGATCGAGAGAGTTATTTCCGTCTCCTGGTCCTTGGTAAATATCAGATGGCGTTTTCCCTCCGTATACCTCCAACATGAGGTCATCTAGCGTGAACTGGTCTGCAGTCTCTGGGCCAGATACGAAAGCACCGTAGAGTTGATCGTTTGATTCTTGGTTTAACCCCACGCCTAAAATGCTGGGGTTTTCGATAGACGGCACTTGAGGGAAGTCACCTTCTGGCATTGACATGGACAGAAAATCAAGACTCTGAGGCCACAGCAGATCTGTATCAGACGGTCGCGGACCTTGTTGCCATGCCGCCACATGTTCACTCTCTTGTCCACTTTCTTCGGGTTGCGCAATTCGTCGTCTCTTGCGCACCACCCGATCAGTAAACTCACATCGCTGCCCATGAGCCCTGCACATTCGACATGGCGGAGCGACTTGAATCTGACATGCCGATTTTCTTGAACGACAAAAGTCACAGGCACGCCGGCCCTTGCTCATGTACTTCCGGGGTCCAGCATAACTATTGTCGGCAGCCTGCTCTAGAGCAGACCTTCTACTAGTACTATCCATCATACAGCACTTGTAGGTCAATTACAGGCCATATTCTGTCTTACTACAGATTGATAGCGATGGAAGTCAGATATACTTTGGAGACGAGATAAAGCAGCGGGAGACTAGTCCCAGAACAGGCAAGCGTCAAGCTCTTGAATCATTCCAATCAAATCTCGGAAGTTGCTAATCCCTCGTCTTTCACTTCTATCAACTGTTTGAAGACATAACAATAGCTGCACAGTCTTAAAACATGCATTCGCCATCTCCACAGCTTCTACGTGCCTTGCGCACATCAATTAGAAACGACTATGCCTTGGCCTCTCGCCAATTCCACCCAATCCGCCACTCTCTGAGCTCCGGGCCATCGTCATACCGCGAATACAGCAGTGGAAAGACGAACGTCACACCTCACAGACCTCCTCGAGTCGCACCTCGTTTACAACCTGCCAAACCGCAAACTCACGATCGGGGGCCACGCTCCGAGGAAAAGACTCAAACGGATTTTGCGGAGCTGAATGTGTTTGGAAACATACCAACCCCAGCAACGGCGGTTGATGCATGCTTAGACGATGGATTTCACCTCGATAATGGCGTCAAGGTCACGAATGGTGATGGTGTGCTGCTTGTAGCTGGGGAAGCGTTCGCTTGGCGACCATGGCAATCGTTGAAGAATACTGAGAACCCAAAGCGATCCATGGTCAATGAGAAGGGACAGTTCGAGTTGCCGGAAGAAGCTTGGGGGTTGTTGAGTCTGGTTTGGCCTCGTCCCGGTGCGTTTATACCTCCTATCGTGCTATATCTAGTTGCGACTGTGCTAATATCTTCTTCTAGACATCTTGGTTTTAGGATTGGGATCTACCATTATTCCACTGTCACCTCAAACGAAGAGACATATCAACTCGCTGGGAATGAGAGTCGAAATCCAGGATACACGCAATGCGTCGGCGCAGTTTAATCTGCTCGCTACTGAACGTGGCGTCACTGAAGTCGCGGCAGCTATGATTCCGCTTGGATGGAGTGCTCGATAGATGGACTGTTCATATATAATTTGTACTATAAACTCCTCCCTCATAAAAAATGCCACACGAAGATAGTGAAGTAAAACTAGTCATTCTTGAGTGATGGTATCCGAAACAAGATATTTTGCAAGTATGTGCCACGTGACACACTATTTGCGGGACGGCCTCCTGATGCATCCAGATGGGTCAGGGTCAGGGTCAGGTTCAGGTCACAAGCTCGTCCCGGGGCTCTTCTCCCATCCCCATCGTCATCCATCTAAGCTATCACTTCTAACCTACTTACTCAACTACGTACTTCACTTCCATCCGCTTATTGCTTTTGTCTTCTGCCTGATGCCACCATCGACATAGACTGACGCTATCACGATAGCGATCAACCGCCTTCGGAAACATGTCACGCGAGGAGCCGCTGCTCGCTCCACGCCAGTCCTCCGAGCACTCCTCAATCCGCAACGAAGATGAAGAAGACGCCCTGTTGACGGGCGAGCGCACCCATCGCTCGCAGCATGGCTCACAAAGAGACTGGTCGTTTTGGCGACAGGTCGGATTGTTTGTCTGGTCGCTCGTAGCAACCATGGCCGTGGTCATCCTTGCTGTCATGTACCAGCATCGAGTAACGACGCAGCAACATGGACCAGATGACCTCGTCTGGGGGCCGGGGGGTAGACCGGAGGGGAAGAGGAATATTATATTTATGGTTTCGGATGGAATGGGTCCTACGAGTCTGTCTCTGACAAGGAGCTTCCGCCAGCTCGAGCTGGGTCTTCCGGCGAATGATACACTAGTTTTAGACCGTCATCACATCGGTACCTCGCGAACACGTTCCTCGTCAAGTCTTGTCACGGACTCAGCTGCCGGCGCGACTGCATTCTCGTGTGGACACAAGAGTTACAATGGTGCAATCTCGGTGCTACCAAACCACACCGCTTGTGGCACTGTGTTGGAGGCGGCACACCTTGCGGGATACAAGACGGGACTGGTGGTTACTACTCGGATTACGGATGCAACGCCTGCATGCTTCGCTTCTCATGCAAACCGCCGCGAATATGAAGATCTCATTGCGGAACAAGAAATCGGCGAACATCCTCTGGGACGGGTTGTGGACTTGATTCTCGGAGGTGGACGATGCCATTTCTTACCGGGAGAGACCGAGGGTGGTTGTCGCGCAGATGACCGGGACCTTACCAAGGTCGCTCAGGACAAGGGCTTCCACTACATCTCGGACCGCAGTGGATTTGATGGGTTAAGTGCTGGCCAGGATGCCAAGCTTCCTTTGCTAGGTCTCTTTGCGGAGAAAGACATTCCTTACGAAATCGATCGTCGATTTCAGGAGGAAACATATCCCTCTCTTGAAGAAATGGCTCGCACTGCGCTGGCTGCCTTGAAGAAGGCAACTGCGTCAAGCGAACAGGGCTTTTTCATTATGATTGAGGGTTCACGAATTGATCATGCTGGTCATGGCAACGACCCCGCAGCTCAGGTACATGAAGTTCTTGCGTACGACAAGGCGTTTGCTGCTGTCTTGGATTTCATTGATAAAGAGGACACCCCGACTGTACTCGTCGCGACCTCTGACCATGAAACTGGTGGTCTCGCTGTTGCTCGGCAATTGCACAAATCATATCCCGAATACAAATGGCTCCCAGATGTTTTGGCCAAGGCCAGCCATTCTGGCGAATACCTTCAGAAGAAGCTGAATGAATATCTCACCTCGTCTAGCAAGAAGGATACTCTTGAGAAGCAGCGTGACTATGTTCGCAAGTCGCTTTTGAAGGAGGGTCTTGGAATCGAAGATGCTACTGATGAAGAGATTGATTCATTGCTCAATCCTGACGACGAGGTGCCGCCGAGCTACGTGTTTGCTGATATGATTAGTCGACGTGCTCAGGTTGGCTGGACCACGCACGGGCATTCCGGTAAGACAGTCTGACTCAATACCAACTTTTTTTTGACTTAGCAACTAATTGTAATAGGTGTCGACGTTAACATTTACGCATCCTCCACGAAAGATGCTTGGCCACTACACGGAAACCACGAAAACACCGAAATTGGCGAGTTCCTAGCTGCCTACCTCGATCTGAATGTGGAAGCCGTCACTCAGAAGCTGCAAGAACACGCCTCCTTGTCGTGGATGGGTGACCCGCTTGGAGCCGATGTACGCGTGAGCGAATTTGATAGTTATCATGGAGATTTCCGTAAGCGTGGAGAAGGTTGTGATTGTGGTCAGCATTAGAGCGACTTTTGAGTCGTTGAATTGTTAAGGGACATCAAGGCGTTAGGGTTCAAGCCGGTTTATATCAAGACTGTCCATTGACTAGTTTTCTATACAGGAGTTATATTAGTTCTATATCAACCGATACATATTCTTATACATTATTGAGATATTTAGGCAGATTAAATAACGGCCTCTCTCCACGCTTCCGTCGCCACCAATCCGTCGACTCGAACAACTCCCAACAATCCCTCACAGCCCAGCCCCAAAGCTGCAAGAATCGCTCCGTAACCTCCCACCCCGAAGGATCCCAGGGCTCTTTCCATATTAAAATTCCAGTCTCGGATACGCGATACCCACACATATCATGACACAGCTTCACATCGTCGATCGAATCACCGGCCCGAATCAGATTATCGCGCATCTTCGGGATGGGGATGAGATCCAGCCAGGGGTGGTGCGCGACCTTGTATTGAGTCATTGTCGGCACCAAGGAGAACGGTAGATCTGATTTCGTCTTGATGATACTCGATTGACATATGAGATCTATATCTATGCTCAGGCTTACGTTGAACGCGGATAGGGCGTCGTCGTGCATGTCGCCGGCTTTGTAGCCGAGGATATCCCTGTTGGCATGCAGGGCGCGTATGATGTTGAGCTGCGTCAGGCCCAGTAGTAGATCAGCGGTCGGCGAGCCCCTGGCGAATTCTAGGCGGATCAGGTTTTCGAGGTCCTCGAGGTGTTTGCTGTTGGTGGGCGTGCAAAATTCTAGATGGTCGAGGGTGCGAGGCGGGCTTGTCGACTTTGTTGCTTGTAGTTGGACACCCGTATCGGATTCTTGTTTTACGATTATATCAGTAGTTTCGTCCTGCTGCTTGTGTTGTTGTGCTCTTAGGGCTCGCTGTCGGCGTCCTATGCACATGTCAGCCCATAGCCCTAACCCTCAGGTGATCCCCGGTGGCAACTCACTGTGAGCGCGCTGGTTGAGTCGATTCTGCAGTGTCTTTCTCTTTTTCGGGTCCGTGATCCCGATCCAGCTATCCAAGAGCCTGACGGGTGCCTCGAGCTGCATAGAGTGGGCAGGAGCGGTGTGGCTTGCTGGTGTAACTGCTTCCATGGTGGTTAAATGTGTTGGATGTGTTGGATGTGTAGAATTGAGGTGGTTAGTTGCATCTGTAGTTAGATGATTAAAAGCTGACATTTGCAGTAGAGCCTCCACTTAAATAAGTGAGTCGTCGAGGGTCTTCCCCACCACCTTTACCAAGGCAAAGATATCTCGTGCTGTGCCCTTGGAACATGAACCAGGCCAGAGTTTGATCTTTCGGCGATAGACTCGGAGGTACCGCAATTAGCGTCAAGAAACTCAACTCATGAGACAATCAGTATACTATGTAGTAGTATCATCTACAGAGCTTATGATGTCAATCTTCACTAGGAATCGCATGGCTGCGACTCCACTACATCCGGAGAATCGCTGCAACTGGCTAACACTCACATAGGATGTAGTGGAGTCTATACTGTTTCAAGCACTGGCCATCATGACGCTCTACCGCTTCGTATATTCAAGTACATCTAACAGCCAATTCTCAGATCAATCAGGTCAGTTACAAACCGGCTGACTTGATCGCAGCGACTACATCGCAAAATGGTCGAAGCAATCCAATTCCGCGGTTCACCCTCTGGAGAGATTGTCCAGCAAACATTTACGCTGCCTGCTATCAAAGCTGATGAAGTGCTTGTCAAAGTCACCCATAGTGGTCTTTGCGGTAGCGACGTACACCAGCTCACGAAGCCTTTAGTTCTCGGCCATGAGGGTAAGCCGTTGTTTCAACCCTCTATAACACCACTAAAACCGGGTAACAGGAATCGGAATCGTAGAGCAAGTCGGCACCTCGTGCGTTCTCAAAGTCGGCGACAGAGTAGGCTGGGGAGCACTCAATTCGACATGTGCTCGCTGCAAAATGTGCCTCAAATGGCTACGAGAATTACTGTCCCGAGGCTAGGACCTATGGCTCCAGGGACTATGACCTTCAGGGTTCTGTGTGTAGCTACGCTGTCCGAAAAGAGCAATGGCTCTTCAAGATTCCCGAGGATCTTTCGTCTGAGGATGCTGCTTCTCTGATGTGTATGTATCGCCTTCATTCTCAAGTGTGGCGCTCGATTGACAATGATGGTATAGGCGGCGGTGGAACGGTCTGGATGCCTCTAATCGATTACTGCAAACCATGCGATCGCATCGGCATCGTCGGCGTCGGCGGACTCGGCCATCTTGCCATCCAATTCGCAGCCAAAATGGGCTGCGACGTCGTCGTGTTTTCGTCCACCGACGACAAGAAAGAAGAAAGCATGAAACTTGGCGCGAGGGAGTTCTACGCCACAAATGGTGTATCTGATTACTCGAAGCTGGGCGTTGCGAAACCTATTGATCGGTTGCTTATTACCTCTTCGGCCAAGTTCAATTTGGGATTGTTCTATCCGGTGTTGGATGAGACTGCTAGCATTTTCCCGCTTTCTGTCGATGGAGGGGATTTGGTAGCGCCGTATTTGCAGACTCTCGGGGCGGGAATCAAGATCATCGGAAGCTGCGTTACCCCGATTCTAGCACAGTGAGTGATGCGTCCGAGTGAATTGGAGGAGTGAGAATCGTGCTGACTGGTCTAGGAATCAAATGGTGGAGTTTGCTGCACGTAACAACGTCTATTGCATAACCGAAAAGTTTCCCATGACTCTGGAAGGCGTCAACGCGGCCATGGAGAAAGAAGCTCAAGACAGAGAAGATGCGGTATCGTGGAGTTTTGGCGTGGGACTACTAGCGGTGATGAATGTCTGTATCGTAATTCGTTGGTCAGTAGATAGGCTGTTGTAGAAAATGAGAAATGACGTTTACCAATAAGAATGACCCTGTCTATGCGCGTATTCGCCATTGACGCAACTTCATATCAAGTAAAAGTGTGGAGCTTGGTATTAGGCCAAAGTCGAGGTTATTTTTCAGACTGGCAGAATCATCGGAATGAGGGAGGAGGGATAGTTATGAGCTCGGGGTTAACGTAAGTTGCGGCGTTAAGGGCTGCTGCGCCTGTCAGCCAGCTGCATACGCGCTAACCACAAACAGCCATGTTGGCCATGAATGTGATGTCGAGTCGACGAAAGTACACCAGCTTCATCACTCATCCAGACCATCTTGCTATAAAGATGGCTGCTACCACCATGGCAACTCTCCATGACAGCTCAGACACTCTCCAGCAAACCACGAAAAGAAAAAGAGACTCCTCCCAGCAGCAAAATGGTCAAGACACTCCCCTTTGGCGACATCCAGGTCCCGTCTCCTGGCTTCGGAGCAATGGGTCTCAGTTTCGGACTGGGAAGCAGTCTGTCCCTTGAAGAAGCTGAACCTGTGCTGCTGAAAGCAGTGGAATTGGGGTGTACTTTCTGGGATACTGCGGTAAGACCCTCTTCCCGCCCGTTTTGCAAGGGGATCTAACGACTCTCAGGTTGTGTATGCAGCTGGAGTGAATGAGAAGCTGCTGGGCGATTTTATCAGGAAGCACAATCTTCGTGACAAGATTTTCAGTGCGTCATCTATCCTAATGTGTTGGAGGAGAAATGATCGACTGACCTGTTTGACTGCAGTTGCCTCAAAATGCGGCTTCAACGCCTTTGGCGACGGTAGCGTGACCAATTCCGCAGCACATATCAAGGAATACATCGAAGGAACAATTGAAAGACTCGGCTTTGCTCCTGATCTGTATTATCTTCACCGCATTGATCCTAGTATGTATCAGTGATCAAAGAACTCAAAACGAGCCACCGCTGATTTCTGCAGAAACACCCCTTGAAGAGTCAATCCCCGCTCTTGACGAGATCCGACGAGCAGGAAAGACCAAATACATCGGTCTGTCTGAATGTTCTGCTGCGACACTACGCAAAGCCAACTCTAGTACGTCTTTCCCTTGCCCTACATGTATCTTTGCTGACAAGAGTAGTCGCCAAAATCGACGCCGTCCAAGCCGAATACTCTGCCTTCGAGACCGTCCACGAAACCGACGGACTGATTGAAACGGCCAAAGAGCTCGGAGTAGCCTACGTAGCATATAGCCCGCTCGGTCATGGATGGCTCGTGGACAATTTCGATTACAACTCTCCAGACGACTTTGCGCCGAACGATTTCCGACGAAGCTGTAAATCTTTCTCCTCAATACAATCACCCAAACTATGCTGACGTTCCTGTACGATTTAGCACCCAAATTCCAAGGAGAGAACTTCTACAAGAACCGCGCCATCGTCGAAGAAATCAAGTCCCTCGCCTCCAAAAAGGGCGTCACTACACCCCAGATTGCGCTCGCCTGGGTCGCTGCTCAGGGCATGATCGCCATCCCGGGGACAACGAAGCCGAAACGATTAGAGGAGAATTGGGCTTCGAGGGATATTGACTTCACGCCGGAGGAGTTTCAGGAAATGAGGAGGATTATTGATGCTTCGAAGCCGGCTGGGAATCGATATGGGGCTGCTCATCAGGCTATGGTTGGACATTAGACTTACTTCCTCGACTTGAATTATGTATATGTATGGAGGACCTCGAGTTGATATTGATGAGAGATTTTTTCAATTCTAGGACTACCTATCTACCGGTGTACAGGCTTGCTGATATCCACCTCAGTGATGAACATAGAAGTCCCGAATACATACATAAAACCACGATTTCGTAGCAAAAGTTCCAGCTCTTGACTCGACATACTTTTTTTTTTTGTGTTTTTCCTTTCTCATTTTTCTCTCATTTGACCTTCTCTTTTCACTTCACCTACGCCTTCAAGACGTGTTTGTTCTTCCCTGCTGAAGACCCGCCTAGTCGAGGTACAATCCGGTCATGGATTCATTCCGCATAAGCTGGCGAGGTCGTAGCGCACCACGCCAACGCTCCGGCAAATGCTCCACGATGCGTACACGCTTTCGTGAGCGAGGGGCGGTACTAGGGGTAGAGATAGACGTGACCGTGGTACGAGATGGAGTGTTGTCAATAGTTAGAGCGGGAGTGCCACTCATAATCATTGAGCTGCGATCAGTGATTGATGACGGGTACACCGCTGTTTCGCCATCGGCGTCGTCATCGTCGATATCTGTACTCCCTTCGGTATCCATGTCGTCGGCGCGATCGGTAACCGCGAATCGATCCATATTAGTCCCCTCATCGATGTCCATGGATGTAGCCATGTGGGCCTCTAGAAGGCTTGTGCCATGCATATAGCGTGAAGCCGGGGAGGGAGACTTATTGCGCATCTCGCGGATGCCGATGTCGTTATGCACCACTGCGCTGACTCTTTGTTTTGGTTGGGCGAAGCTTTCAATGCGAGGCTGGTCACGTAGCAAGGGGTGCACGACTTCAGGGACATCACCGAGTGGTTCGTCCCTGAAAGGATCCTCGGCAGGTGCGTGACTGACGAAGCGGTTCGGGTTGTTTTCATAGAATGCGATGCCCTCTTCGGTGAAGCGGTTCTCGATGGCGGTGATTTCATTGTTGGTCTGAATGATCATGGAATGAACCTTTCGCATCATGATCTCCTTGAGTAGTTCATCTACCATAGGCTCCATGCTGATATCCGGAGGGCTAGAGTAGGGGGGTAGAGCAAGGTGGAAAGGGAAACCGGGATAGTCAACGGCGGCCAAACGAGCGACCAGAGGGTTGAGTGCACTCATACACTCGATCCACTTGTCCACGAGTTCGTGAGCGTTGCGATAAGATTCAACAACAAACTTCCATGTCTCGGGGCCCATGATCTCTTCTTCGGTGAGACCAAAGTTTGGCTGGGTCTGTTGGATCTGTTCAACAGACTCGACGCTTTGGGTGCAGAAGAGGCATAAGCCCGCGATCGCTGGAGAGGGGGATCGAGGCACGGCCAAGGGTTGAGGGGGAGGTGCCGTCTGGAAACGGAGTTGCTGTGAAGTTTGCTGCTGGGTGGTCATCCAAGAAGCAGTTTGATTAAAAGCTTGTTCGTAGGACACTGCTTGTCCGTGAAACCCCGTCTGGCCTTGAGGTCCTGCTTGAGCATAACCACCGGTCTGTCCATGAGGCCCGACCTGGCCGTACACGGCAAGTTGTGCTCTCTGCCGAAGCACTTCGACTCGATTTTTCCTTGCTGCCACCGTTGGACTGATCTGGTCTGGCTGAACGACATAGTATTGCACGATGTTTGATTGCACACCAGGTTCAGGGAAACAAGGTATACAAGACGAAGCAGGACTGAACGCAACACCTGAAGCAGCAGAGTTGGTCTGTTCATTGAGACGTGCCAATCCAGTTCTCATAGCTCCACACATATTGGCGGGCTGGACGTCTGTGTGCTGACAGGCAACGTGATGATAGGCCACGAAATGGCACATTTTGCCCCTCTTCTTGATTCTGATTTTGACGAGCGAGGTCTTGGATTGTCGTAGCGAGAGGTTCTTCGTGCCTGTCTTTGAATTTAAAGGCAGAGCACTCGATAAAGGTCGTTGACAGTCTAGTAGAACTCGAAGAGCTCGTAAACCAAATCGACGAAGCCCTTCACTACGATGACGAAGAGGGTGACCACGAGGAGTCCAAACCAGAACTCAGCACGGGGCAAACGCGCAACACCAACAGCGAAGTAATAGACGGGTCTGAAGGGGTTCATCGAGTACGTTCGATGATGAGGATGTGCAGAAAGATTGTAACAAGATCGAGGACAGAAGAGAACCTGGGGGGTGAAAAAAGGAGTGAGGGTGGGTGAAGGAGGAAGAAAGAGATGGAAAGACAAACAAGAGGAAATTAAAATTAAGTGAAGCTGTGAAAACTCTGCCTAATGAGTGCGACTTCATCGTCCTGGCGATTAGTGTGGTGTTGTGATTTGGGCAATGGTCAAAACAATCAATATGAGCCGGTAAACAACCTGCTGTGTGAGTGGCAAGTAAAGTAAAGTGCATAGCAGTATATCAAGAGCTTTTAGACAAGACTATAGACACTGATTCACTGTATTCATTGTAGTAAGAATGCTGGATGGTCTCTTAAAAAGTGTCCTAAATAGGAAAGAGCCAAAAATTCCCTATTTGCGTAAGTGCAGTTTTACTAGCGCTAGCATCTTCAGCCTCAGGCCCTGGATATCGACAAAGCTGATTCTCGGCTACTTAACCACTTGAAAGAAATCTACATCCTGTCATATACACAGCTATTCTGTATTGATTAACCAGGATAGTCATTGTGAGTTCATGTAGACTGTGACGGACTGAAGAAACTATCAACGCTGAGGCCCAAGACATCAATACTTGTCTAATATAATTAGTCGACTCGTGAGTACGTGAAGGAAATCTTTTTTACTTGAAGCAGAAATCATTGATAAAAAAGCCTTCGTCATAGAAATGTATTTACAATATCTCCAACCAAAGCATCAGAGACAATAAATGGGGAACTGAAGATATCAAAGTAAAGTCAAAAAATTATGCCACGCATATCATGCTCTGGCGTCAAGAACGGGTATTCGAAGCACGAAAGATGGACGAACAATTCATCGCGCAAAATAAATATACATCAACCATATGAAAAAAGATTACAGAGCAATCAAAGCGACGACTGCAACGAGAACAGCAAAGATGGAGCTTTGGAACATGTTCTCGTTGACTGAAGCAGTGCCACTCTTATTGCTGCCAGAGCCTGAGCCCTGGTTAAAACCAGTCGAAGTGGAGGTGGAGGTGGTGGTTGGACCACTGGATGTTGCTGTTCCGGATGAGCTGCTGGAGTCACCAGCGCCGTGAGCGGCATCACCGCCACTTTGGCCAGGAATACTGTCTGGGACAGACGATTTAGTCGAGCTAGTCGAAGCTGCAGACGCTGTAGAGGTGGAAGCACCTGCGGTCATGTTGCGACCAGTGTCTGCGAAGTTGGCCAAGACAGTGCTGTTGTTGACAATCTCAACGGTGTTGTTTGTCATTGCGGAGTCGGTGTAGATGTACGCATTGCTGCCCTTGACATTGGCACCAGAAGGAGGGTCGTAGCAAGTAATGCTGACATTGCTAAAGATGGCGTAGTAGTAACCGGGATCCTGCATATCCTGACTGTTCCAGTCAATCTCACCGCCAGCCCATTCGATTGTACCCTCGGCATTCGAGGCAAGACCACCGGGCCAGAGAGACAATTCAAGACGAGCGGGAGTCTGAGGGAACATGTACTGCTTGGTAGTAGCGTTGTACGTCTCGTCTTTGTTCAAAACACGGACGGATTTGCCGTCGAGAGACCATGTAACGGAATCGGGAGTCCAATCAATCTCATATGTGTGGAAGTTTTCGAAAGAGTCGGAGTCGATGGTGGCGTTGACCTCGTTGTTATCTTAACACAAACATATCAGCAGAGTCTCAAACCGAGAAATTCTTGATTAGACTTACAGTCGAGGATACCCTGGAAGTAGTAGTTGGTCTGAGCGGTAGTCAAGTTTGCGCCGATGAATTCGTAGTCAATCTCGTCCTTTGAGTCGGCCAACAAAATGAAGGCAGTGACAACACCAGCATCGCGAGAAGTCTTGAAGGTGCCCGAAACTTTTCCGTACCAAATATAATGGTTGTAAGAAACCAGAGTACCAACACTTCCCTTGCCCATGGTAAGAATGAGCTCTCCATTGTGAACAATCGGTGTACCACTGTACACCCAATCGTACTCAGTAGCGTTTCCAAGATATTTCTCGTTGCTAGCCAAGTCGTCCAAGCTGTCCCAGGTGTTGAAGGTCTTGCTCTGGCAGACCGGCTCCGGCGTGCAAGAATCCAGGGAGAAGGAGTTTGCTGGATCGCAACCACCGAGGCAGTAAGCACCGGTACCACACTCGCCGTACTCTATCATTTGAGTTCATTAGTCATTGAATCAATGGACCGACGATATGACAACTCACGAGAACAGCAAGGTGCTGAATCCGGGCACTTGCTGCCGCTGCCACAAGAGGCGGCAGCGGAAGCTACCGAGGCAGTCAAAGCTGCCACGGCGAGGGTAACGAGGCGAACCATTGTAGCGACAGGACTGAAAGACACCGAAATCAATCAAAACTTCCAACGACAAATCCGGTGAATCAAAGAGCACAGTTGGTGGGAATGACGATATGGACGCGTTGTCAGCCGAATTGTCCGAGAGGCTCAACTGCGGGTACGTCAAGAAAAGGGGAATGTATGAAACACCAAAGGCCAAAAATGACTGTAAAGGAAAAAAACAAGGATGACGGAAAGCGAGCGGCGTCTATAACGAATGCGAAACACCCAAAAGGATGAGGATGTTACAGATAGACAGACAGAAGGAGGAGGAGACGGGGGGAGAATTCAAGTAGAAAAGGGCAGTGTGGCAGTGGCGGTGGCCTTCCTTCCTTCCTTCCTTCCTTCCAGCCAGTCTAGTAGTCTCCGCCTTTGCGAAGTGTTTAGCTTGTCCGACTATCCGAGAGTGGGAATAGAATTCTGGAGAATTCCAAGCTGGGCTAATCAGGAACAGTCCTAGCGTTGTTAGTGCGCAATGTCTATTGGCTCGCTCTGTAGCGATGGAAAATAGTATGGCTGGCGATTGGCTTTCTCGTCTCTCCTTGACCACGGGAGTCTCCTTACATCAGCCAATCACAGTACGGTGCTCATGCGAGGCGCGCTTACCAAGGCAGCAGGGGCCACGGCCATTGGCAGGAGCGAGTGCCCACCTGCCATTTTTAGAAGTCTTGAACCAGAGCCAGTCTGCCAGTCTGCCAGGAGGAAGGAGCAACCTAAGGTTGTGACTCTGCGAAACTGTGAGACATGCCACCGCCCCCGCTAAGCCAAAGAGGGTTAGCGTACTGGCTCCTACATCATCATCATCATCATCATCAGTCAGTCAGTCGACCATCGTCCCTCATCTCCATCATTTCATGCCTCTCATCTTGTGTCTTCTATCTAACATAGCTATTCGTCGATCAAGTAATGGATGTTCATTTCCTCGCCGTTGCTCATCATTCCTTGAATTTCCTTTTTTGAACCTCGCGTCAACGATCCGTCCATCGCGCATATATCAGTTAGTTCCTCATGCCACCAGACGCGGTACGTGTCGAGGTGATGAATGCCGCAAGGGATACCGTTAAATAACAATAACTTGACCACACCTCGCGCTCGATGGAAGGAGACGCGTATGGTTCTTCCTGATATGCGTTTAGTATGCCTTCCGGCCCCATTTGCTGTGCTAACTACCACAATGTCATCAGCAGAGACGCACACGATCTAGGGATACCTTGTTTTGGTAGGGAGCCGTGACTTCATGACTCTGAGCATTGATCACCAGTATGCTGCCAATCGTCCAAGCACTAACCCGGTTAGGTCAATATGTAGGCACTATTTTTCTTTTTACCAGATACAGCTTGTCGGCATATCGCCGTTAGATAGATCAGACTGCTCCTATACGTAGACGACACCGCAGCCGATAGTCACAATTGGCATCGAGCTGAAGATAAGCAAACAAAAGATGGAATCCACAAGGTCCAGAGACAAGTCGAGGTTCGCTATACAAGCTCTGATTGGGTTGCTCGGTGCATATCGGGTCGTGCCTTCCCTTCTCTCAACTTTCTTTGTAACTAGACAACTCTTGGATTAATAAGCACTCAAGATCCAATCGTCAAACTCGTCATTGCATTTTTTTTTGTCTACCTGGAGACTTCACTGATTTTCCACCTTCAAAAAAACAAAAACACAACCACTGCTTGACACCCAACTCAACCCATACCCAATGCTCAAAGTCCAAGGACGATGGCATATGATCTGCGGACATCGCTTCACCCAAGATGAATTGCCAATACAGTCTCATAATTAAAAAAAGAAAAGGAAAGGAAAGGAAAGAAAAGAGTCCTATCATGAAGAAATCCGAATAGCCGCCCAGTCAACGAAATCGACAACGATCCTGCAATCTTGTGGAAAGGCGACCCTCCAGACACTCGAGGAAAAGTAAACATGACAATCATGATAGGCTCGCATTGAAACAAAAGAACAAGAACAGAAGGCTATGGACGATTGGTTAGAGAGTTGAAAATCGAGGCCAGGATCGACCTAGACGTGCATCTTTCGATTTACTTCCTGCCGTGATAGTAGTGATGACGGCCATTCTCGTGGGAAGGCTGCTTTTCGAAACGGCGGTGGGCAGGCTGCACATGGTAGCGAAGCTGAGTAGTCAGCTGCAACTCTTTCTCACATGGATCGGCCGAGTACGACACGACCAAGTCTTCATAGCAACCACGGCTGGCGCGCCAATGGGAAAAAGTCTGCATGACCTTACGAGCAGTCGCCACACTGAAGAACACGGCGGTAGCTATTCAACGAAGTCAGTATCTTTCCAATTTCAGCACAAACAGCGGGGACTTACCGTTTCCAGTATTGAATGCCCAGACCAAGTCGACATTGGCCGGACCTGCAACATCCTGCACCTCACGAACCCACTTCATGTAGCTGACGTTGTCGGCAAAGAGACGTGACTTGACGAAGGTGAGACGGCGTCGTTCGCGATGAGGGTGGGCCATGCGTCGAAGTGTGTCAGTCCACTCCATAGGCTTGCTAAGCATGACAACCCATTCCCCTGGACCAAAGACAGACTCGCCGCGAGTGGCAACGGACTCGGTGTTGCGGTCAACGAAAATCTGCGCGTGCAGGGCATACTGGAAGATGACAACAATACCCTGATCCTTGCTGATGGACATGTCATAAATGGCACCTTCATGAATGCGTGCAGAGATGTAACTGAGGATGTTTTTGATGGTCTCAGTCGGTCCGTTGATCACAACGATCCCCGCCTTGCCATCTTCAAGGATACCATTGCCGTTATGGTCAACGTGACGGCTTGGAGCTCTGCTGGAGGACGGTTCGGCAACAACACCAAGCGCGATAGCGCGACGGTTCGCGGGGTGGGCGGTAACCGCTGGTCCGGCGTTGTGTCTGCCTCCTCGGTTCTCACGGGACATGGAACGTTCTGTACCTTGAGGCCCAGCTGCAATGGAGGCGACATGAGCCCAGCTCGCCTCCTTCACAGGTGCTGGCTCAGGTGCCGCTGCAGACGCTGGCAAACGAGGCGAGGCTCGCTGGCTTTGGTCATCTTTAACGGGCTCAGCATGACCTTGCTCAGCACTCATCTCACTTCGGTCATTGATCAAGGCGAGCATCCGTCCTGCAGCGAGACGTGGTAGGGGGTATAAGCCCTAGTATTGAGATGAAAGTCAGCTCTCTGCACGTCACTTAATATTTCGAGGATGTTGCTTACGGGGATGGTTGGCACCTGATGAGCATGCTGTGAGGCTGCGGCTGCGGCTGCGGCTGCTCCTCCAATACGATCCAGGGCATTGTGCCATTGCTGGATGAAGTCGAGAGCAAGCTTGCCGATCTCGCTAGCTTCGTGACCGCACCCGTGGATTCGAAGCTATTCAGAGTCAGTCTCTGGACTATCATCGTACGATGATCATGGTTTGTCTGCGTGCGTTCTACTCACTTGATCGGACACCTTGCGCATCTCATCCAACGCGGCAGAAATATGGCCGGGGGTGGCTTCAAGGCCCTCAGGGACCTCGAAAAGCACCTGTTGTTCCATTGGAAGGTAAAGCCTCGAGGGAAAGCTCTTGACGTGATTGTTTTTGAGATCTTCGTCTGAGGTCGGACGTGTACAAAGATGGGATACAGGAGAAGTGGAATTTGAGAACAAGACGAATCGAAAAACGCTCTGTCGACGCGTACAGAGATGTGGCACAAGAGAATCAGAATATGGAACAGGATGAATCCCAAAAAAAAAGCTCTGTCGACGTGTCGAGTTTCGAGTAATAAGTGGTTCTCTGGTTTGACAAAAGGAGAAGACTTTGCACTGGAGCAACAGATGGAAATGTCTCTTGGCAGATTCGAAAAAGGGAAAGGAAGCAAAGCAAAAGGGTGATCAGAAGGGATGGACAGGATGAAACTTGACAAAGATCCTAGTAGAGAATTATTTGTGTGAGAGGGGAGGGTCGCCGGGGGTGGACGTGGCTGGTGGAGAGAAAGAGGAAATGCCCATCTACCAGCTGTGGTGAACAAACACACACTGGTCAAGTGATTTGTTTGTCTTGGTTACATGGCCATTCTGCTAAACAAAGGCATTATGTGCAAACCTGAACATAGATGATTCCGGACTATCAGACAATCAGACATCGCCAGTAGTGAGGCTCCTATTGGTGCACAGTGAATGCGGCGGCAAAAAACCTCTCAGGGGAAATTAGAGCGTAACTGTGGCTGCCATCTGTTTGTCTATGACTACGAGGGAATTTTGAAAGCTTTATGTGAGGGGAAACTCAGGCCTAGCATTTTTTTCTGTTCAGCCTACCTTGATGCAATTCAGCTGTAAGTGGGTATATCTGATATGTGATCCGGCAATCTTTGTATGATCGCTGACTATAATCTGATATTACTTGATTCGGCAATAGGTCTTGTGCTCAGTATTTTTCTCGGCTACTTCAGGGTCCAACATCAAGCTATGTATGTAGCTAAGTATGTAAGATAGACGGTGGCTTGCGATGCTGAAACACACTAGATTGGTTGTATACTCAACTCCTCGGCCTGGTCTATATATTTGACTCACCGGAAGCAAACAAACAGAAACCAAATAGCGCAATCCAAGTCATGCCCAGTCAATCGAGCACAAGAATAAATCTGCAGCCTACAGTTCACCTCCAACCCATCAAGCTGCGCCGCCTCAATTCCTTCAACATGGCCGCCCTTGTATCCTTCGTCCTAGAAGCTGCATCTCTGTTCTCATGGCCCCTTCGAATAAGATACTTTGTGCATTCGCCAACGGTGCCCCAGACAAGATACTTGTATGGTTTCGGGCTCTCCCCATGGGGTTGACGTTGTTGCCCGAGACCGTGGTCGCGTGACGCCGTGATTGACTGGCGGACCAACGGACAACTGATATCGTCCGCCATGCCTTGAAGCTGTCCATAGACCATCTCGATCAATGACTCACCTCGTTTCGTTTGATCATCGCGTAGAGCTCGGGCCCGTTCGACGGACGCCCGATTGTGGCTCGCCAGGACCAGATCGGCCTGTGGAAAAGTTCGGGCATCTTCGTTCGCCGACTGCACAATATCATTGTATTCTCTGGTCATGAGACACCGTGCAATGGCGTCATATGCATTGTCTGTCTCCTGTTTGGTGGCCCAGAAAATTTCTCGGGGATCGGTGTTGAGGTATGCTCCCCGGACGAGCTTGACGCCCAGGACAAACGACTCGTTTTGGGATACTGCAAGATGGCGTGCTAGTGTCTTCGGTGTGGATTGAAGGTAGGCTTGGTATGTATTATATATCAGAGCTCGAGGCTTGCCCTGAACTGAGAATGAGCGGTTGTACCTTCGCTGTAGGTCAAGAACCCAAGAATCGATGGTGTCTTGCACAGCGTGCTGCTCAGCGTCGAACAAGATCAGGATTCTGCGATCTTTGGCACGGTCACAGATTTCAAAAATAGCTTCTTGCAGAGCTGGAGATGGCGGTAGCCCTTGAACAAGATGTCGAAGCGCCTCTCGACCAGCCCCGGTGAACTTCAAAGCCACAAAATCTCCTTCATCGGCGAGCTCAACCGTTTGCATCGTGCCCTCTTTCCATTCTCGGATTTCTCGCAGAATCGAATCAGCGTCTGGCATCACCTCTTTAGCCGCTGATGCAATACCCTCTTTCTCGCTCTGACGCTCAAACATTGACGCCTCGTCCCCATCCATGACGACCTCCCTGCCATACCCCAGAATGACACCGGCATATCCCAGCTGTTTCAGATCTGCGATGGTTTTCCGAACTTCGGCCGGGGTCTCCCCGGCACAGAACTGCGAGTAGATGGTCTGGCGGAGAATGGCGTTGAGGACTGGGTTCTTATCTGGGTTGAGCAGCGGTGATTTGGAGTCGGATAAGACAGAAAGAGAAGCGAGGGCAGGGCCTAGCAGGAATGGGACGGAGGTGAAGGTTGTAATTGCCAGGGTTCGTATGACGGCGCTTAAGGGGAGGATTGACAATGGGGAGGATTCAACATTTTGTCTTTCCTGAGGTCCTTCGTTTATAGTCTGCGTAGCATCGATGCTTGTTCCGGCTGGTGTAGGTGCTGGTGCTATTCCATGGCTGTTGCTGTTTGCGACGTGATCATGTCGTCGAGATATTGATGAGCTATACGTAGCAATTTGAGTATAACAAGTGTATATAAGAGCTCTGCTTCTTATACTGTGGCCCAAGACCAGCGGCGACCTCCAAAGGTACATGTCTGACTATCCTGTGATGTGTCAGATCGTACGTAAGCAATTCTTGGTTATCTTTCTATCCAGGCTGTCAACTGGTATAATGACAATATGGGTTTTCACGAAGAATAACCCTCAACAAAGAGGACTTCGGAGTGGGCTAAATACCACTTCCGGATCGGGTAATTAGAGCACACCTCCAATTTGGGCAGGCATGAGGGGAAGCCTGGATAAGCATCCATCACCGGCCCGGTTGATCGACCAATTTATATAGTAGATCAACGTATCTGTTGGAAGAGAAACCGGGATCGTGTCATGCTAACCTTCCATTTAATATATGAGACCCAAAGTTGTACGGCGTATGCGCTGTCGGTGGGTATGTATATCAGCATCTCCACAGGCGCGTAGATGAGGGGATGGTTGAATGGAGGAAATATCGTGATGACTGTCGATGCATCCGAATGGAGATTGACAGTCATGTAGGAGAAAGCTCGCACTTCTATATAGTGATATATTGGTTAAGATACATAGTCATATTTCGGTGTGGTTTGATGAAGCCCGAGTACATGTAACTAGATGAGCAATTCAGCATTACGGTAGGACAGCCCGGTACTATGCACAATATGTTTCATGACTTCTGGCTACTAACTAGGTATCCATGGGATCAATCATCAATATGTACGATACATGCTTTGCGTAACTGTTGGAAGAGCCCTTCCCAATGCCTTGCCGGAATGCCGAACAGCATGCTTATCAGTGATAGCGGGGCAGGAGGATGAGCAAAAATAAATCTTCGCAGAGCTAGGAACACAGGCACAGAAATGACAGTCCATGGTAGTTCGGTTGTAAAATAAAAGACAACTTAAATCGATTACTACACATATATAATCAAATCCATATCATCTAAAGCCCAGAGCGTAGTCAGTCCGAAAGAGGCGGGAAATTCCTCAAGAAACTAAAGCAAAAAAAGTCAGCAAAACTCCCACAACCAGCTCAGGCAAAAGAGAATAGGAGGGGAAAAAACATACTGGGAAGGACACTCATAACCACTCGGGTTATTATGCAAATATAGCTGATGATACTCCTCCGCATCCCACCACTGGCCCGCAGCCACAATCTGCGTCGTAACGGGCTGCTTAAACCATTCCTTAGCCACTTTGTCGGTTATCTCTCTAGCGATCTTGGATTGTTCCTCGTCATGCGTGAAGATTGCGCTGCGGTATTGGGTTCCTACATCGGGACCTTGGCGGTCTTGTGTCGTGGGGTCGTGCATGCGGTAGAAGAATTCGAGGAGTTGGCGATAGGTGACGATGGAGGGGTCGAAGGTTACTTGTAATGCTTCGGCGTCTGTTCCCAAAGCCCCCCACCCCAGCCATTAGCTACCATTCACAATACTTCAGGAGTGCAAAGGGGACGTACGGCCAGTATTGCCAGAACAAACAGCGCGATAACTCGGCGAATCCGTATGTCCGCCCGCATACCCAACCTTGGCATCTATCAGCCCTTTCCCATTGCCAAAATGCTTGCGATACAGATGCTCGACGCCCCAGAAGCAGCCTGCAGCGACGGTGGCTTTTTGCGCATTGTCGGGCATGATGATGTCTTTACGTGGCGTGACGGCGTAGGCGGGTGCGGAAGTTGTGGAAAGAGGACGGAAGAGGCGGGAGAGGAACGAAGTCATATCTTTATCAGTCAGTAGGAGAAAATGTAAAAAGTGAAGAGATATGTGAGTCGGTACATACGACGTGGACTTCAGATATATGAGAGAATAGATCGAGGTGGCGATCAGAAAGCAGCTCCGAGAGTTTAAAGCTTCCAAGATCGAGAGCTTCCACAGGCCGGTTGTCAGCTATGCTTTATCACCACGCGGTTCGATGAGTTTCTGGTATGTACGAATTGCGTATACTCAAAGATGCAATTGATACTCAAGAAACAGATGTGTCACAACAGTAGTAGATGAACAATTGCTGTACGCAGTGTACGGAGATGGAAGCTTAGAAATTCAAAGCGGTGGCGTCATCTCCGAACAACCCATTCCTCCGGCCAATCATAAGTTACTCTCTACAGATTCCATAATCAACCTGACGAAGAAGAACTAGAAAATAGAATAGAATATTCACACGTCTGGTAGAACTGAAGAGTAGTATAAACACAAAGGAGAATATGAAAAGAGAGAAAGAAAGAAGAAAACACAGAAACGCATACGCCGGCCAATCCAAGTATGCACCTTCAACACAAACGCCAGTCATCCAAAATATTTATATGGGTGAAAACACTGAACGAGCACCCAATTGGAGACATAAACTATACAATATCATCATACGTCATTCACCTCAATGCTCCTCCCCGAATGGCCGGACCAAGGCTGAATCGTGACTCGGGGCTTCCGGGTACCATGCTCAGTCTGGCCCCATCACGGCTTCCAAGACTGATCTCACGAGGTCGAAAGTCGCCGCCCATGGTGATACGTCGAGAATTCTTTGTTACTGAAACGGCACGTGGACCGAGGACACTGGGTCTGAAGTCGTGGCTCTTCTCGCCCTTGACCATACGTCTGGCTTCAGAAGCAGAGAACAGAGCGCTTTCCGGTGGTGAGCTGCCGAGTGTCCCGGTTGCCGTAGGACTTCGGCGTCGGTGTGCTCTGCTTACTGGAACACTAGATGTGCTGCCGCCGAATTGACTTCCCGAAATGCGGCGCATCGCAGCACTGATTCTCATCGCATCCTCTTTGTCGGCCTTCCACGATGTTTTACCACTGTCAGAGACAGGGCTGCTGCCTAGGTAGCTACCACTAGGTGATCGTACGGCTATGCGGGACGGTTTTTCCACCGCTGGCCTGTTCAAAAAGCTGCTGTTCTCTATGCTGCGAAGAGGGGAGTGTTCTTCTGGTGAAAGACTCGTCATTGTGGGCGGCACTGGCGATTCAGGCTTCTTGGACAGGAAACCGGTCTTGAATCGGTTGTTCTTGTTGGGTATCACAATACTTGCCTCTGGTGCTGGCGGTATTGGAGACGAAGAACGGAGCGACTCTTCGGGCTTGGGATTGTAGACTGGGATATCTCTGGGCATCGGGGAAATCCTTGGGAGAGTTGGCTCTTCGGTGGCTTCGATCACAGTCACAACAGCCTTCTGAGGAGTCTTCTCGAACTCGGCAAGAGACCCGTCTTGCTCATCATCCCTCCATCTGACAGCTCTTTTGCTTGTCTTGGGAGCTGGTGCCTTCACCGGGGTGAAGCTGACCCCCTTCTTTGCTATTCCTAGCTTGCGTCGCCGTGGAGTATTCTTCACTGGTGAAGTAGGTGCTTGTAGGGGAGCAGACATGCTTAGCCGCGCAGGCCTGGAAGGAATCGCGACCAGGCTGGACTTTCTCCGGCGAAATGAGGTGTCAGCCTTGGGCGTGGGAGGCATGTCGATGGTAGGCATCTTGCCGTCCGGTTTGACAACATTAGAGACCGAAGAAATGCAAGAGGTAAGCATCTTGTGAAGTATCTTCTTGCCAACCTCGACAGCTTCTGCCTCTGTGAGCTGCATGATGTTTTCGATAGAAGATACTATCTCGAATTGCGCTTGCAGGAGCATCTGCACCGTAGATACATCGCCTGCTTTGTCCTGTTCGGCGACCTGAGACAGCATCTCGCGGTCCGCGTTTGACTTGAGCAACTCTGCCTCTCGGGTAAGGTTGGCGATATCCGAGTTATCGCTGATTTCGAATTCCTTGAGTTGCTGGACACCATGTTCAAGGGCGGTGTTAATAGCTCTATCCCAGTTGTTCTTTGAAATCCGTTGGTTAAAATGATGGCGAGTGTTTTCCAATTCGAAAAGAATACCCTGCGCCGATTTGCGAATGGCTTGCAGGTTTTCCATGGGTGTTTCGCTTTCGCATGACGCACAAACCTCCTCAAAAGCAGCAATCCAGGAAGACAGCATCGTAATTCTTCTGCTGACCTGCCTCAATTTGAGCATGCTTGTTGCCTTCTCTTGACGTTCTGTAGCCGCGTTCTCGTAGGCATTCCGTAAGCGAGCCACGCTTTCACGAACCACCGATTCCTTCTTTTCGGTCTGTTTTCGGAACTTGGCGAAAGCGAGTGTTTCATATTGCTTCTGCTGAGCCTTGAGTTCATTGATAAGAGCCATCTGTTCGTCAATTTTGACCAAGAAGTCCTTAACATGACGGTTAACGTTGTACACGTTTCTTGTAACCTTCGTCTGGATATTCTTGGCCCTATTCGCATATCGAAGTGTATTCTGGGTTTCGTCAAAGTGCTGACTCGAAGGGCTGACGCAAACAATCATCACCGTTCGACAATTGCCGCCAAGGGAGAATTTCAGCAAACGGGTCAATTTCGAGTTTCGATAAGGGATGTGATTTCGTTTGCGCGGGTCACAGAGCGCATTGATACAGCTTCCCAAAGCAAGCAAGGATTTGTTGATATTTGCGCCCTCCTGAAGTCGCTCGCCTCGGTTCCTTGTCGCACTGGCACGCTCACTTCCGGCGAGATCGATAATGCTCAACGTGGCCATGGTCAACGGTTCGTTCACATCTGCGTTGCGGTCCTTTTGCGCGATATTGATCTGGAGAACGGCGTGGGATCGTGACGAAGTGGCGTTGGCTTCGGTAGGCGACATGGTACGACACTCGTTACCGCGCATAATCATGTCCATGACCTGCTGGACATTCTGCGGATGATGGCTCGAAAGGCCAGCTACCGATACTGCTTGATTTGCATCTTCACGTAGCATCAGACCTTTTCGATGTTCCCCAGCGACTAGCAAGTCTCGAATCGTCTCATTGTAGATTTCAAGGTATGAAAGCGATATTTCCGTAACCTTTTCCTCCTTTCTTTCTTCGATCCTTTCAAACAGTTCTTGCATGGTCAAGAAAATGATACCGGGTTGTTGAGCTGTGCCAGTGATGGTATGTGTTTTACCACATCCAGTAGCACCGTAGGCGAAGACGGTTGCATTGTACCCATCTAGAACGCTGTCGAGAAGATTTCTGGTCGTCGCTTCGTAGACTTCAGCCTGTGTGGTATTTTCGTCAAAAATCCGGTCAAAGGCGAAAGTCTGGTCTTTGACTCGTTTGCCATTGGGTATGACACTTCGGGAGAATTTCTGAACGGGATTGTCTTCGGGCGGGTCGAAAACACTGTATATTATTTCTTGTGAGCGAACGTATTTAGAAGACTTCGGGGAAGTACATACAGGCACTTGTCATCCACAACTTTAATGACAGGTCGGATGCCCTTCTGAGCGAGCTTCGGGGTGCTAGGTACGCCAGCCAACGACCCATCGCCGAGGAACAACGGTGTCTCGTCAGTTTTGGATAGTTGTGCAGCTTCTCGAATGGTAAAGGGCCGCACTCTGACTGTCACCGAGATCGATGACGCGGCGCTAGAGGCAGCCATTCCGAGATTAACCTCTTTTATAGTTGTGAATCCAGTTGAATTGTCGTGGTCGTGGTCGTGTGCGAGAACGGTAGTGTCGAATCGAGTGCTGGTGTAAGTCGAATGCCTCCTCTTGCCGGAGGAGTTAAAAAGTCGCTGCTGTTAGAGTCGAACAGCAATACGTATCGATAGGATGGAGATACAATGTCAAAAGTGAGGAGAAGGTTGGATTGTGTAATTTAAGGAATGCTGAGGTGGAGCATAGTTAGGTTAATCTGTTTGATGAGATCAACGCTTTGTTTGTTCTGTTTGCTGATGTTGCTCGTGTTGGCTGTTGTTGTCCGGGCAACCGCTTGCAGTGCGTGTGCGGAGAATAATTTGCGGGAAGCCAATTTTTTACTGCGGGCTAACAGCCATTTCCACGCACTTTCCGGTAAGATCCGAACAAATCTGAAACGAGCTACCAGTTAACGATAGTTAATCAACGACAAGAACTTTGTGAGATTGATTGAGACTAGATGGCTGAAAAGAGCCGGTTAAAGTAACGAGTAGAAGTCATAGTGATAAAAGCTGTATTCATTTAGATATCTTTTTTACAGCACAGCCATAGTACCTTGTCAATGTAAATGAATTGCGCCATTAACACCGCCGACCTGTAGCCAGTCTACCAGAGCATAACGACATGATATTGTTCATAAAGTGATCGCCCGAGTAAGCCCTCACTCAGGTTCTTCATCGTCGAGCGATGGTACTAACACATCCCAACCAGGATCTTCAAGATCTGCGTCCTCGTCGCCATCCTCCCCATCAGCAGTCTTCCTGAACCGAAACGCAATAGCTTGCCCATCACGAATATCAAGTGCTTGCAGACTATCAGTCCGCGAGCTCTTCTTAGGTCGTCCGGCGCCTGATTTTTTTGTTGCGCTTTCGCCGTTCTCTTCTGCTGGAAGATCTAAAGGAATCCAACCTTTCTCGAGCTCGTTTCGATCGATAGGTGTGCCGAGTTCGATTTCTGAAGGATCCTCGGGGACAGGGTCGCCATTTATGTGCGACACACCACGCGCTTTGAGTGCGCTGAGCAGCTTTTCTTTTGTGGATTGGATTGATTCTTGAGCTGGAAGCATCAGCAACACGGTCGTCTTGTGCTTTTTGAACCGCAAGGTCCAGCTAAGTGGATCTGGAGACTGTGTGCGCGTTAGTCAATTATGGTCCAGTAGGTTTGTAGAAGCTATATCCTCTTGCATAAGTTAGCACTTACCATGATGAGTATGACAAATGGGGTTTGATCGGGAAATAATTGTCTATCGAGTGCTTCGTATCGGGGAAATCTAAACGGGCTAGTGTGGAGAACACCAAGCTTAAACGTTGTCTTGGCTCAAGCTGGAAGATCTCTAAACAACATCAACTGCTTGTCGTCATATTTCTGTTCCACATTGCACATCTGTCGTTCTTGAAAATTCGATCTGCTTGAAAACTGCTCCTCTCTCTAATTTGATTCACAGATAAGATGGCAGACACTCGTCCAGAACGCAGCTGGGGTGATGAACCTGGCATGGTCAAGGTCCTGCATTGGTACAAGCTATTCGAGTCTACTACACCACCCCGACTCGGCATGGACATCGAGAAGCGACTACCCTTGACAGCATTCACTGCCTTCTCCGTGGGACTCGGTGTTGGCGCAAACCATGGAGCGCGAAAAGCCGCCTACCAGTTTCGAGCGGAAAACGCTCACAGATTCCCGACGACCTCGACCGGATGGTTCCAATACCACAAAACGAAGAACTACAAGGCCATTGTTGGTGGAGTGTTTGATGGATTTAGACTGGGGACTAGATTAGGTGTCGGAGCGATGGCTTTCGTTCTCTTTGAAGAGACTGTCGATTGTGCTCGTCACGATCGTCGTGATTTTCTATCTACTGTCATTGCTGGTTTGTCGTTTTCGGGAATCTACAGCTTGCTAGGTAAGAGCTTTTTGAATTGCAGGCCGTAACCGTGTTGATCTTGCTAATGCTGGTCTCGCTGTTTAGCCCGTCACGATATCTATACTGCCGCCCGTACGACGAAGTTGGGACTCAAGCTGAGTCTGGTGTATGGATTGACTCAAGATGCTCTCGCTACGATGAAAGGCAATCGTCCTCCATATATCCAATATATGTTGGGGCCGGGCGCTTCCAATCTTCCCAAGCCTGCTTGAAGCTTGGTGAACTGAAGACACAGTGGAGCAATCAATGTCTCGGTCGGCATGAAAGTCATCTCGGAGATGTCTTAATTTGGTTATATTTCCTACCTTCATTGGATACATGCTTCAATTGTTTCCAGATGGTCAACCTGGGTTTTCAAGATGTTTGAGGGACGGATGAAAGTCGTGCGACTCGGGATGGAACATCGAACGTACACGGCATACCACTACTACGTGGTCGGTTCGGCTCGGCTTCGTGGGCATTCTCGAAGAGTTGGCAGAACCGTACGTACTGTAGTACGTACACGTGGGTCAAGCTTGAAAATGATCGACGCTCGACTTCTTCGCTTGCAAAGCATTTGGTCATCATCACCCATCTGCGTCAAAAGCCATGCCTACGAGAAGCCAATGCGGATTGGACGATGACCAGCAGCATGCCAACAACCTTTCAGGCACAGTCCAAAGCTATTGCTGCTTTGATGTTTAGTGCAGGCTAATGCATGCCATGATTCTGGCAGAACGTCAGTGGGGGCCGGTTTCATCCATTTGGGGCCGATAAATCACAATTCATCAACACCTCGAGGGTCTTGCGATCGCAGCTCCAAGTGTGTCATCCATCGCGAAAAGCACATGAACTTGTATACATCATAGGCAAATTGATAGTGTCAAAAAATCTACATATTCGAGCAGAAACAAGGAAATGTTTACAGTGTTTAACACGCCCTTTGAACACCAGGATGGCCCCCATGCCCTCCCACCCGCTCGCGCCCCTAGCCTGGAAAGACCACAAATGAGCAGCGAGCAGGCTGTCAGATCCAGAGGCACGCTCTTCTCACTTCTTCACAAAAGAGTCATGGCCCACGGAAGGTTGCCGTTAGTGGCTTGACTCGCAGTTCGTGCGTATTACTGGATGTGGCCAACGAGAAGTTGCGAAAGACAGCATCCATAATCATAAGTGGGCATTTTCATCTATTTTCATTTTTTTAGTGCAGTCTGCGTCACAAGACAAGGTTTCTTCTAGAAGGCGTCTAGAAAATACTAGCGCAGGTCCTTGACGTTTCCATGCATCTTCTGTCGTGCCTTACTTTATTCCTTATCCTTTACTTCTTTACAAGGATACGGTGCCTCAATTTTCAGCTGTTCCATCCAATGAGCTATTTCATAGAAATTGCAGTACTACGGAGCGTATATAACTACGGCAAAATCTGCAATCTATTCCTCATCGCGCTGCCAGTGGAGATGCTCGTGGGCCGCCCAGCCCTGGCTTAGTCGCATTCTACTTTTATTTCTCCCTGGGTACTCCGTATAAAAGTGTATCCAAGCTAAAAATAACTGATTAAGTTGAAGGTAGTAGCACGATGTGCGACGTATCGTGTCTAGTCATGTATCGGTGCGAATGGATTCCAGAGTCCCAGCTAGGGACGATCACGGTAGCTTGCGGTGATCTCATCGGCAAATCGAGTGGTCTACTTGCCTGGAGCTAATCTTTCAGCTGAGGTACGATTTTTTAATTGCCATTCTGCACAATGTTCAGCTGTGCATCAAGATGTACGTATCGGTAGCATACATACTAGGTATTCAAGCGAACTGACCTTCGATCTAGACAAGGCGGACGACACTTAATTCTCACCTTCCAATTAGACTGTGCCCACTGCCCACTGCGAAAACCTCCGCGATCTTCTCCGTGGCGCCTCTAGCACCGTCGTACTAGACTTAGTAGACTGCAGTCCATGACTCCATGGCAGTCGCTATATCGACGGCCATTCGATTCGTATCCACTCGCACTCGAACACATCCAGCTCAGTGTTGCAGTGCAGTCTGCTTAGCCCAGTAGGTTAGCACAACTGATTGTCTCTCTTCATTCATCCCCCCACACGCACACGCCTCGATCCTTTTCCCTCTTCTTTTTTCGCTGTCATCGTTGGGCTCAATTTTTTTTTTTTTCCTTCCACCTCTACCGAGCGAACGGCAGTTTGTGTCCTGAGTCGTGAGTCCTGACTCGAGAGCTCACGAGAGAAAGAGAATAAGCGCGGTGCCACCTGGTAGAGTTTGGGTTGCGGTGGATCTCCCGCTCTCACATCGCTCGCTCCTTCCCCGCCATCCCAAGCACCGGGACTGGTCTTTCCTCAACTGTCGTCAAGAATTAATTCTGAACCACCTCAGTAAGTATTCTCTATTCTCTCCTTCTTCTTCTTCTTCTCACCCGGCCACTCATCTTGTCCCCGACCCCATCCTACACCGGATCGTTCATCTCGTGTCTCTAACATATCAATAGTAACGATACCTAGAATATCCTCCGCGCCTCTGACCTTTAACGGTCCATGCCACCGTCATCGACGTCATTGAACCCTCGTGCGCAATCGTCGCATCATGTGTATACCCTAACCTTCGCAACACCGATTGAGTTCCGATTGGAAGAATCATTTGAGACTCGTCACGTACACACAAGATATACAAGTAATCGCCAGGACATAGTACAGAGCTGAGCAGAGCTACCCCGAGCTGAGCAACAGCCATGCGGCGATCACGCCGTTCCAGCAGCGGTGCTTCCACCAAAGCTGCCGCTCCCATACCGGAAGCTGTCTCCTTGATACACTCGTTTGACTCGGCCTTGAACCCGAATCGGCCTGCTCGTCCGTCGCCATTGGCATCGTCGCAGATCCAAGGCATGCCATTAGACCTGATCGAGCGCATTCGCAATTTCCCGCTGTTCCAATCTACCCCAGACTCTTTCCTTGCCGAAGTGGGCTTGCATCTACGTCCGCAGCTTCATGCCGCCAACGACTATATCGTGACTGAGGGAGATGAGGCAAAAGCGATGTACTGGCTCGTGAGAGGTGCCGTTGCGGTGACATCCCGTGATGGGGAGAGTGTACATGCGGAATTGAAGCCGGGGGCTTTCTTTGGCGAAATTGGCGTTCTGATGGACCGACCTCGCACTGCAACAATCATTGCACGGAGTCGCTGTCTGCTCGTCGTCCTTACGAAAGAAGATTTTCGAAAAATCCTTCCCCGGTTTCCTGAAGTCGAACGTGCCATCCGTGAAGAAGCTTTGGAAAGATTATCAATTCTGGAAAAGAAAAATAAAGACCATTATGATGCTTCTGAACAGGCCGCGGGCATGAATAGGCGAGGTTCAAAGCGTTTGCGCGAAAGCAACTCTGGCGGACTCTCACCAGGCGAAGAAAATGATTTAAGGATATTGAATGCGAACAAGAAACGCAAGTCGCCGAGCCCTGGAATCGCCGATATATCGTCGAGCGCCCTCGCAAACGGTTCGGTCAATGTTCGTTCGTTATTGAAAGAAATGCCTCTCTTCTCCAGTCTCACTCCCGACCTTCTTCACTACCTAGGCTTGAAATTACAGCCCCGATCGTATCCTCCTTTTACCGATATCATAAAACAAGATTCTCTCGGGCGTGAAATATACTTTATTGTCAGAGGCGAGGTGGAAGTTCTCAACGAGACAAGAGACTCGGACTTTCGCAGAGGCTCAGAAAATCAGACTGGTCATGGCGTTGAGGTAAAGGCTCGACTACGACAAGGTCAATACTTTGGTGAAATTGTTAGCCTGTCATTGACCCCTCGCCGTACTGCCACTGTGCGATCCGTCACGTCTGTGGAGTGTCTAATGCTTAGCGGAGATGTGTTGGTAGAGTTCTGGCAGAAGTGTCCGGATGAATTGCGACAGCAAATTGAGGTCACGGCAAAGAAGCGGCTTGAATCGACCACAGACACCGATGTCTTGATGCCGGACGCAAAAGACCCCACGCCTCCGATCAACCAGCTGACAATCGATGACAAGCTCAAAGTCACCAGCCTTCGAAGGAAGTCAATGCCGTTAGTAACGTTGACCGAGTCTGAGTTGGATAATACCCATCAGACCAATGGAGATCAGGAAGCTCCTGTTTTGAGTCCGTCAGATCCCGACCCTTTTCTCAACATTGGACTTGACAATGTCAAGTTCAAATCACGTCGAGGCTCTGTGGGCATCATTGTTCCCAGAGACACTTCTAGCGCAGAGAGCTCCCGACAGACGACGCCAACAGAGCCGCGACCCGGCAGCTCCTTCAAAGCTATGTCTCAAACAAACGGTACACCCACAAGACCCCGTCCGACGAGCTTATTATATCAGTATCACGAGGGGAACAAGGGATTCTTACCAGAGAGTATACTGGTTCGTATATTTGAGTACCTTGAACTGCATCATTTATTACGCCTACGTGCTGTTTGTGTTCATTGGTCCAAAGTCCTATCAGAATCGCCTACTCTTTGTCGATACCTGGACCTTAGCTTCTACAACCGCAAAGTCACCGACGACGCACTCTCCACCATTATCTGTCCGTTCGTCAAAGACCGACCATTTTATATTGATATCAACAACTGCTTCCACATTACTGATGAAGGCTTCAGTTCTTTGGTCAAGACATGCGGGCACAATGTCCGAGCCTGGAAAATGAAGAGTGTATGGGATGTGACAGCGACAGCGATACTAGAAATGGCGACAAAAGCGACCGGACTGCAAGAAGTCGATTTGAGCAACTGTCGGAAAGTGAGCGACACGCTCCTGGCCAGACTTGTTGGATGGGTTGTGCCGTCGGCAACGCTGGTCCAGCACAGCCATGTAGCCGCGAAAAACAACTTGAAGCCTACCATACAAACAGCTGCAGGTGCAGTATATGGCTGTCCACAGCTGAAGAAGCTGACTCTATCGTATTGCAAACATGTTACCGACCGCTCGATGCACCATATCGCTTCTCATGCTGCTCCTCGCATTGAACAGGTTGATCTGACGAGATGTACCACCATTACAGATCAGGGATTTCAGTACTGGGGCAATGCTCAATTTACACGACTACGAAAACTTTGTCTGGCCGATTGCACCTATTTGACAGATCATGCCATTGTTTGTTTGACAAACGCTGCAAAGAATCTACAGGAACTGGATTTGGTAGGTGAAACTTTTTCGTTTGATAGTTGCGCTTGTGCTAACACTGGATAGTCATTTTGTTGTGCTCTGTCAGACACTGCCACTGAAGTCTTAGCTTTGCAATGCCCACATCTTCTAAAACTGAACATGTCGTTTTGCGGCTCCGCTGTATCTGACCCCTCTCTCAGAAGTCTGAGTCTGCATCTGTTGCTTCTCCAAGAACTATCTGTCCGAGGCTGCGTCAGAGTAACAGGAATAGGAGTCGAAGCAGTTGCAGACGGATGCCAAAATCTCTCATACCTCAACGTCAGCCAGTGCAAAAACCTTCAACCGTGGCTTGAGCGCGGCGGGTCACTGCGGTATCAAAATAAAATTCAGTTCGAGACTGTCGCCAAGAAAGCCGTGTTTCGTTGATTCTCTCGTTTTGGGTCTTGTGATTTCTTTATTCCTTTTCTTGGCGGTTTTCGCATCTACATTTGCATATATCGGGCCAGTTGGTTTGGATGGAAGTCGGTATCTTTTAGTGGTTCCTATGAGATCTGGAGTCATATGTTGCATATCTGTCATCTGGTTGTTGGCTTTTCACTTTCCCCTTTTGATTTTGTTATGTATTTTGACGATTGTGATGACAGCTTCTTTTTTATCGAGCTCTAACTTAGCGGCTTCATTTGTATTCTATTCTATCATACTTGATCTTTTGACATTTTACTTGATATGACCAAAGTTATTCCTTGACATTCGTCGTTCACATTGATTCGTCATATTCTTTTCAATCTTCTGAGCAATTATGCTAGTTCATGTAACCCATGTCAGCATCCAAACACATATTCTTGTCCATAACGGTGGAGTTTCATGAAAGAAGGCGTCGGGGTGTGCCTAGAGGCGGTTTGTACTAGAGATACCTGTGCACTTGCCTTATTTGTTTCTTTTCCTGTCTATGTTTCAGCTCGAGAATCTAACGGAATTTTTATTATGCTTGATGGACTCCCTTCTTAGAATAAGGTTAATATGAGATTCCCATTCTGGGTATGCAGGTTCGGCCTCTATATGGGAACAATGCAACGTATTTCTTTCTTTCCAACTCCGGACACCAAGACCGTATACAATGCATTGTTCCTGGTAATGTCTCTTAAGAATGTCAAGAGCCTCAGATAGATTCGACGTGCGGCCGGTACTCAAATCTTTGTCCCAATCCTGGATGACTCCCAGGAATCATTTCATGCCTCTTTCGGGAGAGACACAATGGTCTTGTCATCAAAACATATAAAGCCGAATACAATGCAATTCATGTCTGATGAACAATGGCTATTGTTGAAGTCTCCCACGACTGACCGGGTCAGTGCAGATAATGGCCCGACACAAAGTCGGGGTGTCTATCGTATAAGTAGAGGCGAGTGAGTCTGTCTAAGACGAAAGCAGAAAAGTAAAAACAAATCAAAGGACTATAACACGAATATTTGTTTACGACATACATCGAAAAGACATTGACATGACTAAATCGAACAGAAGTAACAACTCGCCTGCTACGAACCGGGACTATAGAGTGAGTACGCACTAATCCGTTACTACACGACGAAGTTCTCTGGCTGACTTTGGATTCTAGGAATCATCTGTTATCAGTGTTGACAGCAGTGACGGTGAGAATCAAGATACTAATCAAGATGCCCCCTATGAACTAGATGGAGAGTATACTGTACCCCAAGGACATGACCTCGCCCCAGTAGCCGCCTACTTGAACAGAAACAAGAGCAAAGGCAAGCAACGGACAGAGGATGGCGACGATGATGATGGCGGAGGCTACCGAGACGACGACGACGTAATGCTTGATGGACATTATATAGTTGACGAAGATCAGAATGAGATGCACGAATGGGCGCGAGCCCAACTCGAAAAACTAGACGCGGACATCAGAGCGGTCAACAAGAGGATCCGGGACCTCGAAGAGAAAAAGAAAAAGGCCGAAGTTCGCGCTGCTGACGCTAGAACGAGGCTTACGCTGGGACGTATGGAGAGAAAACTGGGCCAGTTTCAGCTCGATAAGATCGAGAAGACGGGAAAGGACGCAGATGCCTCGATCGAGAAAACGACGCTTGAGCTGCTAAGGGTCCGGGAAAGACTAACGCGGCTCAATATGCAGCGCGAAGATATTGAGTGCGACACAGTGCGCAAATACAACGAGGCGCGAGCGAAATATCGGCCCCGAAAAGCGCGAAATTTGGGGAATCGTCAGTATCCTCCTGAGCACAACCTAGACTCGGGTGACGACTCGCTTTCCGACGCGATACGGAATCAGGAAGAGAAGGAAATGATAGAGAGGTTGAAGAAAGGGTTACTCCCGACGAGGAAGACTGATCGTGCTTGTCGGCGTTGCAAGGTAAGTTTTCTTTCCTGAAAGCTGAGTTGTAGCTATCGCTAGGGCTAGGGCAGGCTCGAGGTTTTCCTCTTTGGGGCGTACACATGCAAGATCGATACTAATGCGAGAAAAAATATTAAATAGCTTAGCAAACAGGCATGCAATTATATCCCAGGCAGTGCAACATGCGACAAATGCGCCATCACAGGCCAGCGATGCCGTTACAAGGAGAACTTTCAGGGTGCCAGACAGATCCGTCCATGGCTCCTTCACAACCAGAAAGACGAGGTCGAAGCCCTTAAAGCCGAGCTTGCCAAGTTTCGAGAGAAATCTGCAATCTCAGTCGGAGCAGAGAATCCGCTGTCTGGCATCACGGGCTATGGACCACCTACGCAGAAACTGGCTCGTCAGAATTGGGCTTTAATGGTCCGTGGTCATCAACCTAGACCACCTTTGCCTACGACTACTCCAGGTGATCATTCGAGCTCGGTTTTGGTGAAGCGGAAATGTATGCTTCCTTCTTTTGTTCATCTTTCTTGTGCTGACCATGTCACAGCACCCAATGAATCGAATGATGCTGGGCCCTCGCAGCCAGTGAAACGCCAGCGACAGGTGGTCTCCAACCCTCCAAAACAATGTGAGTATTCCAGACCGATTATGACCTACGTACTGTGCTGACAGGGACATATTAGACGCTTTCCACAACGAAACCATAGACACAATTGCCGGGCCTTTCAAACGCGGTAGAAAGCCAGGCCAGACATCCTCAACTAGAACGACTAGGCCTAGACAACAAACAGGTAAGCGAACATCAGCCCTTATGGCTTTGAAGAAGTGCTAATCATGTATCAGTCGTCACATCACCAGAGGAGAATGACCCCTCAGCATACCCATTCACTTTCCGATATCCTCCTGAAGATTCCACTAATCCAACTCAACCACCTACCGCGGACCAGCCCCAACACAACGCCGTCAGCGTCACCGACACTAAACTCTGGTGGGCGCAGACGATCTCAGACCGAGGCGCAGAGTTGCCCGCCAACATACTATACATGCCTGACTGGCCTCAATGGGAGAATCAGATAAACGAAAAGCAACGTCTGTGGTTCAATGCGTTGTATGCCACTGGAATGGAGATTCCGTTGCTGGAAGGGAAGCCTTTGGAGGATGACGGTGGCGTTGAGCCCCTGTGGCCCGGTTGGGCTAGAACGGCGGAGGAGCTGAATGAGAACAAGAAGGATCACTTGGTGAGAGCTGTTCAGGGGCATTTTGAGATTCGTGAGCTTCTTGATCAGGATGGCGTTGGGCAGGGGACGGTGGATTGGCAGTTTGCTGATTCTCAGGTGCAGTCTCACGGCCAGTCTCCAGCCCAGTAGCGGTACCAATGTCCTAGAATATTTCAAGTTTAGAAATGCTCGATGCTCAGGACATGTAAAAGTCTGAAGATAGTTCATAATATATAGTATATACAAGAAGAAAGAAAAATCGTCACCTATTCCCAACCCATACTCCGCATCCCCACACACCATTGAAGGTCAGATACCAGTTCGCCTGAAACACATCGCCAACATTATAATTATACATTAGTCAACAGAACGAAAAAAGTCATCCAAGTCTTTTACTTTCGTGCTCGTCGAGCGTGGTTGACTAGGTTCTCAATCACTCCCTCAAAGGCCTCTTTCTCGCCTATGAGTCCGTCTGTCCGCTTAACCCAATAGTCGAGCACATCCTTTGCCGTTGTAGATGCTCTTTCAAGTGAGACAACATGCTGCTGGAGCTCGGAGTCTGTGAATCCATCCAAGGCTGCATCCGTAGTTGCACACAATCTCCTCACTGCGAAAAGATCTAGTTCTGGAGGTGCCGGCTGACCGCGTCGTCGACTGGACTTTTGCCGCGAGATTGTAGAGTTGACTGATGTTGTGGAGTCGTTCTGAGGGGTTGCCGAATCGCCTTGCTTTGCTTTTTCAAGTGCCTTTGTGCGAATGGATGTACTTGAGTCTTCCGGATTAATGGAAGGCAATATAAGCTTCTTCTGTTTCGACGCTGGTAATATCTCGTCAAGGTCTACCGGAACGCCGAGAGAAACAAGGAACAGACGTCGGATCCGAGACTTTACCCAGTTGGGCGGTTGTAATGGTGGAGGCGCGACTAATTGTGACCATAATGAGAGTGAACGTTCGCTGCTGAAAATTGCTGAAGAATCTGGTATTGGTTCCAATGGTGGTAAGGAGGGGACTGTTTTTGTTTCGGGAAATAGGGTATCAAGGGAGTCATTAGTTGTGGATAAAAGATCGGACAAGGATGCCGTGGAAGTGAAATCCAATAGCGGCGGCTGTTGCATAACAATTAACAACGCGCGATAAACAAAAGACCAGAGTATGCAAACTCACGAGGGGTAGCGGTGTAGTAGGCTGCTGTAGTATTTCACCTTCTCCCGATTCATCTCCAACGGCGCCTTCTACAGGTTCACCAAACCCTTCATCAAAGTCACCAAAATCATCATCTGCTGCCGTATTGGCGCCTTCTTCAAAATCATCAAACTCGTCACCAAAGTCGTCATCGCCTTCTTCATCCTTATCATCTCCTTCATTGAGCCGTTAGCACGGGTCATATTGTACGCAAGAAGCCAGAGTAGTAGTCTCAGGAAAGGAAACACGCTGCAAAATTGTCCAGAGAGCGGGTGTTGAGCAATCCAGGTCCAAGAGAAGAGCTTGAGATTACCACAGGCTACTCGGCAATCCGGCGTGTCTAGTAGATGTCAGGCTTACCGGTCGTATCATGCACGGTCTCAACAACGTCTGGCAATGCATCACTTGGGCTTCTGCGGTGGGCGTGAACTCCCGGCGATCCTGGGTCTTTGGGCAGCGAATCCACCCTGAATAGTCGAGTTTCTGGAACCGACGGGTCTGAGTCTTCTCTGTGTAATTCACTTGGTGTTTGTTCGTCTCCGGATGTTTTCAAGACCAGGTCGGGAACGGCATCTGCTTTTCGTTTGTCGTATGCTTCTGTTCCTGGCACTTCGCCGTAGCTTGGGCTTTCGTCCACCTTGACAACCATTGTCCGTGGTATGGGGGTTCCACCGGGACTGGTTGGCTCTGCTACTCTCGACGAACTTCGACTCCGTGAGCCTTCTGGGACAATTTCTACTTCATCCGGGACTGCATCTTGGGTCCTCTTGTCGTATGCCGAAGTGCCCGGCACCTCTCCGTGTCGAGGCTCGTCGTCCACTCTCTCGACGCGAGTTATTGGCACGGGTGAAGCTGCTCTGGACGACTTTCGTGAACGGGATTCGGCCTGTCCTTCACTGGCATCGGAGAAGTGCTCATCGTCGCTGGCTATAGCCGAATTGTGAGTTACAAACGAACGAACAGCAAGAGAAAATGGAGTAATGACGTACCAGACTCCTGAGCACCTGGGTCCTCCAGCTCAGGGCCTTTCTGCGGCGGCTCGAGATGTGAGCTGGGAGAGCTGTGTGGACTATCCGACATTGAGGCTGGCAATATTGTGCACCTAATTGTGAAGGAGTGTCGGATGCAGTCCGGATGTCCGTGGAAGGGACAGAAAGGAAGAGAGAAGCTGAGTCGTCGTCTATTGTGTTAATAAATCTGGTCGATTGCGGCCCAGACCATGCCACTGACGGAATGCCTTACTGCCTGAGCCATACCATTTGGTGCCTGAGATCTCAGGCCACTAACTGAAAGCTCGGATCGTCCAATTACGGCGCGGTTTACCTACAAGTTAGAACTTCCATGCAAGTCAACCGTCAACAATAATAATAACCATCACTTTTGCATTACTACACCACAGTCGCCTGTCAAAAATTATCAGCTCTTAAAGCCTTCTCGAATAATTTATTGCCTGCGACGTAGGGCAATTTTCGTTTTCTCCCGCGCTAATTGCGCCTTGTGAGCTACACTCTAAGCTTCCAACTTCGAACTCTTACTGATTTTCTTTGTTACTTACTCAGTATCGATCTCGGAGCATAAACATGTCGGGCGGATTTACTTTTAACGCGCCATCATCCACTGGAGCCCCCAGTGGTGGGCTTTTCGGATCGAAGACACCGACCGCGACGACTGGTGGCAGCTTGTTTGGAAATCTAGGAGGTGCTTCAAGCGGCGGTTCATCTCCATCACTGTTCGGCACGGCCAATACCAGCTCTGCGCAGAGCAATCCATTCGGTACGAAAACAACAGACGCCGGAAGTGGTGCCAACACGCCTACTTTCAGTTTCGGTAACGCAGGCTCTGCGTTTGGCGGCATGAATCAAAGTACAAATAAAACCACAGAGGCAGCCGCTCCTGCTCAGACACAGACCGCTGGTGGGTTGTTTGGCGCGAAGCCTGGTGCCGCTGGTGGTTTATTTGGTAGCAATACTCCAGCTCAGTCAAAACCCGGTTCAAACATGTTTAGTACAACACCAGCCAATCCACCTCCCGGTAGTGCTGCAGGATCGGCGACGTCTCTCTTTGGTGCTCAGACCACTCAACAAACGCTGCCTGGTGGTGGACAGACTTCACAAGCGACAATTACGGCGTCACCTCAGACATCTCAGCCACCAGCCGGTGGTCTATTTGGACAGGCCCCTGCCACTACCGAGAAGCCCCTCTTCGGTGCTGCACCATCTACGGGTGGAAGTACTCTTTTTGGTGCTCCAAAGCCTCCAGCAACGTCTGAGGGCGGCGCCAAACCTCTATTTGGCACTGCGACGGCATCTCCTACAACCACCACGCAAGCACCATCCAGTCTCTTCAAGCTCCCTGCTGGCAATGCTGGAGGGAATGCGCCTGCTTCTCCGTTTGGTGCTCCAGCAGCAACCGCATCACCACTACAACCCACAACAACGGCTGCTTCTGAAGCCACTCCTCAGAAAAGTCTATTCACATTAGGCGGCACATCTTCTACTACTCCTTCGTCGACACCCGCAGCTGCTCCTTCGGTTTTTAGCCTTGGAAAGCCAGCAGCCACCACTGCAACTAGTACAGCAGCAGCACCGGCAACGACAGCGGCGAGTGGCAGCCTATTTGGTGCGAAGCCAGCAACCACAACCACAACTACAACGGCACCGGCTACTACTGCAACTACTGCCGCTGCCACTACTACTGCGGCAGCCCCTGCAGCAGCGGCTCCAGCGGCTGCTCCCGGTGCTCCCAAAGCAGCGACGCCAAATCTCGGAGCATCGACATTCGGACCCACACCACCTGCTCAGTCACGCCTAAAGAACAAAACGATGGATGAGATTATCACACGATGGGCCACCGATCTTACCAAATACCAAAAGGAGTTCAAGGAGCAAGCTGAGAAGGTCGCGGAATGGGATCGCATGCTTGTGGTCAATAGTGGCAAGGTGCAGAAGATATTCGGAAACACGGTTGACGCCGAGCGTGCGACTCAAGAAGTCGAACGGCAACTTGCGTCGGTTGAGGGACAGCAGGAAGAGCTCAACTCGTGGCTCGATCGATATGAGCGGGAGGTTGATGAGATGCTGTCGAAACAGGTTGGTCCGGGTGAAACTCTTCAGGGACCTGATCAGGAGCGCGAGAGAACGTAGGTATCACCACATCTTGATAAGAGCGATTTACTAATTATGGTATAGTTACAAACTTGCGGAGAAGCTTTCTGAGCGCTTGGATGAGATGGGCAAGGATCTTGGAAGCATGATTGAAGAAATCAACAATGCATCATCTACATTGAGCAAGACCAGCAAGACAGACGAACCGGTGAGTCCTAATATACCATTTGAATGTACACAACGTATTCTGACTTTATAGATCTCTCAAATTGTCCGCATTCTGAACTCGCATCTCTCCCAACTCCAGATGATCGACCAAGGTACAGCCGAGCTCCAGGCCAAGGTCAGCGCAGCACAAAAGGCAGGACAATCATTAGGCTCGCGACTGGGCGGTTACGGACAGAACGGAGGCAGCATTGGGGTCGGAGGAAGTGCGGCTGATGATTTCTACCGGTCGTATATGGGTCGCCGATAGATTCCGTCTTTTTGTATCATGACTATGTATTTTGATCTGGAGAGAGAACAGATCGCATTGATTGGACGGGGCTGGTGTTTTTTATCTGCTTGTAGCTGGACATGGATATGAACATGGACGTTGAAGTAGAATTTAATGAGACCATTACTACATTCTTCTACACGTAGTGATCTTAAGATCAACCGTGCAACCCGAAGTGCTGACAGCTTATCCCCCGACATTCATAACGTTCTGTGTAACCTCTCGTAAACTTGACAGGATGTACAACATACATACCCAATACCGGGAAAACGCTGCCATCAACCTAGATCCTACCTACACCTACAGACCGATTCGTCGCGCTCACGCACAGATCGTTGCATACGCATATCTACCGTACAGCGTACAGCATGTCAAGTTGTCAACGACAGACATCTTTCCTGGAGAATGTATCCCAAAACGGAAACCAATTACCCATCTAGGCAACTAATCACTGGTGCTCGCCGACGACATCAGGTATCAACTGGTCAGTTGGGATTGAAATTGTTTCCGCGATGCTGGGTAGGTCACGACGATCTGATCTCGTCCAGCGGGGAGCGTAGGGGCGTGGATTCCGATTAACGGGGTTGGAGTGCCAGTGCGTATGCATGTCTGTGTGTATGCATTTGTTGGCGTGTATTTTAGAGTAGTGTATCTGTGTGACAGAGCTCTTATTGTGCTGCATTTAAAGATTCCTCGGAATGTAGTAGAATGTATGCATGTCTAGGACAACACGAGTAGAATTATTGATCGATTTTCAGCAGGCTATCTGTAGGCTCGTGGATCCTGATTGACAGAACGAAGAGATCTCACTTAGGGCTAGGGCTAGCCATCACCATTTTCATCGCAGCTTCCTTGAACGACAGCGACGAGCGCTTCCCCTACGGCTTAAGGCCCAATACCCATCTACGAATATCAAGATGCCCAGCCGTCACTCTGCAGCTTTCATTCGCGAACCGCACTTCGCCAATCCCAGCAGCACAGAAGCGAGTACGTAATCTTCACAAACCTCGATCAAGACGAAGCTCTCTGCGATGAGGGATGGTCTGTGACGCGAGCTCATTCTCATAGGAGGAGCATTAAGCGAGACAGAGGAACATACGAAAAGACCTGATCGGATACCCCTCTGAGATACATATGCACCTCTGAACGATTATGCACGACATTTGCAGCAACTCCGAGGCTCAGATGTCTACCTTGTATGCGACGTGCTCGGCAAAATAGCCCTAATCCACCAGCAATCAATATATGCGTACTCGGCACCCTTATCTCAGTAGGTAACTACGGAGTACTACTACACATATAGACAGTACTTCGGTCAACCAGCATGAATACAGGTTAGTACTCGCTGGGATGTTTACATGCATGGCGGTGCATGGCTGGGCATGTACCATGTACGCATGTAATTAGCCGCACGGACGCTGGCATATGTCTGATCCCTGGGAGTGCTGGTGTGATGAGACATGGGTTGTGTACTATAAATGTGTACATTAATAAAATGGTGGTGTATGGATGTTAATATGGATATGCATCTATCCATCAATACCCAAGCTCCATAATTGATTAAATGTTGTTGATGTTGGGCTCTGGTGGGGTATATGTGTGCTGCATAGCAAGAAAGGTTCGATAGACTGGAGGGGTAGTAATATATTAAACATTTACAAGAAGAGATAACTAGTTAACTATGCATCGATCTGTTTACATAAATAGTATCTTTGAACCTTGGAAGTACTGTACTGGACTGAGTAATAATAGTAGATGGGTGCATGCATCCTTTGCCATGGATACTGGTACATACCGAGGTACTTCCATATCTTACTTATAGTACAACACTTACTTACAGTACAACAACGTCCGAGAGTAAATAGATATAGAGTTCCGATTTTAATAGCTTCATGATAATTCCATGGTTCCGCGGGTGACTAGCCTAACTGCTTGTAGTACTACTAGTAGACACACACGACAATTTACGACTTGGAGGCTGTTCTGTTGGAAATGACACTGTAAAGCATAAACGGGTAAACATCACCCACGAAGTACTATGTAAGTTACTTGGGCGTAGTGTTATATGGATCTGGTGGAGATGTGTCAGTATGCACGTCAGCCAACGAGACATCGCCTACGTGTCAACAGAACCTCATGTTTTACCACGTGAGATGTCTCATATACACGGTATGACAGCTGCGTGCCAGGAGGCCTATTACAAGGGCACATGACCAATCAAAATAGACTGATGCTGCCTGGTAATGAGGGCGACAGTTCGCCACGGGATAGTAGACTGTTCACTGACTTGGAGGAGTAGTTATAGAGTTGATCGCTTATCTAGGAACAATCAAAAATGGGCGGGCGTCTCCGAAGTCGCCTGCGCTATAATAACACACCGCGAAAGTACAATAAGATTAGTCGGTCATTTCAACGCGCGTTACTGTCACTGACCTTGAATTGATAAGTGGTCTCTATGTAGTATGTAGGCTTATCAATCTCGCATCTTAACTTAGGCTTATGGTACTACGTACATGCAGCCGCGCAGTAGCCTCTCGGGCTACATATCGTCAATTGACTAACACGTCAGGATGCCGAAACCTGTTTCTTCTCCTAGCTAACTTAGTACGCTGCATCTTGTGTCATTCAATGCTCCCAGCTTCCAACTTCCAAGGTGGCTTGCTATGATCTCCGTCGCTCGACAGATACCAACTACTTCAGTCGCAAAACTCAACATGAACGTACGAAGTGACTGTCGGAGGTAGCAATTGCTTCGTACCACTCTCAAATCGGTATGCCATGTGGTGAACTAACTTGGTAGGTTGGCCCCATACCTTTGCAGGTAAATTGCACCGGGCGGCCACGCTGCGACATGGATTCTTTTGTTCAAGACCAATGCTATTGTTCAGCGCAATTTAGCCCGGTATCAAAAGGATCAGTCTACCTGTTGACTCTAGCGAGTACCTATTACCGCATTCAGACAATATCGAGTGAGCCCTAGTCTAGTGTACGGCTGTATACAGAAGTCCCAGAACCGATGTGACCATTTGCCGTCAAGAACGCACAAAAGCGTGGGGGAGATAAATATCCCGAAGAACATCCTTGGAATTGATACACCGCTGATGCCGGCTTTGGTTAGACCAGGCACTAAATATTCCGTACTTCCCTGGCAAGAGGCTAACCATAGCTCGGGTTCTGATATGTACCTGTATTACCGTCGGACATGGCCGGTTGACTATGAACAGATGGCCGGTTGACTTGAAAGCCCCGAAAGAAGTCTCCGTGGAGTGACAACTCACGTGGATGGTTGGCACTACGTACCAATTGGCTATTTTCTTTGGTAGATGTTTGCGGCCCAACTGTACGGAAGCACATACTGTGTCATCAATTGTAGCAAAATGCCTTTTCCGGGCTAATCGCGGGTGTTCAAGAGATGCAGACGCCGTACTCCGTACTAGTCATACAACATGGTGGTGGTCTGTCGGCAGCGGCAGTTTTCGTGTCGATCGGTTGGTTTCAGATATGTCGATCTTGCATAACTACGGAGTACCCTGATTTCACACACACATCACTCAGACTGCAGAGGAGGATAATCACCAGACTGATGGATCATTGGTGTCGCAATTTCAGCGTGTCAGACTCAGGACACGACGTCAACGCACTCAGCACATCAAATCAAAGACCCAGGGGATGGCGATCTGCCAAGGGGCGGCAACAGAAACCTTGGAAGTCACGCGGGAGCTTTAGCGAGGGCGGGTGTCACCATTGACCTGCGATTTGCCTGGTCAGACTTATCACTTGTAGTTAATGCCCCTTCTTGAGAGTTAAAAGCTTGAGAGAAGAATGTCGGTGGTAGGTATGTCTGTAAGAGATAGTTGGACTAAAAAGCTTGGTGGAGGTGGCGCCGCGATGGAAGGCGCAACGGCTGTCTCTGGCTTCTACGTTCCTTCCGTTTTGGTCCATTGAGGTACTTTTTGTATCTTGCATGTAACTTACTGTATCGTTCTGCGTATTCCATAGAAGTGCTAGTACAGACTTTGTTGCATCCACGTGAGATCGCAGTACCGTCCGTCATTGGGTGTAATGTATCCATCCAGCGGTGAAGATATTCCGCTAGTCTCTATACAGCAGTGAGTTGAAAACCTTGATTTATACAGCAACAATCGACAAGACTGATCCGACGATGATGATGCAATCATAACCTGTGCCAATAAGTCAACATCATTCACACAGTAACTAATTCATTACTATTTACTATTTAGTATTCACTAGTATTTACTGTTCAGCATTCTTGATACCCCCAAATTTCGCAATCAGGTCAAATATCCAAGGTCTGCTGACCTCAAGACAGCAGCAACATTCGTACTCCGTAAAATCAAAACGATAGTTCGATAACGAATCCCCACTCCCTGCACAGAAAGTGGACTGGCGCCACAAAAGTTGATTTCTTCAGCACTTTTAGACTGAACTCTATCCAACCACGTTTTTGCCTCTATTCACGATGCATGTTACGACGCAGCCACTGTGGCCAACACAGTACTAGACTACTGGTCAACACTAACGATGCCACCTCATCTGCGGAGCATGCCTCTGTCTTCCGGAGGCTAATACGCATCAGCATTAGCAGAGATCAGCTGCCCTTGCCATCTTGGTCGTGATCCATATTGGGGTCAACTGGTGCTTCTCACTGCTCGTAGCGGACTCCGTGGGCCCCGTATTATTGCCGCTCTCGGTGAAAAGTCCAAGTGGCCTTACCTGGCAGACAAAAGTGACAAAATCAGGGTTACCCGAGAATACGGACGCGGAGAATATTCTGTGTATAATCATGTAACACCGTTTCGTTGCCTCTCTTACTTTTTGCAATGGCAAAAAGATGTACGTAGACTGAGACAGCTGACGTTGCCCAAAATTTGAAACCGTGCACTGTGCTACGGACTCTTTTATGGAAGGCAAAGCCTAAGGGAGTTGGTACTTAATTAGATGCTGAATACTAAATAGCCACTGAACCGGCGGCTTGGTGCCAGTGGGACGGCGCGGATGCACACTGACCTGTTCCCCTTGAATTGGGCTGCATGAAAGATGAACTCTCAGTTGATTCACGCTTGACTCAAGAAGACGATGAATCTCACTCATACCAGAAATGGCCGTCATGATTCAGCTTTTCTCGTTACTTCGACTTACTTGACATCCAAGAAAAAAGAGAATGTGTATGATTGCAGCTTGATCAACATTCCGATGACTTCATTGATCGGCTGCTTAGTCACTCTGTACGTACACAGTCATACGTAGTTAGCATTAATGAGATCATCCCGACTATGGAAATGGTTTCCAGGAGGCTCATGGGAAATATTGCGCGATGGTGTCGACTCAATGCAGAAACCTGAGGTTTCATCCCTCCATCATCCGTGAAACCTCATATCAGCTCCTCGGCTAAGCAGCAGGCTAATTAAGACAAGTCACTAATATATCGTCTGCTGTAACGCGTTGTAACGTGTACTACGCACTAAGATGGTAAGATTAAAGTCCGCCCACTTCGACCAATCAGCGTATTTGATTTTGTGGCTTCAATCTTTCCGTCTAACCGGTTTGGGCGGAGTCTGTCAATGGAACGATGTGATTGGCGGGCGGGGAGGTTTCTCTTTTTGTTTTTCCCGATGGAGAACGTAAAACATAGTTCGTACCGTTCTTTGAATCGCTCTTTTGGGAGCTTGCAATATACGTTCATATCATATTAATTGATGAATTAATTATGATGTTACTCGAAGGACAATATTGCCTCATAGAATGTGCCAGAAATCATAGAATGTGTATGGTTGGATTGAGCAAACATAAAACAACACCGCTGGTGATCACCGTCGAGCAAATCGTTCATTGGCGCATTTGATGGTCGATCGATTATCTATCCGATGAATTTCCCTTCTTGTTTGTGCCTGTGGGCAGTGGGTACATTTAGTCTTGGTCGATCTTGACTAATCAGGATACATAACTTCATAGTACATACTACATAGTACGTACTTGGTAAAAACGGCGAATGTCATTACTTACATAGTACAAGGATATATTGATATGCTTAGTCGTTACTCAGATTAATATCGTGATATTGCCTTCTTTTTTCGTATACAGGGTTATAGAAAGCGGGCAGAGATTTGCCAGAAGAAGCCGTGAGTACTCCGTAGTACATGCTGACCCTCTGAGTGGTAGTGATGATCCTACGTCGCCTTCAATAAGGATCTTCAACAACTAAGCCAAGCGCTCCCGAGATAATCACGCAACGAAACTGAGCTCCTCCGCCGATGAAGTACTTCACAGCCTATGGAGTACGCCTGGGGAGGGGCTAGGATAGCGTACCAGAAAACCAGCCTCGTAGGGGTTGTATTGGATTGTAATTAAATACACTTTGATCTTGTTATGTATCATGACATGATTCAATAGAAGGATACTGTCGCTTGATCAATCAATCAATCAATCAATCGATCGAAGTATTTCAGTCTCCGTGAATATTCAATACGCTATCGCACGATCATCATTGCCATAGAAGCTGAGTCGGCTTCTACGGCCAATGATAGATCCGGGGATGTACTATGGTACTACTATGTATGTATATTACGTCTGGTAAGATTCACAGGACGGTATCTACTATCTGCAAACCAATCATACTACTGTATGCAGGCAGAGGCGGTACTATGACGGTACGGTAATGAACTGCTGACCTCGAAAGCAAAGGGATAGATACTCCACCGGCGGCTGCTGACTGGTTGATCTGTCTCCCACCCACCCACCCCTCACCAGACGATTCCCGCACGTCGATTGGAGTGCAGTAACGAGGGCAGTGAAACGTACCCCTCTTGCCTCTGACTCTTTGCAGGGTTTGTCACCGTGTATACTGTAGTTACAGGGAGTGCTTGCCAGAGTAAAAAAGGTGAATAGCGTTTTGGTATAGTGGAAGACCGATGCCGGGTATGTGCTTTTCCTTCTTTGCCTTCGGGCTGACTTACCGGCACCCGAGACTCACAACTTGAGGGAAGTTGAAAGAGAAGAAGAAGAAGGGGTGAAAGACTGAAAGAAAGGGAGCGATCCTACTGGCTGGCGCGGTGAGGGTTAATTCAACTTGATTGGGCAGAACAAGCTCCATCATAGCGCGCTTGGGACAGGGAAAGAGGAACCCGACCTTAGCTTGGTGGGTTCTTTCTTCGTAGCACTACTCCGTATTCCGTACTCCGTACTCACCAATACGTAGTACGTACTGAGCACCCGCCGTACTACTACGTATGTACTTACTACGGAGTATGTACTTACTAAGGAGTATGTACTTATTACTTACAGGCTACCGTACAATATATTTCAGTACCTTACTACGAGCTTACTAGCTAATGCTTAGTTTCTGGCTGTTATTAATTAGTAATTCGGTACCGAGCATACAATTACACTGGCCTCTCAGGCTCTGCCTCACCCTATTAGTTATTCCAATTCCCTAGTTCCGAATCCTAACCACGCCGTGCTCAGAGAGAGTGTCCACCACACCAACCTTCCTCCTCTCTGTCCCAGTGTCCATCCACCGTTACCGTTCCCGAACCATTTTTTCTCGCCAACTTGTGGTTCCTTGCAAACAACAAATATCGCTGTCGTCCTCGCCTGTGCCGCAACCTTCATCTTGCCTTCCATCGTCCACCGTTACATCACTCGATAACTTGGTGTACCTGGAACAATAGCCGTCACTGGACGACCCTCGAACTCATTCGATGAGTCCGACCTGACTCACTCACCACCACTCTCTCACTCACTTACTGTTCCACCGACTGTCCAGCCTACAATAATTGCAACAATCGACTTGCCACTGCTCATTCCCACGAATCCACCACTTCGACCACTTGGACTGTTGGATTTGAAATCGAACGAGACTCAAGACATGATATTCGTACAGTTTCGTTAACGTGTGACCCTCTTGACCACCGTCCATTCGATCACAGCAATCTACCTGCAGTCAAGAAAAAAAATACGAGACACCTCCGACTGACCTCCTTTCGTCCGCGACCGAGGTGTCCTGTCCTGTCCTTTAATTCCCTTCATACTCGCTTTCTCTACAAGTTCACCGACGTTGGTCTTGATCTTCGCTGGCTTCCGAACGCCATCCGTTGCGACCAACGACACGACCGACTACCCTGGAGAACCTACCCGATTGGAACGACGCCGTGCGGACCTCGAGCGTGGGTCGCTCTCTGTGTGTGAGGACTATAAGGGGCGCGGGTAAACCGATGATGACTGCTGTCTCGAGTGACATGCAAGGCGCGGCTCCAGTGCCTGTAGTTCCTCATCCAGTTGACAGCAATCGCATGCACTTTTCTTCGTTATCCTCTTCGTCCTCCTCCGTTTCCGACGGCGAGCCTGAACGCGGTCGGTCAAGACTGGATCGTCCCCGAATGGCCAGCCGAAAACCCAGTGCGTCTATCCTCGTGCCACGAGATCATCCCGAGATCGAGATTGAGGAGGAGGAGTTTCCTCCAGATGATGCCCGCGCGATGAGCCCTCGCCGTGACTCTGCAGATGTCGAGCGTTTGGGAAAGGAAGCTCGTCAGACCTTACAAGAGTGAGTTGAATGACATCGTGGCGCTGATTACTTTCAAATGTTGACTCGTTTTAGACAAGCCAAAACTTTACAATTATCTCTTCAAGCCTTAGCGCAACGAATCGAAGAGGTTAAAAACGATCACGACAAACTCGAAAGCGAGAATCGATATTTGCAAGACTACATTGGAAGTTTGACACAAACCATATCGAAATCCGAGATTACATCAACAACAGGAGGGAAAACGAAGAAGAATCGCAAGTAGCTAGCCGACCACCGCGGCGTTACATGTGGGAAAGCCAGAATTATCAAACACAAAAAACGCAGAAAAATCAGTCAGAAACATTCCTTGAGCGATTCGACATCGCATACGGGAGTTTCTTTTTGAGCATTCTTTGGAATTAAAGTGATACCATGGAGTTCAGCATGTGCACAATTTCGATCTTTCAATTATTCAACATACCACAGCGACCGCGACGATTATTTTAGTACTGCGATTAGTACCCATCCGTCTCGGATTATCAACCTTTCTCTTCTACTCTTCGTCACGACGATGATATTCCTTTACACTTTTGCTCGTGAAGAGCTTCTTGTCTCGTTTTCTAGCTTGGGTGGCAATCTGTTTGACCTCAAATTTTCAGTTTGAGACGTCGATGATATGACTTGCTAGACAGTCCTCGTTCCGGCGTTTTATTACATTGCACGTTTAGGCGTTGGTCATCATCGGTGTGTTACAGGGTTACAGTGTTCCTGGCGGCGTGGTGTTTTCTCCCAGGCGGAAGACTACGCTGAGATTTGCCGCTTTCGTCATATCCCGAGGTCGGCTCGTGCCTTGCCGCTCGTTGCCTTGTGCCACAAGCGTATGCGGTTTTTTTTTTCCCCCGTCCCTTTATTGAGGTTGACGCGATGCATTCGTTCTGTTCTATTTCACGAAAAAAGCAAGCGATCCTTAGTGGTTGACTCATCATATGCTATCCGCGGCTTGCATTGCATGGTCCCTTGCCTTTTCCCGCCGCTTGATGTCACAGTGGGTTCAATATGCATCCTTTTTTCTTTTTCTTTTCTTTTTTTTCTCTTTATCTTCGCCTTGAAAGACAACCTTGATTCCCAAATGACGTCGGCTGTTTCAGTTGCCCCGACTTCTTCTTTATCCATCTCGTTTCACACACCGTTGCAGCGCCACCCCAGCCCCGGAAGAGGCCGAGCATCAGCACGTGACCCAACGTCTTACTCAACATACCATACACCCCTTTTCTCATTCTTCTCATTCGACCTTGTACACAATATCATATTTCCTCCAAGAGCATATTTCTCCACGGGAGTTTATTGGGTGGTGGGTGTTGGTTTTTTTCTTTCTACTCTTGACTGATACTGTTTATACATATGAGCATGTGCATGCATAGCGCAGCGGATTGTTTGATAGTTCGCATAGCATCAATGGAATATTGAAAATGACTTCCTAGTCGCATCGTAGCTAGTTGTAGACGCTTGATCCGATAGGATATCTTTAAAGGATTGATTGATTGAGGCAACCACGTCCACAAGTGGTAACTCTCCTACTCCCCCCCCCCTCCCCTTGACTGGGTCTTTAAATGTACAGACAGATGATTCCGAGGCCAGTGTTCACACTGGAGCACCCATGGATAGATGCATGTATTCTCCAAATCCGGTACCGATCCGTACCTCTTCGACACGTACATGAGGTTAGGATCGATCACATTTTTGAGCTCTAGTCGAGCTCAAAGCATCAATCTCAGATTTCTCAAGGGGGCGCTGACCATATTATCAACTAGAATTAAGTTATCTTCTCGTACATCCCTGATCCCATGGACCCGGAGCTACCTACCCTTCCAGAACATCGTGTAGTTTATATAACTCCTCCTCTTTTATTGCCTCGGGGAGCAAGTTCTTGAATCAACCATTGAAATGAGCTTCTTTTCATCGTGTCGAGAGATAGGCAGAATCCTCGCTTTGATCAATGTGCGTGGCGACGAGTCGGATCACAGACTAGACACACTGACAAGAATATCTGTCTTTATCCTCTCTGTTATATAGCTCAGGCCTGGTCTCATTGCTACGATGAGTATCTAAGTTAATCAATTACGTAGGCCAGAGTCGAGTTATCATCTATATTGCAATCGCAGTTGCAATGTATTGTATCGATTGATCGATTGTATTGTATAAAGAGAGGGAGTAATTGTGTATAGAAAAAAAAAAAGGAGACTTGCATACATTACTTGAGGGCAAAAGAAAAGACAAACAGCGAGTAAATATCCGAGGTTCATGGAGAAAAGGATTTAGAATAGTAGATAGAAACAAGAACGGGAAACAGGAATGAAGTAAGAGACAAAAATAAATCATTTCATAGTAAACTGGATCGCGATGGAATGTCTCATCGTTGACAAGAGACTCGAAAAGGAAGCTCGAAAAGATAAAAGGGTAAAAAATAAGTAGGATATTCTTCGATTTATCATATTGTTGCTCTCTTTTCCTCCCTCAACATGAATATCATTGAATCGCGTTCCTGTCGATAGATAGATTGAACTTTGAATTTCTTCTTCTTTCCGCGTTGCCCCTTGTCCTCGTGCCTTTCTTTTTTTTTCCCTCTCTCTTTCTCTCACTTCCCAAGTTCTCGCGTGTATCCGAACGAACCCGTAGGCAAAGGGGAAAAGCAGTAGAAAAACAACAAACTCCAATCCGCTCAAAGGAATCTGACACGGACAAACCTCTCTTCCTTTTCCATCTGAAACCCAAACTCAATCCACTCTACGGCACGAGTTCATGATTCATATGTTTTTCTTTTTATGTTGTTTATGAAATTTACTCGGCAGCAGGAGCTTCAGTAGAAGGAACGGGGGCTTCCTCCTTCTTTTCAGCGGCAGCGGGCTCAGCGGCGGTCTCGGCCTCGGAAGAGGTCCAGAGGGTCTATAGCAAGTTAGATCATGTCCACATTCGAGGAGGTTCATTGCACATACCAAGTTGTCACGGAGGAGCTGCATAATGAGGGTGGAGTCCTTGTAGCTCTCCTCGCTCAAGGTGTCGAGTTCTATATCAGTGGTTAGCAAGAAGATCGTGCAAGCGACTGAACAAACATACCGGCAATTGCATCGTCAAATGCAAGCTTGGCCAAGTGGCAGGCTTGGTCGGGAGAGTTGAGGATCTCGTAGTAGAAGACGGAAAAGTTAAGGGCAAGTCCGAGACGGATGGGGTGGGTAGGAGCCAGGTCAGTCTGGGCAACCTCGGTGGCAGCCTTGTAAGCCTCAAGGGAGGCATCGGCGGAGGTCTTGCGGCGGTCGCCAATGGCGAACTCAGCCAAGTAACGGTGGTAGTCACCCTTCCTGTATGTTTGTTAGGATTTGCGATCGACGCTGCACGCTAATGCAAAACTTACATCTTGTGGTAGAAGACCTTGGATTCACCGGTTTGAGCGGAAGGAATCAAGTGCTTGTCCAAAACTTCGAGGATGTCTTCGCAAATCTTGGCCAACTCGGTCTCGATCTTCTGGCGGTACTCCTTGATCAATGTGACCTGAGACTCGTTGCCCTTGGACTCCTCCTTTTGCTCGATCGAGGTAACGATCCTCCAAGAGGCACGGCGGGCACCGATGACGTTCTTGTAGGCAACGGAAAGCAGATTTCGCTCTTCGACGGACAATTCTTGGTCTGAGGAGGCGACAATCTTCATGTTCTCAACCATCTCTGCGAGAAAGTTAATGCGACGCCGAGAAATTGAAGAATAGGGACCTGAACGAACCTTCGTAGCGCTCAGCCTGCTCAGCGAGCTTGGCGAGGTAGACAGCATCTTCGTGACCCATTGTGATTGATTATCTAGAAACACGCAAGTCAGTCGACTGGATCAAGAAATCGCACGAGTAAAGTAACATGTTGACGATGCGGAAATATTGTGGTGATGGTCGCGACTCGATAGTGATATAGATAACCACTCCAAAATCGTCGGTAGCCTTGTCGCAGCTCATCAGCCACCAATCATCGATCCCGCCAAAGAGCCTCTTTTTTTGAGATGACGATAATTCGCGACGTCAGGAATAAGCCCTGAATAGGGCAAAGAATGAGGCTTGCTGGGTGGAAGAGCGTAGAATGAATGTATGTGGTTGACGCCCTACGTCACACACTCGGGCCGATCCATACACGCAATCCTCCACCGCCGCTCTCTGCCTGGCCCGTCGCTAAGCACAAGCGAAGAAATTGCATCGCTCAAATACACCCATCTGATAAGAATTTGTCTTGCGACGACACACTGAATAGCAATAGATATCAAGGCGATGCGATTTCTTTCCGAGACGATGGCTCAGGGCTGGTCGACGATGATGGAGGTGGCCGTAGGAGGGGCGGAGCAGGGGGCACAAGGAAGAGGGGGATGGCGGCTCACCTGGATGGTAACGCGTACCGACGAAAACAAGATTGGAAGGTAGAGAGAGTGTGTACGTAGGATAGAGCTCGAAAGAGAGGGGTATCGAAAATGTGTCGAAAAGGAGGAAGTGATAGATTGTTGGAGATAGCGTAGGTTGTGTTGTGTTTTGGGCAAAGAAGGCGGATGAGGTTTTGGGTTTGGTTTTGGGGCACGGAGAGAGAGACGAAGAGGAAAGGGAAAGCGTTTGTTTGTTTTGTTTGTTTGGGAAAAGCCCACCCCCTTTTGTGGGCCCTCATTGGTCCGTCTGCCAGGCGGCAAGCGACCCTTTCGTCGCCAGAGTCATTTACCATTTTGTCTAGATCTGTTTCGAATTTAATGATACTTTTTCCCAAGAGATTATTATTTTAACTAGCCAAGTGTGCATGTATCGAACAAGTGTGCTGTATAGCTAGCAAGCTACTCGTGCAGTGTAAGTAAGTCTATTGTTGTAGTTACCGGTTCCTACCGCCCGGTCCCTCGTTCCTGTCCCATGTGGTGGCTATCTCGAGTCTGTGATATAACCCGTACATTGTGTGCTATGGCGGCGCGCGTGACAGTGCTGAGCATCCGACAGGGAACAGCCAGAATGGCCAGATACTGGTCGCTGATAAATTTGCTCGAGATAAGAGACTTGCGCGTCTTGGAACTAACCAGTCGCACGGCCGAGGCATGGGCATAGTAACACGAATCCAGGTGTTGGCGAGTCATTTTTTGATATTGATTCTGTGCCAGCAAGCAGCTGATTTATCTGAGACTCATTCTGTAAGGGCATTCTGCCTGGTGAGATTGTGGTTATCGTGGCTGGCTCTCGTCTCACATTTCGATGGTCAATACTCCGTATGCCGCAATGTCAACGGTTGACCTCCAACTGCCAAAATCTGCAGCCGTTGAAATTTCAATCCCTTGCATCTACGTAGTTTTTTTTTTTCAATCCCCTCTTGTAGGCAAAGTTCTAAATGCATAAAATTGATATTCTGTATGGCAGCAGTCATGTGACCAGCGTTGCTGTAGATAGCCAGGCAAACAATGCAAACAGAGAATCATCTGATGCACTGTCGATGCCTCAGGCCACCACTCGTCGGAGCAATTAGGCTGGACAGAGCAACGTCATGCCATCTACCTAGACCCCATCCATTCTGACCAGCCAGTCTCAACTCCAGCTCTTGCTCTTTCTGCGGTTGATCATCCCCTCCTTAAACACATCACAAGCAACCTTTAACTATCTCGATTTCATTTTTTGAACTTCTACATTCACAATGTTCCGTAACACCGTTGCCAGACCTCTTCTTCGCGCCAACCAGCGATTGATCGCTACCCGCTCGTTCTCCGTTGCTTCCGTCAGAATGGGTGAGGGCGATCTTGGTGCTCCCCGTTCCGGTGGTTCTGCTGCAGGGTGAGATGCCTACTTCCGTTCGCCAATTATGGGCATTTTCGTCGATCGTCAAATGACTGACCTTGTGGACACAGTGATTCGTTCACCAAGCGCGAAGCTGCCCAAGAGAACCTCTACGTGAAGGAGAAGGAGCTTCAAAAGTATGTCTTTCTATCTATCCGTGTTCCTGCAATCCAGATGGCTGACAGTCTACTCTTCAATTGAATAGGCTCAGAGAGCTCAAGGCCAAGCTCAAGGAACAGCGCAAGCACCTCGATGAACTCGACAAGCACATGTACGTGAACTCATCGCCGCCGGCTTCGAGAATGACAATGAGCAAGGATTGCTGACTCCTATTCTAGCGACGACCTCACCAAGGAACAAGGCGGCGAGCAGAACTAGATGTTCCATAACTCCAAACCATCTACCTACCGCGACATCTGATTCGATCTATCACAACGATGAGAATCGAATTCAAAACAATTACAGCATATCTCCGCTCTGTTTCTTTCGTCTCAATTGACCTGAACGACTTTAGCGTGTTCAGTCTTCTGTATATTTGATAGCCGGAGGAGAGAATAATAACAATGAATTGATAGTGCTACAGACGGACATCAGTTTAATGGGTGGTGATACATCACTCTTTATGCAACTATAGCTACTTCTACTGTAAAAACAACGACGTCTGCCACTGGTACCAAGCACGTAATACGGCAAGACCGCCGGATTGTGTCTCGACAGTGCGACCTCGGCCTCGATCATTCACGTCTCTTATCCATCGACCATTTTGATACTGTCCTGCAGCAGCTTCTTCGGCTAGAGGGAGCGGTGAGCCCATCTTCGAGGGTATTGTCGGGTCCTCGCTATTTTTGTTGTAATCAGCTCCGGCGGCAGGTCGTAGTAGACCCTTAAGCTTCCCCGAGTCTGAACCCGCTTGCCCATGGTTCACGTAATCTATAGCTCCGGGGGGTATATTTGACGCTGGATCGTTTGCGTCGGTTTCAATGAGATCAACTTGTGCACTCGGAAACGTAACTCCCCACCACATGCCGAACTTTCCCTGCTCATTCCTAGTAGCAAGTGCCGCCTGGGCATTATGCGCAACCCAATCTCCATACTTTCGACATTGAGCTAGATGCCATTTATTGAACATATCTTGCTTCTCTTCTATCGATTCCCCGGGCTCGGCAAATAGAGCAAGTAACCTGACCTCTTCAGGTCGCAAAACATGACAGAATTCGGTCAAGTGATGGAAGAATATACCCTTAAAAGTATGTCCGTTTTGTGAGCAGTCACTATGAGAATCGCAAGCTTCTTCGAGAACGCCGCCTCGTCCAAGACCAGCCCAGTTGCGACGATGGGTTCTGGGCCATCCTGTAGCCCGCATCACGCGCTGGATGAGTTCGTGTCCATCCTCGAGATAGTCTTGATAACTTGTGGCGAGCCATAGACCCCTCAGCCCGCTGAGGACGACACCTTGGTTGTAGGTGAATACCATCGGATTGAGCACGTCGCATTTCTTCGTGCCGGGATTCTTGATGCCCTTGTAGCCGTGAATGTGGAATCCGTCCGCATACAAGCCACCAGTTCCTGTCATGTTGGAATCCTTGAGCCATTGATAGCTGCGCACCGCCGCAGCTAAATAACTGGGATCGTGCACTCGGTAATGATCCGAGGGCATGAATGGTGCACTGATGGGATCGCCCGTGAAATACAAATACATCCCAATACTTGCCGAGATGAACAGCTCGTTCGTAATCGCATTCTTGTATGGTTCAAGGTACGGGCTCCAGATCATTCCACCTTCGCACAGCTCGCTGTCCCAACCCGTAGAAGCCAGCTCATAGAATATACGAGCTCTGTGAGCAGCAGGCACGCGAAGCTGTTTCCCATGCCATTGCGCTTCGATCGTGGAGTTAACAGTCTCGTAATGTAACTCCGAATGCAGGTTCTGGAATTTGATACTCTCCAACCAACCGAGGACGATCCATAGCATGTCATCGAATGCTTGCATTCGGACAGCGAAAGCATTCTCTCCGAAGTAGAAGTTGGAAATTTGATCGAAGTAGCGGTTAATGAGATTCTCATATGCAAGCGTCTGTTCAAGGACAGAGCTGTTTGCGATTGGTGATGACAGCAATTCGGGCGATGTCATTGTCAGCGATGATAAGGCGCCGGATACGTGAGTACCAACGACTGCCGCAGTCCAGTCAATGGCAGCCGGCCATGTACCGAGCCATTGTTCAAAGTAACTATCTTGCATAACATCGAGGGCGTACAACATGTCTTTTAGCGTTTGCCTTTGAGTGGCCGATACAGTCACATCTTGATTTGAATCGCTCGGCTGAAGTATAGTCTGTCGCATGTCCGGCAGAGCGAAAGAGGTGCCCAGTAGGAGAACAAGCAGTGGTAGGACCACCGCAGGAAAGATCGTCATCATATTTATAGTCGTCAATGGTTCGTGGGTAGCTTAAGACGTTGTGAAACACCTTGTGAATATAATTTAGTCGAGTATGCACATCCCTACGTTGCAGGAATGCAGGATACGTCGCTCAACAGCCCGCTATACTCTCAAACAACGACAGGACATTGGGTCACCACTCGACCGACTGTTGCACTCAATGCATATATCATCGAGAGAGAAGGAAGAATAAAAAAGGATGATAAGTAGAGATAGTATGTATACCAAGGGATGAACGGACGGACAGGCCTTGCAGTTAAGGCATGGATGTCGCGTGCATTGCGGGGGGAAGTTGGCAGTTGGGACGTCAGGTACGCCAAGTGTAGGCTGAAGATGCGTCGCTTGGGCCCCCAGGAACGCCAACGTAAGCCTTTCGCGGGGGCTGCGGTCACCGGAGGTACAGCTTACACGCTGGAGTAATTACGCTCAGTAATTGTGGCCATGGTAAGTTATTAGTAAAATTACTTTAATAGGTAGTAATTATTGCATATTTTCATCAGCGTAAATCAAAGTACATATAGGCAATGGCTTGTTCATATGGTACCAGCCCTATAGACATTTTCGTGATAGACCTGGAGCATCTGTTAGCAGACAATATAACGAAGCTAAGCTGATAATTAACGTACAGCTATTCCTTGTGTTTTGCGTACCGACCAGACTTCCCATGAGTCATGATGTCTCTAGTAGCCGACGAAGCACTCAGAGAGCTGGGAAGACCATCGGCGTATGCAAGTCTTTGAACTTGTTCTTATCTGCGTTCCATGCCTCATATGTATATCGCATTCAAAAGTGGCATATGTTTTCTGGATCAGTCCCCAAGATAATCGGATTCTCCGATGACGAAGGACAAAGGGCGCATCGCTCGGGACAAAAGGTGCTCTTTTAATCCCTTCCATTGTCGGCTCCAGGGCTGCGACTGCGCTCGCGACTCCTGCTGCGTGCTCGTCCACCGCGACCTCCTCTCTGATTATTGCCACCCTTGCCCTTGTTTCCTGGGGGCGGCCGTACAAAGGCATAGTCCACACTGAGGGTCTGATCGAGTAACTTGGCTCCATTGAGGGCCTCGATGGCAGATCGCGCTTCGGGGAGAGTTGAGTATTCAATGAGTGCGTATCCCTGAAGAAAGACCAAACATTAGCATCCAATTCGTGAGTTCATTCAGCAATACCGTTAAACGCACCTTAACATAACCAGTTCGACGATCGAGGTTGAGATTGAAGTTCTTGATTTCTCCATATTCAGCAAAGAGGTCTGTGACATCCTCTTCGGAAGCTTCTTCGTGAATATTTGTAGCGATAACGATCCATCCCTCGATACTTCGCACTGCGACAGCTCCAGCTTGTGTCTTTGCTTCTGAGTTTCCTGATTGAGCCGCGTTGTCGTCCACCGGAGGGTCAATTTCCATTTCCGCTGACGACATGATTATAGAATGTGTGATCTTCTCGTATGTTGGACCTGTATAGGAAAAGAGCTTATGCAACAAGAACGTTAAGTAGAAGTGAGTGGTTGGTGATGTGCTCAAGCCGTTCTTTTCTGCGTGCTACGACTCAGCGACCAAATTGGGCTAGGCGGGACAAATGGCGCTTTTCCTATTTCAGCACACTGCCACTTTGCTCACATCAAGGTACGAAGGAAGTACGTTTTACCTGTTAACGATTAGAAGTGGATAATGAATAACTAATTATCTGTTGACTAATATTCAACTTGTTTGATATGTACAATAGCCTGTTCTATCGACAGGAGGTATAATGGGGAACATTTTAAAAGTCATAACACAAAAAAGAAAGAAAAGAGATAGACGACCAGCGAGAATAGGAGATTTGTCTACTATGACAGATGTAGATCGTTTATCGTCGGTTGTTGCGTTGCATACCGAGGATCTGCACCATACGAACGAAGATGTTGATGAAATCGAGTTCGAGGCTGACACTCTCGTTGACTGGGTCTCGGCGGACTACACCCCGCTCGGCAAGACGAGCGTGGTACAAGATCTTCTGGATGTCATAAAGAGTGAAGCCGCCAAAGACAGCGAGCCCTCCATAGAGCCAGATACGCTCAGACCACATCAATGTACGAGCGGCAGTGGCTGGGAGGACGAGAGGAGCAAAGCCGGAAATGGCGACAACTGCAACACCGGCAAGGAGGGGACCACCAAGGTAGAGGTACTTCTCCTGTTTGGCAGTGGCACCGACAAAAGCGATAGAGCCCATCATACCAACGGTGTAGAGACCGGCGCGAGCGAGCAGAGCGGGCGACAAGAACATCAAAGGCGACAATAGAGCAGCCTGAGTCACATTGAAACCGGTCCACAGAGCATATTTGAGCATGTAGCTATGAAGAAATGTTAGTAAAAACTAAATTCTCAAAGAGTTCCAAAGGGTAGATCTTACTTTTCAGGAGGAGTGTACATCGTTCCGTACATGGTACCAATGCTAGCAACAAGACCGAGACCCACGACAGCCCATGGGTTTGAGGCCATCAAGCGAACAGACCATCCACTGGTATGTAGAGCGCGAGCAGCAATAGCGATAATACCAAGACCTAGACCAGTGTGCATAAATGTTTCATTCAAGTATTGCCTTTCGTAGGTTGGCATGCCGCCATCGTCACGAGTCTCGCGGTTGAAGACGAGGTTGGTGGCCAAAATAGTTCCACCAACGATCGCGGCTCCATACAGCAGCTTCTGAGTCAAGTTACCGCGGTCGACTTGGTAAGTCTCTTGCATGTATGTGCGTCGGAAAGCATTCTGGAAGGTCTGTCGCGATTGTGCGAGGATGGAAGATGGGCGTGTAGGTGTGGAAGGCTTGAAGGCTGAAGAGCTCTTGATCGGGGTGTTGTGTAAGTATCGAGCGGCGATGTTTGCACTTCGAGGTGCAGCTTGTTTAAAGGCCGTCGCAACGGCGAACGGCCGCCTCAGCATGAATGCCATGGCGGGTGACGGGCAATGAAATGTTGACTGAGATGAAAGATGTGTAAGTTGATGACGTGGGATGATGAAGGATAGATGAACCCTGCCGTGCTTATATATCGAAGCCTCAATTTCGCCCAGACGGAGTTATCGGTTGAGTGACGTTCAGTCCGGCAACCCGAACGTTCCAGAAGCGCTAAACCGATTCGTAAGGCAAGTCTCACGTGATCCAGCAGCAAGCCACTATCCGTTACTAAACTGGCTGCCTGAGGAGCCAGGCAGCACAAAGTGGCGGCGGTCTTATCGATAACCGATTAATCTTTCTTTTGCGACGCCCTTTCTGTAGCTACCACCACAATTTCAACGCTGCAATCGCCTACCAGACACAATGTCGCTACTAGAAACAGTCCACCTTTCACACGTCCCTGAGAATATACCAGTCCATGTCGCACTTTACAAAGACCTGAAGAATGCTAGCTTCCTGCGGGAGCAACTCATAAGTGGAAACGCAGAATTTCAATATGCTTTCATTGATGCTAGCACGGTAGGCATACAAGCTCAAATTGCTTGATCTGAGGTACTGACTCGTGAACTAGATAATATCGAGACAACACATATTTGCAGCGGTGTTTAGGGCTATAAATGATTATTTGAACAACCGATTGAGATCACACAATGTCCATTCGGAAATAGTCGTGTCTCTCGGGCCTAGTAATAATGTGGGTGCTGGAGACGATCTATTCACTTTTCAAAATTCACTCAGCTGACGTTTATCAGATTGCCGAAGCATTCCGCAGATTCGGCATCACCGACGCTACCAAAGACCTTCTCGTCGTTAAGCTATCCATGACCCCGGAAATCACACACGAATCCATAGCCAAACTCTTGGAAAGCTCTGTGGAAGCTACACCAGTACCCTTTAACGATGAGACTCTCTCTTCAATTTCAGATATTGCGAGAGTCCGGAAATTATACAAACTCAGTCAGCCGGCTTCGAAAGCGGCGGATGGCCAGGCCAATGCTGCCAAAGCCCTAGAGCCTCTTATCCTTGGAGCAATAGCCATTCGCGGGGCGACATGATATCTTATTAGTCGATATAGAACCAAAACCTTCAACAAGTTCCTGATGCCCAGAGGTTATTCATCGTTTTCCGTACGTAATTGGCTCGGAACCTATGTCAATGTCGGCTCGCTCTGATTGTCTTTGTGGTCGAACTTGTATAATTGTTACACGAATGTAGAATCGACCGCAATTTCCACCTGGAATAGCGAATACTAAGAAAGAATCGACGGTTGCAAGAATTTTGGTGGAGTCCAAATTGATAGGGCTGAAATGGGCCGGTGTTTACATTGGCTTCGGTTGCCCCGCCATTCGTCCCAATCGAGAAAATCCCCAACTTTGCCAAGAGCCTCTTCATTTCTCATATAACGCGCGGCTCGCCACCGAACCAACCCTTGATCAATGTTCTCTACACTCGTTATATGACGGATACGGCTTCACTCGAACTCGACTATGTATCGTGCTGCACATTTATAGATGACTGGTCGATTCGCCGGGCGCGCAGGAGATCAACTACGCCAGTAAAAATGGCTTCAAAATTCAATAACACCATAGTGATTCCTCCATCGTCTCCGGAGCAGAATTGGGCTCGATCTGTGTCGCCATGCACGCCAGCACGTCTTTTCGGACTGACTCCTTTGAGCCCTTCTCCCCCTTCGCTAGTGTCGCCTTCAAAACTGTTCGAAGAAGTAAGGCTTGGAAGGCAGAATGATCAGACAACACCGAAGTCGCCGCTTGGCGCGGTCGCTAGGAAAACAGCAGCCTCGATAATTACCTCAGAGACACCGTTAGTGAGCGAGCATTTTACAAAGACTGGGCGACCTAGAAATGCGAAAGCGAAGACGGTCCGGAATAGCAAGAGCTCCACGTCACAGGAAACGCAGAACAAAATACTTACCGGCCGAGTCGCAAAATCCACGACAACCTCAAAGGCAAAAAATACAAGTGTTCCGAAGTCAAAAGCTGGTATAAAAAAGACAACAAAAGCGGCGAGCAAGAGTGAGGATGGAAAAATTGCGAAAGAGGCGGATGCAAAGAAAATCGCTGAGTCGGAGGGACTCAATCTGGACGAGGCTCTGAAGCGGAAATCAGACTGGACACCTCCTAAAGCTTCAGCAGTCATTACACTTGATGATGAGAGCCCGTCTTCAAGTAGTGGTGCGAAAATTAGTTTTGGTGATGCTTTACGCGATTATCACTACATTCGTGAAAACAGTGTCTCGGAGGCGATACCACCAAGAAAGGAAGGCAACCCTACGAAGCGGCGGCGATTAGAGGTATGCTCAATTAAGATAATGGTGGTTTGAAACCCCTACTAACCACCATGAACAGCTAGTCGAGCATGAAGTTTTGCAGGAACGAAAACCTTTGCAACAGAAACAGACCAAAGATGCCGAGAAGACTCGCAAAACGAAGGCAAAACCAAAGAAGCAGCCAAAGACCATAACGGCTCGGATGACTGCACTTTACGAGCCAATTGATGACACCGAAGGATTGTTTGTTTTTGATGAAGAATCAGAAGCTGGAGAGGGCTTCAAGGAACCTGCCAAACCAAAGAGGAAAACAACCACGAAGCAAAAAGAGCCGGAGTACGTTATACTTTCACCGGATGCAGCGACGAAGTCTCTTAACGAGCAGAACTTCATGTTCGGGACTTGTAGTCAATTGGAGCGAGATGATTCGCCGACATTCTTTGAAGAAACACAAAAGGCTCTACAACTTTCAGAGAGTCTTGCTTTTGAGAATTGTGCTTTGGAGACAATATCCATGGTTCCCCCAACCACGAGCATTGCGACCAGGTATACCGGCAAAAAGAGCCATTGGTCCGAGGCAGCTCGAGATTTCCACGGCGCTGTGGTCCAACCTGAGATTATAGACATGACCGACTCGCCTACTATCGATACTGCTCTCAGTCGACTATCGCAGATGGATCGAGAATCACCGCAGATGGCATCACTAATATCCGCCACACCCACCCCAGCGACCAAAGCAGTGGTCGAGAAAAATATAATACCGAGCCATGAACCCACAGCAGACATACCATCTACCTCTCCTCGGCCCAAATCCAATCATATTAGCCTTGATACCGCCATCTCACTAACGAAGCCTTCGATCACGAACCGTACAAGACACGTGCCGGAAATGCCCAACTATAAGGGCCATACTGACCAAGAACTCCAGAAGGAGATCAAATCCTACGGTTTCAAAGCTATCAGAGGGCGAAAGAAGATGATTGATGTGCTTGAGAAATGTTGGCAGAGTAAGCATGGTAATGCAGCTACTTCCACGAACAATGTGGAAACATCTTCGTTGGTAGCAATCACAGCGACGGCATCTATATCTGCAATCAGACCTGCCGACTCTCAGGTAAGCGAGAAGCTACCAGTCCGCGAGAAGCAGACGAAAAATCCCGGTGGGGAGTCCAAGACGACCAATCGAGATGGGAAGAAAAAGGTAGCCGAGAAGCCAGCGGCACGCAACGTTGAAACAGTCTCAGAGAAAGCTTCTTCATCGAAATGCCCACCCACTTCTATCATTGACGAGATTGAAGATTCCGAAGAAGAGATCATACCATCTCCAACGCGGATACGTATGCAACGACAGAGCAGTAGTCGCCAAACTACTCCTGCAATCAGTTGCCTTCCGCTCGGCAACAAGACCAAACGGCCATCGACCAAATCCAAAGCCTTGCCCTTTGACGAATCTACTCTTCTAGAGCTACAAAGGTCAATCACAAAAGCCATCCATCTGCAGACTCGACCCAAAAGATCCTTGAGCAGCAGCTCACGATCGCCACAGCTTATGTGGCATGAGAAGATTCTGCTCTATGAACCTATCATACTGGAGGATTTTGCGGCTTGGCTGAACACCGAAGGGTTTGCTTTGGTGTGTGAAGACCGGGAAGTCGGTGTTGAGTTTGTACGAACTTGGTGTGAGAGTCAGGGTATTTGCTGCACGTTCCGGGCTTGAATGCGTGCATACTAGTGTATAATGACTATTTTATCTGCATACTATTATTAGTGATACGTACTGTTTTGATGCATAGCGATGGCATGGGATCTTTGTATTGTTTACGGGGTGCATCAAGGAGGACTGCCGGCTTAACTTAGTAGCAACGATATTGGAGCTCTATGTATGAAATATTCTAGCATCGATCATTCTACAAGCAGCTAATGCGCGTTGTTGGTGGAGACCTTCAGTATCTCGCGGGCGTTGAATACATCATCGGTGCGGGGTTACACCCTATTCAAGTTTATCAGACTTCTGACATCTCCATAGACAAGTGATGATACGTGCTAAGTAATTGACCCTCGGTTCGTCTCTATAACGTTGAACCGCTCTACGAATACCAACTTGAGAGAAACGAAAACCACGAGTATAAACCAAAGGCCACAAAATGGCTACATCCACCGTCCAAGACGACATAACCACCATCCACCTCACCCCCCATGAACTCAGCACCAAAACACTCACATCCCACAACCTCCAAGCCGCCGTCACAGCCCTCCACAACGACGGCATCGTCATCCTCAACAACGCCATCGACACCGACCACCTCGACAAACTCAACGCGCGCATGACTCCCGAAGCACAACTCCTCTACGCCAAATCAAGCACCCACCGCAACTTCGGCCCTTCAACGGGCAACATCCAGCAAGAACCCGTCCTCGAAGAAGGGTACATCTTCTCCGACATAATCGCAAACACCTTCGCAACTCAAGTGGTCGAATGCATGCTCGGCCCCGGCCCAGCACTCAGATTCCACAGCGCAAACACCGCGTTCAAAGCCACGGGTCGTCAACCGCCGCATATCGATGTCCATTTCGATTTCCCGCGCGGTGTCCCCTTTGGGTATTGCGTCAATGTGAATCTAGTTGATACCTCGCCGCTGAACGGGGCGACGGAGGTGTGGCCCGGTACGCATCTGGCGACGTCGATAGATGATATGTCCGACACGGAACCGGGGATTCGTAAGGACCTCATAGAAGAGCGCAGAAAGATTCGTCCGCCGGTTCAGCCCTCGTTGCCCAAGGGTTCGTTGATTATTCGGGACTTCAGGTTGTGGCATGCCGGCAGACCGAATCAGACGGATGAGCCGAGGGTGATGATTGTCACGGTGCTGTTTCCGAAGTGGTATAGAAGTAATCTGGAGATAGTCTTGCCGGAGAGCGTCAAAGGGAAAATTGATTGGGGCTCGATTGATCCCAAGGTCAAGTGGGTGCCGGATGGGTATGATTATTTGCAGGGGGCGCATGATCATGATTTTGTCTTGCTGCCTTGATGCTGTGCCCTTGTCAACAGTTATGTGAGCAGACAATATTAGCTCATAAGAATCACAATGAAGGAAGTTAAGTCAAAGATGAAATCTGTCAATTGATTGCTAAACAATGAAACGCTCAAACGTCACAAATGAGGATAGCTCGTAAACGCCAAAGATAATCGCTTGGGTATCATATTGACAGACACAGATGAAGGAACTCCTGTGGCAGTCAAGTGGAAAATTCTAATTATAAACACTGAGATATGCAAGATATGTATCAAACCTAATCAAGCTCAATGACTTCAGGCGCCGTGATCGCCCGTGGAGTAGAGCCAAAACGACTCTCATCCTTGATAAGATCCGACTCGAAAGAATTTCGGTCTCGTTTTCGACTCGTAGTAGTGCGATTGTCACTCTCTGTATCCAAGACGGCATGCCAAGAACCATCACTTTTCACGCGAATGGCCTTTGCGGTCTCCAACTTGTTCTCCTTGGATAGCGAGGCTCTCACTTCTTGGAGAAAATCATCAACCACCAATAGCTCAGGTCGCGCATCCTTTCTGCAAATCGGACACCTGACGTAGATCGTCTGTTTCTCACTGACAGCCTTGGCTACGAGCGTTTGTAAGAAAGTAGAAAGGTCGAAGCATTCCCTATGTGTGCACAACAAACTTCGAACAGGGATCTCGAAGATTCGAGTTGTGAACGGATCGCGAAGATCGATAGAGATGAAGTCATCCATTATCATCAACTCGTCATCATCGGCGGTGTTTGATGACAAACGCGCCTGGATTTGTTGACGCGTCTCTTGCGCTGGCAATTTCTTAACCAGCTTCCGAAAGTTTTCTGGGCTCTTCACCTGTATAACCTCGACTGCAATAGCGTACGAAATATTCGACGCGCGTTGCTCTTTGCTGTACAAAACATTCACTCGGATCTCGTTGGTACCGTCTACCAAAAAACCGTTTATATTTACTGGAGAGCCTTTTGTATTAGGTGGGCGAATGACTTCTTTGTTGTTGACGTGTATGTATACGACATCAGGCCAACTACTTTCGGCGTGGGTCCATGTAGCGACCGAGTCAACGTCTACACGTCCTTGATATTTGATGCAGCGGAGGCGCCATGACATATTCCCATCACACAGTGCCGGCACAACTCCACTACCAATGGGTCGCTTGACGAGTTCCGGTCTCAAACGAAGTGCTTCGCGTGGGACAGTGAAATTCCAGGTGAATGAGGATCGATGAGGAGCAAGTCTTTGTGGAGTGACCGAAAACCCCGAAAAATACTGGATAATGTCTGGAGGTGGCTTTGCAATGTTTGCATTGGGGCTATGTTGGGCGGGTAATTGTGGCATAGCATGAAGGGGTATGGATCGAACGGACACCTGAGGATAGAGGGAGAATGGAGTGAGGGGCTGCACTGATAATGGCGAAGGAGAAGACGAAGCTGGTTGAGGAGCTCCCTGAGGAAGTTGTGGACGTCGGTGTTGTCCTGTATTGCTAGGCGGGGGTTGTGTTGGCGAGAACGTTGTTTGCACTGGTGAAGTGATACTAGGCGCCATGTTGGGGCTGATGACAGGAGAGAAGTATTGAGGATGCAGAGCAGTCGACGTTGGGTGACCAGTAGAGTTTTGTCTCATATGTGGAAAAGTCGGCTGGACCTGAAGGCCTGGTGACGGCGTCTGATTTGGCGCCGCCATATTGGCTGGCAAAGGACTCTGCGAGGCAACTGTATATTGAGGTGATGGTGGAGGAAAGGAGCCAGGAGATTGCGATGTAAATAAATGTGATTGGGGTACCTGGACAGGCTGGAAAGCGCCGGCATTCGGCGCGATTCTTTGAATAGGAGCCTGTTGTTGCTGTTGTCGCCGTTGACCGTCGTTTGATACTGTATTTGACGACACGTGAGGGTGGAAGATGGGGTTTGCAGGTAAAGAATGGGGCCGATCAGAATGCATTTGTGTGTGGGCATCTGAAGGGTGTCGATGAGGCATATTCGTAGATGTAAAATTCTGTGTGGGATCTTGATGAAGTGGCGTATTTGGACTGGTCCTCGTCATTGTCGTTGTTGGTTGATTAGAAGATGGTTGCGCAATCGTTCTTTGGTCGCCTGAAGAGTCTGACACCGCCATGGAAAAATGATATGCACATATCTGCCTATACTTGCCAAAAAGGTCGAATATGGCCTGCCTTTTAGCATGAGCAGGAAGCATAGAGCGCTGCTTATAGGTTCTTTGATCCTCCTCGAAAAGAGTTATGCAGTCCTTGTAGGGTTTGTCTTGTACACCAAACAAACGCCGACAAATCGCCGTAAACACGATTTGTTGAAACACGGGCGATTCGACGCCCAAGCTGTCAACCAATTCATCTACCTGGGGCGGATGGCCACGTGATCGAATCTCCCTTTCAAAGAGCAGCCAACGACGTGAAATTGTAGTCAGACAATATGAGACCTGCTTGAGAGCATTCCTATACTCTTCCGATTGCAATAATACCTGCAGAGGCATGGGGTACTCAACAGACCACCGTAGGAAGTCCGTAGACAATCTCTTGTTGTCAACCAAAAGCTGCGCAACCACATCAAAACCAATATTGGGAACTATGGTAATTGCGTGGTTCGTGAGTTGACTTAGCTGGCTCGGATCCGCAGAGTTGAGACAAAAGGTCTGATGGAGAGCTAGATAGAACATGTCTTCCCCCTTACAGGCATCCTCCAATATACGCACTCGGGGCCACTCCACGGTCTCGGCTGTTCTATTTGTGTCGGACGAATGTTTTATTCTGTCCAACTGCAGTAGATATGAATCGAGCTTTGCCCTCGCATGCTGCCAGATCTGGCTCCGAGGGGAAGGATACGAATGTTGCTGTTGCTGTGGCTGGCGTGGCGGATGTGATGGTGACGGTGGTTGAGGCTGTGGCTGAGATGGAGGCCGAGAGAGTCGGGAGGAGGTCTGACTCGTGCTTCGTTGTTGTTGTTGTTGTTGTTGTTGTTGTTGTTGTTGTTGTTGTTGTTGTTGTTGTTGTTGTTGTTGTTGTTGTTGTTGTTGTTGTTGTTGTTGTTGTTGTTGTTGTTGCTGCTGCTGAGCTGGACTGGGGGAAGTTGCGATAGGGAGTGTAGGGATCGCCCCTTCCCATTTTGGCTGCGGGAGCGATGCACTCGCACCTGCCGCTGGTGGCGCGTCTTTGCTGGAAGAGTTCACTCTTTCCGTGACGGCAACAACTGGACTGGCCAACGAGGCATTGCTGGGCTCGGGGGTCGGAAAGGATGCGGTGGACACTGCACAGTCGGGCCTGGTCGCTTTCGTTGAGGGTGGCTGTATATCGATATCTGAGTATCCCGTGCCGGGTGTCACCGGCGACACGGGAGCGGCCTGCGTGGGACGAGCATTCGTCGGGCCCGAGGAATTGCTTGCAGGAGGTCGATGGTTAGAGGTCTCGGTATGCGCAGGAGGTCGTGTTATCGATTGTCGCGAGGAAGCGCTGGAATGCTTTGCTTGCGTATTCGCCGAAGTAGGATTTTGGGGATAAGAACGTCCGGACGGTATTGATGAAAGGCCATGTGTCATCCAAGGTCTTTGAGTTGAACCAAGAAATCGATTGGCGGTCGAGTTGGACGAGGCGAATTGACTACCAAGCAGAGATGGGGGTGGTCGCCCCGGTGGTTGATTTTGCGCCGGGCTCATGATGGGGCCCGGACATGGTACTGAGATTGACAAAAATAGCGAATATGGTATGCTAACTCCGAAACAAGACGACGGGCGATTTAAAGCAAAGTGGTGATCATCTATGTCGATAAAATGGCGAATTAGCAAGGCGGGAACTTCGTTGATGAGCGAGAAGGCGTCGGAGAGGATCAGCTAGCCAACCTTGTAGTCCACGAGCGGTGTAAAACGGGCGTCGTCATCCTCTATAGCGCTGCGCAAAATTGGCGAGAAATGATAAATTGGCTGAAAGGTGATGGAAGAAGCAGAAGTTCGGAGGCGGATGGATGGTGATGTAGAAGATCTAAAGATGGAGTGGAGCGAGCGAGCCAGCGGGCGGGTCTTCTGCGGGAATAATCCCGGCGAGGCTGGAGCAAAACACAAACATTCAACAACCTCTTCTTTGGATCAAGAATGAAAAAAGAAAAAAAAAAAAAAAAGGATTCTTACAAAGCTTACAGCCCCGATTCATGCACTCAGTCAATCGACGGGACCCTTGTTATCGATTCACTTTCGGCTCATCACAATCAATCTCACATAGCACGAAGCTACAATAATAACTCTCGTTGCTACTGCTCGCTTGCGGGAAGTTACGATCTGACCTGTCATCTGAGGGCATCCAAAGGAGTTACAACGCACAGAGTCGCTACGGCCACCAACAATACCGGTTACTGAACAGGACTGCAGAATACGAATGGGCGGCTCATTGACGCAGCATTCAAGAACAGGATGCCCTAATAGCTGAACCAGATGTAGTATGCTCGATCGACTTCCCTTCGGTGCCTTGGCGGTCAGGCATTCCATGGAGCTTTCAAGATTGTGTCTGCGCATGCGGGCAGTCACTGGAGTCACAGACTTCGAGTATCTAGTAGTACTACCTACTAGTACTACTAAGCTACTAACTACTACTAATAATGCATCGGACGATAAACCGTCGTCCACGTTTCGGGTACATAGAACGAACACATCATGGCCTTGTTGGCAGCTCCTCACAGGCCGGTAGCTAGTTAATAGTTAATTGGTCGATAAGAACTGTGTTGCTTACCCTGGTCCGTATCGAGACCGAAGCGAACAATCAAATTACGTATACTGAAAAAGGAGGATGCAAAATATAAATAATTTGCCCAATCAAAAAGAGTCAGAAGGAGCCGATGTAGGTGCATCGGTAACTAACGCATCGTGTCCAAGTATCATCAGTGCATCTGCCTTATATATGGTGGAATTAAGAGCAGGGTAGCATACTGAAAATCAATAGTGCCCAGCCTCCGTGGATGCGTCTCCGTTGAACGTTTCCCAGAATGTACAAAATTCATGCGGAAGAACCCTCCTTGAGTCCTTGTAGAAACGAGACGTTGCTGGTCATCGTCAGGATGACTCGAGTTAACAACTACAACAATACCCAGATACCGGGATTTGCAATTGGGCAGGCGATACGGTGCTGCGGAGAATATGAAGTTTGTACATGTAAATTATGTATCCATCAGGAAGCTGTCACATGGAATCAACAGATCTCGTTGATCCGTATCCACGCCATTACAGTGCGTGCTAAGCTAAGCTAAGCTAGCTAAAGTTACTCCGTAGTGCCGGCACGAAGAACCTAACTGAGTCGGGCGATGCTTCCAGGCACCGAATTGAGTTACAGTAAGTAAGCTGTTAGTTAACATAACATTAGCATTAGCAAGCGTGAAATCATCGTCTCCTCTTTTTTTCCCGGCCTGTCTCTCTCTCTCCCCCTTCCCTTCCCGCTGCCTGAATTCACGCCGATACCTTTACTACTTAATCATGCCGACTCTCTCTCGTCCAGTCTCAGCTCATCTCCTCCTCATCTCTCATACCGGACACTGCGTCTTTTTTTCTTCTTTTCATCCAATTCAACAACACTTGCTTGCATCCATACGTCTGGAGTACATACCTGCTGGGTGCATCAGCAGCCCCGCATTCAGTGCGTAGCTTGTCTGCTGTTTCTGTCGACTTTCCCAGCGGCCACCGCCTTCGGAAGCCGCCCAGTCCAGCCTTTTCTTCTGCCGCGTCCAACACCCACACCACAACCACAACCACAACCACAACCACCCATCCCATCCATCGCCCATCGCCCATCGCCTCTCGGTCTGAACCCGGCTGTCTATTCCCTGCTGTTACTCCATGTCGCTCTTCATTCCTTACACTCGAATTGCGGCTGCTGTGCGACTCATCAAGCATTGATCCGACAGATCGTGGCAGACCTGCCTCCGTCCTCCGTTGGGACAGAGTTTCCGCCCGCCATGGCCCAGGCTCCTCTATCTCGCCAGGCCCAGCCCGGCGACTTTCTACTTGTGATTCGTACGTACCCTGACACTCACAAACCATTGGATACTATGGCATTGCTGAACGATCGTTTTCTTGTGTTTATAGACAATTTCGATGCTCGTGGAGAAGACGAGCTCACTTTGCGACGTGGCGAGAAGGTCGAATTGGTCGAGTTAGACGAAGGCTTCGGCGACGGATGGTATTTGGGAAAGCATACAGCGACAGGCAAGACCGGACTATTTCCAGGAGGTACTAATAAATCATCCTTGCTCAAGACTACTATGCGCGACACTTTTCAATTGACATTTCCCCCCCTCCAGTTTACACTACCCTCCCCCCGAGATTGAACGTGCGACGGCCTGCGACTGCCTCATCGAGTGCTTCCGAGACCACGAGTACCACTGATAGCGCTGGAGAAACCAGGGCCGAAGGAACAACTGCCTCACCCCTTGAACTCGAAGGAAAAGGTGAAACGACCCCGCAAGCTTCAAGGCGTGTTAGCGCTGCCGAGGCTCCGGATCTGAATTTGGATAGCATGGAGGAGGTCGCGTCCCCAGTGTTCAAACAACCCCAACGCTCAACTTCGAGTCCCCTTCCAACATCACCCTCGCTTGCGACCACCATTCAGCGCACGATCAGTCAGACCTTTGGCAATCATCTCAACGGCGGCGACTCTCCTGTAATGAACGAAACTCTCAGTGTTATCGACGAACACATCACCGACCTCAACACTCCTCGTCACAGTGTAACACAAGAATCCAAAGCTGTCACTGATTCGGGAAGCGAATATAGTAGCCATGTTGGACACCGTCTATCATACATCAATGGTCATGAAACCGACGAGGAAGAAGGAGGTCATCTCACCGAAGAGGAGGTTCGCAGATGGGACCATCTCGAAACGGCCCGCTACCTTCGCGGTTTAGGCGTGGATGCACGTCACTGCGATATATTCCAAGAACAAGAGATCACCGGTGACGTGCTATTGGAAATGGGCCAGGAATTTCTGCTGATGAAGGAGTTCGATTTCGGCGTCATGGGACGCAGGCTGAAGACTTGGCATAAAATCAAAGCTCTTCAAGAAGAGGTCAAAGGCATCCCGCCACCTCAGTCTGGCTCAATCTCTAGCTATTACCCAGTTGAGGAATCAGAGCGATCATCCAGCCGTGCCGCGCAAAATTCGACTTTCCTACCCCGAATTCCGAGTCTTTCCGGTGACAAGCGACCTAGTACCGCCATAGTACCACCTCGGCGCATGTCGACTTTGCTGCAAGGTAGTCCTAGTTCGCCCTCGACTGCTACGATGGGTCGAGAACTGACTGGGCGTCCTTCAGCAGCCTCTATCCGCGAATTCAACCATACTCGCCGTCACTCGTCAATAGATTCATCTCCCAATCTCAGCCAAGCCGGCATTGGCCATCACAAGAAAGCATCATTCGATCGTTCATGGACTATGACAGGTGGAAATCCACCATTCGCTAGTCGACCCGGGACCGCCGCTGAGGCAACAGATGAGGATATTATACTTCAGCAAAACTTTTTGGACAAGGCCGACACATCACAGGAGGACTCTCCGCGTATTGGAGTGACGCACGAGAGACTTGACCGTGGCTACTTTTCTGGCGGAGAAGTAGAGACACGCCGAACACGCAAATTGTTACGGAAGCGCGAATCAGCTGCAGGAAGCGTCAGCCATTCAAGAAAGTCCAGCTACGTGGACGAAAAGTCCACTCGCAGACAGTCCCGATTTGGAAGCATTGGAAGCACGGACTCTATTCAAAATTCAATGTCCCGAGTGTCTGTGGCTTCTAAGGCTTATCACGGCGGTTCTATGAACGGCCAAGTTCGAAGCTCCGGAAGTCAGGTTACAGACACCGCTTCTGGGCATCCTGCTATGGCATCGCTGGGCGGGAAGATTGGCGGCACACCTCCCTCCTTTTCGCCCTTTGCTGGAAGAAACGACATGGAAACCACTGGCCGTTCCTCGCCATTACCGTTCTCAGGCATTCGCAATGTCGGTCCTAAATTCCGCCGTGCTGTCGGACTTCGCACAACGTCAGATAGTACAAGCGGGGTTCCAACTGCCCAACAAGCAACGCCGCCAATATCGCCCATCAAAGATTTTACTCCATTCGGACTTGGCAGGACTGGCTCTACGACACCATCGGCTACCTCCAAGAGCTCCGAGCGCCACAGTACGGACGGTTCGGGCAAGGCTGTTGACGGGACTATGCCTTTCTCCGTTCCACGAGTTGCATCGAAGACGGGCAGCAAGACTAAGAAGCACACTAGCGCCTACATGCGTGGTTTAGAGAAGAAGAGTCCGCAGGAACAAATGGTGGGCTGCGAGTACAGTGGTTGGATGAAGAAACGTTCGGCAAACTTGATGACGACCTGGAAGCCACGCCTGTTCGTCCTGCGTGGCCGACGTTTGTCTTATTACTATTCAGAAAACGACACGGAAGAGCGTGGATTGATCGACATCACTGCGCATCGTGTCTTGCGTGCTGACAATGATCCGCTGACTGCCCTTCACGCGACAATCACAGGAGCCAAGGCTTCGCCCACCTCGCCAGAAGGCTCAGTCAAGTCTCCGACGGATAAATCATTCGATGCTGCAGGCTCTCCTTCTGACGGCCCTTTTATCTTCAAGCTAGTGCCTCCCAAGAGCGGCACATCACGAACCGTGCAATTTACACGACCCACAATCCACTATTTTCAAGTCGACAGTGTGCAAGAAGGACGTCTCTGGATGGCTGCTTTGATGAAAGCCACCATTGACCGCGACTTGAGTCGACCTGTGGAGACCACCAACAAGCAAAAGACAATCAGCTTGAAACAGGCACGAATGATGAATCAGCGACCTCCCGCATTGATGGAATCCGAACCGCCCATCCCTCGGAACAAAGAAGTGGCAGAAGTGCCAGGTGAACAAGAAGTGGACGATGGCGGCTTGAAGATTCAAGGACTCAATCTGGACAAAACGAATAGCATCGGGTCTTCTCATGATGGCAACGGCCTTGTCAATGAGGGTGGCGCTGACGAGGGCCAAGCTGAAAAATTGTCGGCAATTCCTACAGATGATTTCTTATCACGACCTTCAGAGTCCTTCCTTTCGTGAGCCGAAACATCGTGACTCAAACAGCTTGTCGACTTTCTTTCTCGGCTATGAATTTCTATTTTCTTAATCACAACTGTCTTATCACTCCGGCTTTCCGATCATCGCTACCTAGCATGCCGTTAACATACGACAATAAGAATTACATATGGCGCGGTATTTCATTTTTCTGATTGTCTTCTCCGGCGTTTACTTATTCTTCCTGAACCTTTCACATATACCCCTCTTCCGCTCGAAATAACAACTTTTCTACTTGATCATACATTTATTGTTTAATTACTCTGCACGAACATATGAGGAAATACGAGGAAATCAACGTTTGCGAATTTTCATGTGAGATTAAGATAGTGAGATTGATTGAGATATAGTAATATTTGAATTTGTGTCTACTGTCTAGCGACGATCTTCAATACCTCGCAACTCAAAGATTTGCAGCTCCATGCGCCGTCAAGGTCAACCCAGCATCAATCATAAGACATGAGCCGTTGATATAACTCGCCGATGGACTGCACAAGAACATGATATAGTCTGTTACTTCGTCCGGCGAAGCTGCCCTCCCCAGTGGGGAGAGCTTTTGAATAATCTGCCCTAGCTGCGGGATTCGCTGCAGGCTGGCTTGCATCATTGGGGTATCTGTCCAAGAGGGACAGACGGCGTTTACGCGAATGTGGTTTCTGATATTATCCAGTGCTGTTCAGAGATGTGCGAGTTGGCATTTGATCTTCCTGAGAGAGCAATGACAATGGGTAGAGATACTCACCAGCTGTCTTTGTAATTCCTATCACAGCATGTTTCGAAGATGTGTACGGCATCATTCCTGGCGCTGGAACGAACGCGTTGACTGATGCAAGAGTTACAATGCTGCCACGACCGAGATCACGGGTTGCTGTTGGGTTGCGAGCGCTTGGGATCTGGCGTATGCGAGGCTCCTGAGCAGCCATGGCTTTCGATACGGCCGAGACGACAAGCATAGTACCTCGGATGTTAACGGCGACAGTTTTGTCAAACACGTCTATTTTTATGTTTTCGGTTGTGGCGCCTGAGATATTGCCCATCTGTACAAGCAGCCAGATAGTCAGTCTTGATAATCAGGGGGTTACGGAACAGTAACTGACCCCAGCACAATGAACACAGTAATCAATCCGCCCAAACTCCTTGACGGCTGTATCGACCATGGCCCGTACAGAATCCTCATCTGAGACATCTATCTGCACTGCGATAGCACGGAACTTTTCATTTTTGGCAGAATTTTTGCTTTCTTCGATGACTGCGGCGGCATCGTTCAAATCGGCCAAGACAACACCATCTGCGCCGGCTTCTGCAAAGGCCAGCGCCGTCTCCTTGCCGATTCCTGCAGCTGCCTATTGACGACGAGACAGTCGTTAGAAATATAAAGTTTGAAGTTTTTGGAGTCTCGCGGGAAGTAGCTCACGCCAGTCACAAGGGCAATGCCGCCTTCGAGTTGGAGTTTGGAAGCCATGGTATATGATAATTGGAGTTGTGTGATGATGGAAAGCGACGATGGAGAACATGTAAAGATAAGAGAATGACTCGAGTGAATAGGGAATTATTGACAGGATTATATCCCGGATATGGTGAGCGCAGCACATATATTTACTCGCCTGCTCTCCTTGGATAGCGAGCTTTCCTCGCTATAAGGATTTTACGGGTTGTACCGGTAGCGGTAGCTGAGGGTCGCGACGCAACACACACCCCAGATCCTAACGACATCCCAACATCACCACCACAAAACAACACTCAATTCAGAGTATACCGTAGTTTGCACCTCCAGAGTAACAATTAACACTCTCTTCTCTTTCAATAGCAGGACTTGGCAGACCTAGATTAATGAATTATTCCCTCTGTTGCAGATTCACAATTACATAGCTTATACAATCTCTGTAGATCTACATCCATGTGTTTCTAGTACCTTTTAAATCTTTGGATATAGATATCTTTAACCTCCAGTGAAGGGAACCGCCGCTTATGATGCATATAATATAGCTCTCAGTATCTCTCAGTATCGCACATGTAAAGTCACCTTTATCCCAAAGTTCTTCTGACTGCTGGTATGGTCTAAAATCTCTGACCTGAAGTTATCTGTTTCATAAGAGCAGATTTGTGAGATCACATCCTATAGGAATGTCTTGTGAATAAAATACAGCAAATCAATAATGGTTCAAGATCTCCATCTCAAAAGAGCAGATGCCAACATAGTCTATTGCGTAATCAGGAAGTTTCCCACCCTTAAACATCTCCAGCATCCGGTCCAATTTGCTCTTGCATGCGTCTTTATAAATAGGCTTGACATCAGGTATTGGTCCGGCATTCTCCGGCTTAAGAGCAAGCATCTGTTTTGCAATCTTTCCAACAGTTGGGCCCCAGAACATATTGATACTCATGGCTTGAGTGACCAGTACTTCAAGCGTGCTCTTGATCACTTCCTCACTAATGATCCCCGAGAGAATCACCTTCTGGGAAGCAGTATACAAGTCTTGCTTGAGTTGCTCTTGAATGGTATCAAGAATAAATTGGCGGGCTAGTTTCTGCGCATAGTTGATTGAATCAGCTTTTCTTTAGATATCGCTAGAAAATATAAAGATTAGTAATATGGCAACTCATTCATACCTTGTCAGAGAGAGCCTTGTTTGTCTTGGATGCCTGATCGAAAGAAACTCCAACGGCATCCTCAGATTGTATTTCAAAGGACCGCATAATTGAGAGCAATAATTGCCCCTTGCGGTCACCGTACTGGAGATGGACACCATCAGGGTCTTCATAAACCGGTGGCTCAAAATCACCCTTCGAAAAATCCTCAAGTTGTATATCAAATTTACCGACAAAGTGTATATCGGTTGCAATCAAATAATACATCATGAGGGCATTGGAAATTCCCGCAGACACGCGATTTATATCACTTTCCGTTCCCTCACCTTGAGGCTGGAGCTTGTTTTCTTCGATGAAGTTGGCAATCATCCCGCGGAGGAATCTTGAAAAGCTAGCCGCATCTTCGTAATATTTCATATAATAAGTACGATACTGGCCTTTGGCCTCGCTGATCCTGTCATACTCCTCGTTGCTCATTACATCGATATGTTTTGCCGGCCGTCGAATCTCTGCCTCCACGGCAGCCTGCTTTTTGTCAAACTCGGACCATGCTGAATCAAGCTCCTTTAATTGTCTGGCGAGCCTTTCAAGCCTTGTTTCGTGCATTGTATCAGCGTAAAATTCAAAAGACGTGGAAGAGATTGAAAATATTTGACAATAAGGCTGATGGGAGAGCAGATAAAAGTGACGATTCTATTGCCAGGACCATCGTTACTCTTGCGGGTTTATATAGCTTTCCTGCTCCCGCCTTATACCTACGGTAAAGATAACATAGACCAGGTCAGATTCTGCAACATCATTGCGCAATCGATATTATTCAGTTGGCTAAAACTATCCCTGGCATCAACTTTCTACTGTGTAACACGCGCGTCTCGACCAGATACGTCAGAAGCTGTCAATCATTTAAAATAAATATGTATTAGATAGATCTACACTACTCATATCAAACCAAAACCGATGAATACGTAATGTACGCTACCCAAATTGTGTAACGTTACTCTGAACAGGTCTATGACTTCTCCCTTTTTGACCTTAAGTCTACGCAAACGGAAAGCTGGGTTCACATTAATTCTGACCCCAGTGTCTTCCTCCGATGATTCTAGATCATTTAAAATGTTGAATAAGTACGCTGACTTTGTTGTATTTATGCCTTTTACAGTCCCATTCTACTCTTTTAAAATGAGCGGTGACTGAGCGGTGCAAGTGAACAGTGTCATGCATGCTAGGTGCTATGATACAGATCATATCGCATGGATTGCCACTTTTCATACAGCAGGAATACTCAACAGCTGAGATTTATGCAATAAGAGCATCACCTGATTTGGCAGTACACATAGTTAATAGATGTATCACATTCTTCCTTACACAGCCATTCAATACTTCGATATTTTCTACTCGAACATCATCTTGGCTTCTCACTTACAAAAAATAAACATTAAAATTTGGAGAAGATTACGATTCGTACGAAGACAGAGCTGTCCAAATGGGTATTCCTTTGACTATCTAATATGTCTATATCGGCATATCTTCCGGTCGTCCATAGTTCTATGTCGCGGACTGGGAATTTCAACATAGGATTTGATGTGCTCGATTGCTGGACGGAAATTACGCAGCACACACAATCTACAAGCGAAACATCATAAATTGCATATGTGTCCAAACTCTGGCATACGCAGACCGAGATATGACTCTGGCTGATTGAGCGGTGTGATGATGTAGTATGATGTATTTGTATACTCTGCATAGAAAAGAATTGCTTTTTCTACACCCAATTTGAGCCTAAATTTGAATATAGAAGAGGATAGTAACACCGTGATCCTTCCAATTTGAATAAGACCAGTTCCGAGTCTCGAGCCCTTCTCTATTTTGTGGCCGCTCATCTACTGCAATTGATACAATATGGGTTGGAAGAAGCACCCCCAAAATTCGTCGGGAAGAAAGAGATGAGCAGACTCGAGAGTTCATGAAGAAGCTATCCGCCGGCCAGCGAAACAATTTCAAGATAGTCGAAGCCTGCTACAAAGAATTATGCGAGAAGACTCCAGGCCGTAGCGAGCTCGCACACAGATTCTTCTCTTTTCCTTCTTTTCTGTATGCTTAGTTTTTCGTCGATAGGCTAGCCTAATAGTAGGCTTGAGTAAGCGTCACAGAGGTGATATATTATCGTCTTGACGGTACCCATAACTCATAGCCACAGAGTGATAGTAGTGTACTTTCATGTTGAACAACGCTATGTTATGGAACAAGTCCGACACCATCACATCACACACCGAGGACAACTGGGGAGTACAGAAACACGGTAGTCTTTCAAGACAGAATATAAAAGATTGAACCAACTTTCCATGATCATGTCTGATATTGTTAGTGTTTTAGACAACTTTTGTTTTCTGGCAATAGAACGTCTGTTGATCATGTAGATTGCAAGGGACACTGTTCTGGTGTATAACGTTAGCCCTAAACATTGTGGCTCTAACTTAACTAAGTTAACTAGCGGAAATTAGTAACGTTAACCTCCTAGGGTAAGCTCTCCTTAGGGTTAGGGCAGCCAACCAAGAAGCTTCATTTAATTGCGGAGATTGATCGGCCTCGGAACTTAAACTTCCAGACAATTCACAACATCGAACAAGAGCGCAACGATGCTTGCTGCTTGTTCCAAACAGCCAATTTCTTTTCCCTTTCGACCTTAGAATCTGTAAAGCTTTTCTTATATATATTACCGCATTGAACATACAACGAATCGATTCATGACGTTCGCATCCAAATCCTCGACTCAATGTCCCTCCGCACCGCACTCCCGAAAATCCTCTTCACCGTCCTGATACCTCTCTCCGTCTCCTCGGCGCTTTGGCTGTACTTATATCCAGTGCTACAAGGATGCGCATTTCCTCTACCGGTCGTCACCGAAGCTAATGGACAGGCACGCGGAAAATCTTGGTTATCGAATAGCGTTGTAAACACTCTATATCAACATGCGGCGGATTGGAACTTGACAGCGAATGACGCCGAGGATGAAGAACCAATAGAACCCGCCATATTTCGTCTGCTAGTCCTCGCCGATCCACAGATTGAAGGCGATAGTTCCCTTCCCTCGCCGGACGATGAACTCATTCCGCGATTACGGCGGCATTGGGAGAATGTTCGATCTGCCCTGTCTACGCCGGACATTGCTACGATTCTGAAAGATAGCGCGCTAACGATCTTTACGGAGGATTTACCCGACGCTTTCCGCGCGGCTCGCAAACGTCTTGACTTACTTGGGAACGATTATTATCTCGCGCATATCTACAGGACGTTGTCATGGTGGAGTCGGCCTACACATGTCACTGTGCTGGGGGATCTGATTGGGAGTCAGTGGGTAACGGATGAGGAATTTGAGAACCGCGGATGGCGGTTCTGGGAGCGCGTGTTCCGGGGTGGGCAGAGGGTTGATGATGATATAACGATTACTGGAGAAATGTCACAAGGAGAGGGCAAGCAGGAGAAAGAATTGGAGATGTTACAGCGATATAATTCCTCATGGGCCAACAGAATTATGAACGTTGCCGGAAACCACGATATTGGGTACGCCGGTGACGTATCAAGAGCCCGCATGGAGCGCTTTGAGCGAGTTTTTGGTCGCGCAAACTGGGACATCAGATTTGCACATCCCCCTATAGTAGACAAGAGCGATGCACGACCTACTCTCCACATTATCAATTTGAACGACCTAACCCTCGACGGACCCCCGTTGGACTCATCCATCCAATCCGACAGCTACGCATATATCAACGACCTTTTAACTCACCGCTCCTATCCCGTCGAAGACCAGACATCATTCACCCTTCTCCTAACCCATGTCCCCCTCCACAAGCGCGACGGCATCTGCGTTGACGGGCCGTATTTTACCTTCTTTGACGAAGACGATACGCTCGATGACGAAAACGAATCTCCTCGATGGCGGAAAGACGGGCTTCGGGAACAGAACCATCTAAGCGAACACGTCAGCTCCAATGCGATTTTGCAGGGGATATTTGGTATGAGCGGAGATTCCAACTCCGCGCCGATGGGTGGGAGAGGGAGACTTGGGCTGATTTTGACGGGACATGACCATGAGGGATGTGACGTTGTGCATTTTGTTAAGCGTGAGCAGCACGAAACAGGCTCCTCAGACTCATTGGATTCTGAAGAAGGAACTATATCATGGCAGTGGGATGCGATGCGCTACTCCCCATCTTCATCTATAAACGAGTCTGACGAACCTTCAATCCGAGAAGTAACACTGCGCTCAATGATGGGCGAATACGGCGGCAACGCAGCTTTGTTATCGATATGGTTCGACTCGAATGCAGAGGTGAATCAATGGCGGTACGAAATACAGATGTGCCCCGTTGGAGTACAGCATATTTGGTGGGCTGTTCATGGATTGGCGGTTGTCTGCGTGATTGGGCTAGGTGTAGTGGCTGGGTTGAAGGGATTGGAGATTCTTGGGATTTGGTCGAAGCCTCTACCAAAGAGGTTTGATGCCAAAAGGTGGAAAGGCGCTGATTCGACTTGGATATAGTTTAAATGTGTGTTATGTATGGATAGATGTGTATATTATGGACATACGATTATTCGGCTAAGAGCACATACCTCCAAAGAATGGAATATATTGATTAATGCTACTATTAAATAGTCCTTAACAGAACAATGGTATCCATGAGAAACATTCAATGTTGAAAATGCAAATGCACATAGCGCAGGGAAAATGTGAATGACCGTGGTATTACCTGACTCAACGCCTTCCTTGAATGTAGCCATGATGATCCCCTCAGCAAAATAAGTTAAGAAATGAAATGAAATGCTTGCGTGCTTGGTGTGTCAGAATCCTGCCCTGCCCTTTTATGCTGAAATTTTGTTTGCGCCCGAATGCAGTGGTGGGGATGGAGGTACTGATCTCCAGACCACGTTATGTGGGAAAAATCAGTCCGCAATAGGAGTGATGGCTTCATCATTAATCATGTCTTCATCTGAATTATTCTGATCGAATGGAAATTGTTCATGCTCAACATCGCCTCCGTCGTGCGTTTGCAGTAAGCCTGCCTGCGGTAATTGCTGTTGTAGCTGCAAAAGAGGATGGGGCGCCTGGGCCGATGGATCATGTACCAGACTCCCCTGTGTCAGGGCAGACATCTGCTCCAACGAACGCTGAAAATCACTCAACAGATTCGTACGCATGCCGTCGGAAATGAGGTCTAAGAATTCACCAGCGAACTCGGCGACTTCGTTGGCGATCTTTCTTTCCAGGATGTCTTCCAGCATCTCCATGTCGCGTTTCCATTTCTCCTCTTTCCTCGCTTTCTCTTCCTCCACGCGTCGGCATGTACCGTCTTCCTCTCTGATTTTCAGACAGTTAGGACATAGGTAGTTGACCTCGCAATATGAGCAAGAACAAGGCGGGTTGTTGTTCACGCAGTCTTGACACACGTTGATTGAGCAATTTGTGCACTCGCGCAGTACACTAGGGCAGCGCTGGCGTTGGTCTCCTAGAGGCCTGTATTGCGGGCAAAAATACGACCGACATCCTTGCCATCTGGTAATCTCCGCCGCAGCGTCATAGTAGACCGAGGAGCGTGATGACGATCGTGACAGGCTTGAATAGGTTGGCGATCGGCTGCGTCCTGCGCGTCGTCCTGTTGCCATACCTTCTCCTGCATGTCCCCGCGCTCGAATGAAATCTTGTAGAACGGCCGGATGCATTTCACCGACTCCTTGTCCGAGATTATCTCCTGCAACACTGCTTGAAGCCGACGGTGAATCTCGGTCCATATTCGGTGTCGGTCCTTGTGACTGCAACTGTGATATAAGTGCGGCAGCCGTACTAATACGGGGTCTGAATAGAGACGGTCCAGCTTGAGTAGGCGGATTGGAATTGCTCATCCTGACAGTAGAAGGCGGTTGCGACTGCAAGGCGGCCTTCTCAACAGCAAGCTCTTTATACCCACATATACGTAGACGTAATCCTCGAAGGTCGTGTTCTTTGCACAGCGGCTTTGAACAGCTCTTGCAGTGTACCTTCCACTGAGGGGAATTATAGCAATCATTGCAAAGATTGCGTGGACAAGACGTTATCTGGCGACCTGGCGGTCCTATCAGTTGTTGCAGTCCTTCAGAAGTGCTTGTCTCTAATAAATTTTCTGTGCTCTGATTATTGGATGCACAGCCCACAAATTCCGAATCTTCCCATCCACGACCCTTCGGTAGAGGCGCTGCTCGGACTACGTCAACATCTCGCGTCGTTGTTCCAACGCTGATACCTCCACCACCCGAGAAGATCGGTTCCGTACAGCACCAGTGAAAGTTCAAAGTCGGATATTGGACGGTAGCGGCGGGATTTGGAATGTTGTCAACATTTGCGTCTGGTGCTGGATCGTGCATGTTGCAAGGAGAAATCGTTGCATTCGGTGCCCACCACAGAGGATTAATCATGGATGTTGATGGCGATTGTGCCCACGTGACCTGGTTTTGGACATAGGGGTAGCTATAGGCACAGCTTGCACACAGCGTTTTCCGACACCCTACACAATGCATAATGACGCTGCATTGCTCGCATCGCTCACCGATCGGCTCCAGGCAATTGTCGCACTTGGTATCCTCAACAAAGAACGTATGGCTGTGTCGTAGATGAGTCGGAACGAATTTTCCATCCCCAAAAACAGACCGGTCTCCTGTGCCGAGGGCTTCGCCATGGTATCCTGATTCTTCTTGTTCCCAAAGTCTTCCATCCTTTCGCTTGTCTGGTTCAGCTCTTGGATTCATCGGACCAAGCCAGTTCTTTGACCTCCATAGTCGGTCAAACACAACCCAGACTTCAGGGGCGCCATGTGGAACCCTCATAGACACATATCCGCGTCGTCGAAAACATCGGCCTGCGGGGCTAGTACACCAGGCGGTATCGGTCCATATTCCCAGTTTGTGACAAAGGTTGACGAGTTCATGTGTAGGTTCAGCATCTGAGTCACGACGTGCTAGTGAGGACCCAAGATATGGACGACGTCGATGATGCCGGCATCGATAGGTGTAGAGACTTTTCAAGGCGAGTTTCTGCTTTCTCACCGAACTACTGCTGGTAATGCCCATATCACCATCAAATTGAAGGCCGTACATCGTGAGGTATGGAATAATGTGGTATTTGAGAGACACGTTCTTGCATCCTCGCACCGATAAATGTTCTAATGTCTCTCGTCGGGAGTGAAGGACGGTGGATATAAGGATTTGTCCCGACACGGCGGTATTGTCAAGCTCCAGGCTCTTCAGACAAGGACTGATCGGGATGACAACTAGCATCAACAGTTGATCCAAGGCGTAGGGTCGTGACTGGCGTGAGGCAGGATCGGGACTACCCATCAGCAATGGTCGGTTCTGAGAGCCCGATGGGAAGAGTAAGCGGAAGGATAAGAATTTCCATGCTGTCGGGTAGGACTGTAGGAAGTTTCGAAGGTAGGAGGAAGTATGATAAAGTTGAAAGATGGTATCTGTAGGGATCTGTAGTAAGAGCGATTCAAAGATGGGAGCGTGTGTCGAAAGTACTCGTTCGAATGTTGATAGTTGTATGTCGGACGAGGCTGAGATGGAACTACCATCGTCGTCTACTTCAATATGCGAGTCCATTGACAGAGACTTCTCCATCATTACGCTGTCGAAGCGTGGACGCCTGATATCGTCGCTCCCGACTTCAAGAGTCATACTGCTGAGCGAACGGAGGTGATCGATGTCCGGAGAAAGAAATGGGTGTGTCGGCCAGCATTATCGGGGGAAACGGAAGGAGTTGAGCGCGGTTTCAGATAGGAATTTTGACGGAGAGTAGCGAAACAAGGACGGCCATCTGGCAGGGAGAATTGTTGTCGACAATGATACGAGGGGTGCTGGTCGAGGACGAGTAGTTAGTGGTCATGGGCGATCCACGACGTGCTTTGCGGTCCGAGAGCAACAGTTGGGATCTGCGGGCCCTGTGGAGCTGGGAATTTATTGGATCCTGATTCGGTATGGAGTCATGTGACATCCCATGTTTGTTTGCAACGACGACCATCTATCTGATCTTACTCTGCCTACAACAAACGTGACATGACTGAGTAGATACTGCATTGCACCACGTATATACATACAACATGCATTTATAGCTACATCGTGCGCTCACATCTACTGCAATGCCATCGATCAATGCCGATCGGAAGCGTCGCCGACCGCATACCCCCTGGCGATGCCCCTGCGCCCTTCGACAACCGCGGAACCACCGACCTCGCCGTCTTCCTCATACCTAATCTCGAAGTCACTTCCCAGGCCCTTCCACGTCCTTTGCGAACGCAAGAATTCTGCTCCGGGAGATATCGTGTTACCGACCATAGCTAGGTCGCCCTTTGCCCGTTTCGCCAATGCTGTACTGTTCCCCCCTGCACGTCCATTGTTGCTATTGCTCATGTATTGCATCGGGCGGGAGGTAGTGACGAATTGGCCGGTCCTAAAGTCAAATTCTGGAGGTGCGGATTCGGATTCCGAGCCGTCATCGCCGTCGATCTCTTCACTTGTTTCTGCAGTCGCATTTGGCGCAGCTGTAGAGGCATCGAGGACAGCCTGATAGTCACTTCTCCACGCTCCCGTCCACACTCGGGTATCATCGCTTTGCAGGGCGAGCTCAAGCTCATAGGGCGTGATGACCGGTTTCCAGAAATCCTTGCTGTCCACTAAAGAACTCTCCCAGCACCCAATCACAACCCATCCTTCGATCTCACTAAAGTTGGCTACCTTTGCAGCATTCAGCTTGCCAACGACAAACATATAGCTCTTTTTACCAGCAGCCGCAATCTGTTTCCTCACATGATCGACAATATGAAGGTAATTCTTGACGCTCAGGGTATTAACAAGAATGCCGAATATTGGCGCAGTGCTCAGGGAAACCAAAACACCGTATCGACGACGTAACGCGGCAGTGGTGGACGCTTGAAGTGTTTTAACGTCTTCTTCCGACTCGACGTTGTCCGTTGGATATATATGGATGGCCGCAACTTTCGATGAGAGGGTAAGCAGGAGTGCGGTAGGCGGATCTGAGATGTGGAACAATTCCCATTCGCTCAATGTTTCCGGCTTCTCTTCGACAGATTCTGGAACTGTGCGATTTGGTATGGCCGATGCAGGGTTGTGCACTACATGTGCTGCAAAAAGATTGGTATATCCTTCCTGCACAAGTTGATCATGAACGTCTTGCACATGATCGGTGTATGTCACGTCGGCGGCTATTATAATTTTCGCGGTAAGGTCGGTATACGTATTCTTGAACGCTTTTACAAGCGGCTCAATCGGCAAAGGTCGGTGTGTGAAAACGTAGATCACGGGTAATCGCGACGTTGGGGAAAGACAGGCTCGCCCGTAATGTACGACAGCATCAGCATCGACATGCTCTGCAGCAACCTCATCAACGCAGCAAGTGCCATAAGAAGTATCCGCCAGAATATAAAGTCTCCGTTCCAATTCTTCGAGCGTTTTACCGTATTCCAGGTCTAACTGTGAGGTCTTTTCGGCGAGTGTCGTCTCTGAATTCGAATTCGTACTTTGCGCGACTGGATTCGCATTCTTCGTCTGTAGCCCCCGCGTCAAAAGCTGAAAGACTCGTGGAGCATCCGGGAGCATATCATCCGGAAACTGGAGTGCGATGCGCTTCCATCGGGATTGGCGTATCTCAGCAAGTGTTCGTTCGATATCATAGATGATGGAGAGTTCCTCGTCGGTACGTGTAGATCCTGAGTCGTTCGGTCTGGCCACGGGCTCTGTGGCTTCAAGCAGATGTGTATCTGGCGTAGACAAAATCGGAGCCGACGCCATATTGTAGATATATTATACAAGACTTCTGCAACGTTCCTCCGATCTGTGCAAACTGTTGCTCTGTTGTGATGGCGGGGTAGAGTTCATCTAGAAATTTTTTGACGGACAAAATGTACTGCGGGTCCAGCCCCACCCACCTCGAATTTACATACATTTTTGAAGCATCAGGCCATACAAGTCTCTTCGATGTAGTGAATGAATATAGCACAACATATCAATACATGACTTACAAATCAGCCTTTGCCGGCTCTCCAGCCCACACCCTACGAATCAACTCGCGAATGGGCTCTCTCTCAATCTCCCTCGGGTTCCAGTAAGGGTTACTAACCGCAATATCAGCCGCCTTATCAATATCCTCCTCCTTCATACCAAAGTCCTTTAGTCCTCTCTTGACCTTGAGCTTCGACAAAAGCACATTGAGACCTTGAATAGCATCTCCGTTACTGTCCGGCAGCGCCTCGGCCAATTTTTTCATTGCTTCCGGAATGCGAGGCGCATTGTATGAAATGGCGTGCGGGAGCACGGCGGTATGCGTTTCGGCGTGCGGGAGATTGAAGCTGCCTCCCAGCGTGTGGCAGAGTTTGTGGTGAATGGACATTCCGACGCTGCCTAGACAGGTACCGCATAGCCATGCGCCGTATAGAGCCTGGGAGCGTGCTGAGGGCGAAGAGGGGTTCTCCACTATTTCCGGGAGAGAGGATGCTAGGGCTTTGGTGCCTTCTAGGGCGAGGAGGTTGATGATAGGGTTAGTGTTGCGCGCGTAGAGTGCTTCCACTGTAGGACCCGTCAGTAAATAAGTCGTGCATGAAATTCATAAGTATACTGACCAGCATGAGCAATGGCGTTAACTCCACTGGTCGCACTCATGGCTGCGGGGAGGGTCATAGTCAAATCAACATCGTAAATCACCGTCCCGGGGAGAATCTTCGGATCGGATCTCGTCTTCTTCACTCCATCCGCCGTCTCGCCCAGAATAGGCGTCATCTCACTGCCCGCATACGTCGTAGGAATACAAATATGCGGCAGTCCAGTACGAATGCTAATCGCTTTTCCTAGACCGATAGTGCTTCCACCACCAATTGAGACGACTGCATCAGCTTTTGTGTCTTTGGCGTATTGTAAAGCCTTCTCCGTGACGTCGGTGGGGGTGTGCATGGTCGCCTCGGTGAAGATGCCTGCGATCTTGCCATTGAGGATTTCTTTCAGCTGCTCGGCTTGGTTGACTTGTTGAGGCGTGGATAGGAGGAGGGGAGCAGCGAGATTGAGTCGCGAAACCTCCTCCGGGAGTTGTTTCACGGTTCCTGAACCAAAGACAACCCGTCCGGGGTTGGCGTTGTATACGAAGGAGTCCATGATATTGGATCTGGCGTAGTAGTTTCTGATGCCTTGGAACAGTCGACTGGATATGCCTGGACGCATCAATTAGATATTTACAATGAGAAGAAATGAAAATCGTCCCATCATGGCTGGACTGCCAGTGTTTTTATGAAGCTACACCCCACATGTCGCTCTACCCCCCACAACCCCGTCGGGGAGGTTTTGTAATCTTTTGTCATGCTCCAAATTCTCCAACCATTCCCAGCGTCGGCTAAGGTGTTTACCGCATCTGCCGAAGTACCTATCATCTTTCTGTAGGTTATTGTCTTTGTGGAACTCGGCTACAATCAACTTTGATATGTCCATCTATGACCGTGATAAACCTATCAACTGCTGGGTATGATACAGGGAACGGAAAACATTTGCCTGTCGGTAGTATACAATCATAATTCAAAGAACTCCCGAAACACCATGCCATGCTATACGAATCATCTTTACTGTTCAAAAGATCAATCCATGTCTGCGAAACCCATGACTTCTCGGTCGCGGTTCTTTCCCTTGTTGGGCTTTCTCTTCTTGCGTCTGGCCCTTTCCCTAAGGGTCTCGCTATCATCACTACCATAGCTCTCGTCACTGTCAAGATCATCGCTCGGCCCTTCGAATTTCCTCACGCTACCGGCAAAAGAATATCCCTCGTTGTATATACTCGGGCTCCACACTTTGATGATTTGACCACCGCCACTGACCATGCGTCCTTCGACGTCGAAACCGAGAGACATAACACCTTCGACCTCGTCATGTTGCACCTTGGACAACACCTTGTTCCGGCCAATCGACACCAGAGAGATTGCTCCGTCAGACTGACCGACAGCGACCATCCTTCCATACCCAGCGTCCGATGGGACAACTGCCAGCGATTCCAAGGCTTCACCTTCACCGCTTTCACGCGCGACGTAAATGCGCTCGTCCTGGTCATCCCAGACTCCCTTCTCCCATAACGTCAGGACACCGGTACCACTACCAACAAGGACTTTCTCGCCAACACTGGTGCCGGTCGTGGGTAGACCGCCAATGTATGCGGAGGAGATCAATTCTTCCTCTTGATCTTCACTCTTGCGCAGAATACCTTTGCGCAAATCTGTAGCAGCCAATGTGGTACCTCCAGTCGTAACCCATTGTTTACTATAGCCGGAAGTACTTGTATCCGAAGGAGGGAGCGCGGTGAGGGAGGAAATGTAGTCGTCGTGAGGACGGTACGTCTGTTCGGGGCGTGCAGTGACCCGGGAGTAAGGAATACGCAAATCGTAGACATGGAGAGCGCCTGAGTCGGTTGCTAGTAGCAAATTCTGAGGAGAGAGCGCGTGGATTACGGAGGGACAGTCGATTTCATCATTTACCACTTTCTTCCTAATCAATCGTTAGACTCGTCGACGCACCACTTGCACGAAGCGCATGCACTTACTTCGATTTGGCCTGGGGTATGAGAATCTTGTTCACGACGACACCCGTCTCAACCTTTGCCGCCTTGATAATACCATCGCTTCCAGCAGAGTATAGTGTCTCGCCATCAATGCCAAACGTCAAACACCGACAGCTCCCCTTGTGTCTCCGCGTCGACCATATCGTATCTATATGGCCGGTTCCATTACCGTTCGTCGCGGACAAACGTGACGATCCTTCGATATCCTCGTCGTCGTCATCGTCGTTTTCCTCGTCGCTATGCTCGGCCGCTGGCAGGCGGAATGTCTCAACATGGCCTGTGATCAGGCCAGCGGACAGAATTGGTTCCGTGGGGTGGACGGCCTGGGTAAATAAATCTGCCTTGAGCGGCAGGGTACACACGGTTTCGTATGTGTGGTAATACATTGTGTTCACTTCATGGCAGATTCTGCAGTTCTGTTATTTCTGTAGCGTGGTTGGTGAGATTTCAGAAATTGGGATATTTTTTTCTCCGGGTGGAGCTAAACCCGAGCTAAGCTTCTCGGGCTCCGCAAAGGATATACCGTTGGAAAATGGGCATGACAACTAATAATAAAACAAAAAATGTCTTGTAGGAGGAATTTTGATAGCGACATAAAATGAGGATGAAATGAGCTCAGACTGAATAGTTCTGTATAGCTCAGCAGACATGGTCATTCTCAAGCACCCAGCCACACTCACAAACTCACTTTGCCAAATGTTCCCTACCCAGCACACTAACCCTAGAGGTCAATCTAGGGTTAGGCTTATGAGCATGCGTTTTAGCCTGAGGCGGAAGGAACTCGATGCAAACAAGTCCAACAATCTTCAATTCCTTCCATTGTCGCCATGGACGAAGTATGTTTCACCCTTGATATTCTTTCATCTTCTGTCTTTCAAGACGTACTGCGCAATAAAAGGGGTCGCAAGCCTGTAGTGTACATTAGCTACGCGTTGTTGCTTCGCGGCGTTGCACTACAAACCGCCGCCCCTAACGACATTGCTTTCATGAAGGCTCGACTCTTCCTCGGTGGTGCGTCGGCTTTCTTGGTTAAAAAACACCTCCACTGCTCAACCAGATTGCGCACCCGACACAACATGAAACTTGGAATGCTCTTTTCAAGTCAGGATGATACGTTGGTGGCACAGTGGCTGGCTGGGTGACGTTCGCTACAAGGACCTACTCTACCTCATGGGCATGGAGACTCCCTTCACTTTTGCAGGCCATGGTATTATTGCTTGCCCTACCTGGGTTAAGTTTCCCTTGACAAAGTCACCGTTGGCTGATCTCCGTCGGTTGTAAGGAGGAAGCCCGCGAAATTCTTGCAGAATACCATGCTGGTGGAGATATTTCGTCTCCTCTAGTATACTACGAAATGATCGAAATGAGCTCTGCAATCGAGGCCGAGCAAGAAGCCCACAACAGCTCTAGCTACTTGGAAATAATGATGAAGACCCCCAGCAACCGACAGAGATTGTTCTGTTCAGTTACCCTGGGTATTTTTGCTTAACGGTCTGGAAACAGCGTCATCTCCTACTATCTTGCTCTCATTCTTGACAGCATCGGTGTCAAGAGCGTCAGAGATCAAACCCTTATCTCTTTCTGTCTTAAGGATTGAATCCTCGCCGTTGCCGCTGAGTTTTCGGTTGATAGACTTGGCCGTCGTCCCCTTTTCCTGCTGTCTGCTGCGATCATGTTCAGTTACGTATTGGTTACTGGTCTCCCATGTGCATTGAAATCCTCTGGCAATTCAGGTGTTGGAACTGCTGTCCCACTTTCCTCTTCATTTCCTTTGCTGGTTACGATATCGCTCTGTAAGTTGCCTTCCCTGGAATTCTCCTTTGCTTAAGAACCTCTCGATATAATCAAAATCTAACGTGGATTCCCCCTCTCTAGTACACCCCTTTGACCGCGTATCCCTGCGAAATCTGGACCTTCCGACTCCGATCCCGTGGTTTGACCGTTACATGACTCTCAACGATCCTTGCAATCTTCTCCACACGTCCGTCAACCCAATGGCCTTGGCCAGTATCGGATGGAAGTACTAATCTACCTTCCTTGTCGTACTCCTCGTTTTCGGCTTGACTGCTTACTTGTTCTATCCAGAAACAAAAGGACGTAACCTTGAGCAGATTGCAATTGTCTTCGATGGTGATGATGCGGAGGGTCACCCATCATCCATGGTTGCTCAGACTTTCAATGAGAAAATTGCGGTGAGCGCACATCGTGAAAAAGCATAGGATATACGCAGCATTGTACGAAACTCGGATAGCTACAGATAGTTTAGGCAGATATTGCAATTATCACTATACAACCGTGTATCACTCCGTCGAATCTAGAGTTGCGAACATGGTTGCTTGCTCGCAATTGTTCGGTCCATCATCATTATCAATCTCATAGATAGTAGTCATTCACTTCTTGGTACGATAGTCGACTCCTTCCTTAGGCGTCCGAAAAGTCCTACTACTCCACGCAGCGGAAACGGTATCGCCCACCAAATTGGCCCCCCATTTCAGCCAGGCTTTCCCTTTGGAGCCGAGGTCATGTTCCGGCCCACCATTTTGTTTCGTGTGATGCTTGAAGTCAGGCTAGTGTCAGGAACAGGCTTAAATTTATTTTCAAGATTCATCTCGGAGGTCATAGGTTAGAAGACATACCGAGGCGACCGGGCCGCGTAGACCAGCGGCACGGGGGGTGTCACGGTTCAGCATAATAGCATCCACAGTCATTTTGACGGAGTATTGAACGCCAATGTAGTGATTCCCTGGTAATAAATATATAATTGAAGATTGTCAAGATTGCTTTTGATATTTATGAGGCGGGCGATGACATGGTAACTAGGCAGATCCGGGGTAGGTTAGGGCTTTTTAAACCCCGAGAAAAACATGGGAGACTAAAAACAACAATACCACAATGCTTCATGACGATACGTTATTATTCGATCACTGAAATGTGTATGCATTTACCTCGGGGATGATGATCCAATTGAATATCTTGGTGAGGCCGAACCTCTACAGCTATGATGTCAGTGTACAAGGATGCCTCACTAGTTGACTCAGTCGTATCTACGCTGATCACGACTATTATGGCGTATACTGCAGCCTTCGGACCCAACATTAAAATTTCCGTAAATCTACTGAATCGGTTTGCGAAATGAGGTGCAATTGGTGACCAAGCCTTTTATACTCTTGTCGATTGCGCTGGCTAGGTAGTCAGATAATTAGTTATGTACCCCTGTCCGTCAGGGGCAGACAGCCTTTCATCCGGTTCTTACACTGCTCTACTCTCGGAGTGCAAAGAAACTTCTCACAAATCAACGCCAATTACGAACCACCGCCAGCTGTACCCTGTCAAAAACAATCTCGCTACCGCGACTCACGTGGAACTTTCACCACCCATCACCACACAACAGCACACCACAAGCATGTGCCAATGATCCAAAGCTTCAGTTCCGTTCTCTCCTAAAGCCACCAGACAGGCCAAGCAAACCTCAACGAGATCCAGTTCCGTTCAATGATGGCCATAGTTCGAATGACGCCGGTCTCATTGCGGAGAATATGCTCCGCTCCGGCTTTCGGTCTTGGGGCCTTGTCATCTACAGATGTACCTACAAGAGCGACGCCGATTGGGAAGAGTTTATGCGTCGCTATCTCTACCATGTTCATCACACACTCGAATATGCAGATGGACTTGACTTGCTATCTTATTTCGAGCCTACGGTAATGGACGACAAAAAAAGATTCGATGGCGTGACCCCAGCTATTGTGCGTGATTATTTCAACCAGTGGGCACGCACGGCGTGTGAGACTGAGCAAGGAGTTTCATTTCATCGTGCCTCGCATGCGATGTCAGCCCGGTACAAGCTCTGTCTAATGGTTGATGAGGAGGCGTTGCTCTTCGCTCTAAAGAACCCAGATGTTGACAGCTATGATGCTAGCCGATGGGAGCCGGAGTTTCTGACCGAAAAGGAAAATGAGGCCTACGGCGGTCCATCACCAGAAAACAATTTCGAGCCGGTAATCGGTTGCACGCTGGAACATGTGGGCTGGATGAATGGTCGCTACAACCGGGCTCAAATAGGGCCCTGTGCTCATATTCAATGTGAAGGCACATAGTGGGCCTTGTATATTCGTCCTCCTGAGATGGCCTTTTACTTCTGATCTGTAACTTACTCGCCTTGGTTGTTTGTGATACCCGATTGTTCAGTACGACTATGCTAATCAGCTTAGTGATACTATAATCTATCTTAGCAGCCCAATTGCATGTATGTCTCTTTGAAATATGTACTGGTAGCTAATAAGCTCTAAACGCATTATCTTAAGCAAGACAGAATTCATGAAGATACACCAACACAGCACCATATCCAACATCGAGAGCTCGCAGTTTCACCCCATGGCAGAATCTCCAGAAGTCACTCGCAGAGCTGCACAAATGGTTTTTATGAGAAGAGCCCAGATCTACGAGTCACTATCATATTTCCCTAGTATCCCCATATGCTCCTATTTTAGACTGCAATCAGCCTCGTCAAATGTGTATGATATATTGAATAGCGAGTGATGGATCAGCAAAGGAGCAGAAAAAAAGATCTCTGAAGGCAGATACTGACCACGAGATTCGAGAAGAACGAGAAGAGAAGGCGGAAGAGCATACTTGCAAAACTTGCCTACTTCCCAGAGACGCCTGGTGGTTTTCCTTAGTAAGCAAATAAAAATACCACATGAGTATCCGCTGAACGGTGAAAGTATATACACAATGATTGACGAATATGTATTCGCTGTTGTAGATTCTAGCCCTAGAGAGGTAGCAAGTAGATATCACATGTAGGGCGGATGAGTCAACACCTCGCATCATTCTCCTCCTCATTGCTTCGATTCCGCCGCCACATCCGTGCTTTTAATAACGTCTTCCCACTCTTCACATAATTTCAAGGTAGCTTCACACTTGGCACGTATGACTTGCAGACAGTCGGTGCCCAAAGGTAGACGTGGCGGTAGCTCCTTTCCTGCAGCCATTCCAGTGCCCGTCAGAACTTCGATCATACGGGCAACCCCTTTGACTGAATCCCCGGGTTGATTTCCGTGTACTTGGCCCAAGTTTTGCACCAATCCCTCGTAAAAAGCCTCGTATTCTGGTATGTTGGCCGGCTGTATTACAACGTTCGTGGACGCAAAGACTTGAGTGCGGAAGTAGCCTGGCTCGAAGACAATAAAACGCACACAGTTGTTAAAAAGCGCAGCGAATTCGGCCTGCAGATTCTCCGTAACACCTGGAACTTGTTAGAAGAATTTAATTCCAGAGCTTGACAATGCGTTACTCACATTCTAGAGCGAACTTGCTGAGGCTGTATGCAAGAGATGCAGGGTACCCAGCCCATCCGCCCTATAAATTGTCAGTGTACTGAGAGCAATATGCTTCCAGGAAGGTTTACTTACCAAGGATCCAATAAACGCCACTACGCCTGACTGCTGTTCCCGCATGATACCGAGGACGGCTCTGGTGACCTTTAATGTCCCGAAAAGATTGGTGTCTAGGCATCGATGCACCCTATCAAGCCTATAATAAACTGTCAACGCCCAAAGTCCGATTACATCCGGTTGAAAAGAGATGCGCACGATATATCTTCCACGGCACCGGCTTCAATATACCCGGCGTTGTTGACAAGCATATCGATTCTGCCATATATTTGATGGGCTTCTTTGATTTTTGCAAATATTTCAGGCTCAGAGAGAGTCACATCGAGATCCAAGATTGCAGCACCTGTATCTTTGAGATGTGCCAATTTCGTTGCTGCATTCCGGCCAGTTGCAATCACTTTGTCGCCGCGTTCGATATTCTGCCGGACGAATTGCTCTCTTTGAACAGTTAGTTACACAATTACTCTGTTGTCAACGAGCGCTAGAACCTCCTACCCGAAACCTGAAGAGCAACCCGTAATGAGCCAGACCTTTGGAGCCATCTCGACTAATATTCGCCTGGTAACTAATATTCAGATGCCGGAGCGATGTTGATGATTAAAAGCCATAAAAGAAGGACCTCTGCTGTATCCTCCTCGTTTAAGTAATTGCTAGACAATCACATTCTGAATTCGGAGACTTTCATGTTGGTATTTATAATGAAGACATGTACCTAGTCTGAACCGGGAGATGTGGGACGCCTAGTTTTCAGCTCTTCAGCTGTGTCGTGTCGTTGGGTCAATTTCTCATGATCCACTCGTCGTTTCAAGTTCCAACCTCGAATCGTGGAGTCCGATTAAGATACGTACGTATCCTTTCGGGAAGCTTAGCTCTATTTTGTGGGGGATTTTTGGAGCGCAACGATTCGGGAGAGAATGTGCTTATTCATGCTCGTACACAGGTATGACGCTGATTGATGAAAGCCTAAAAGAGCATCGTGCCGTGGTAGAACGAGCGAAGTGTGCCGGGTACCCATGGTCACACCGTTTGCGGCAGATCAATTGAAACTGGAGTTTGTAGTTGTACCTAACGACGTTTTTGACGATGGACGGTCTGAGTTGCAGGTGGTAACTGCGATACGATCTGGTACGAAAGTTGTGCAGAGTTGGTCGTATCTAAGTGTAATATACCGTATTGCTTGTATTTGATAAGACAAATGACGCTCAAGTGGGGAGCGAAAGACTTGCTGACCAATTAGAAATCATTACGGATAAAAAAATGATATGATTGGTCAAAGACTTAAAGGACTATCAAAGCCGGCTGCCGAGGTTAGCGCGAGTGCCTTGGAGTTGGAATACGGACGTGCGTAGCACCTCGAACTCCTGAATGCTTCGTCTCTCCGCATCTCTGACCCAACCATCCAGCATCAGGCTGAAGTGAGTTGAAATGGCGCTGGCCTTCTTCCAACAAGCGGCTGACTTCGTGACCGACTCCTTCACAAGCCCTCAAAATCAACGACCGACTTGGGCCGTTGCAGGGGCCTCACTTACGGTAGGACTGGCACTCGGCGCAATATGGGCGTCTGAAAGAACCCCACCTAAAATCATCCCATCGCCTATGAAGGCTGTCCAGTCTGCAACGATAAGTAAAAATGGCCAGTTGCCTGTTCTGCCTTTAGATGTTCTGCCTGGTGCGCGCGATGTCTCGACGCCTTACGGTTCAATTCGAGTGTATGAGTGGGGCCCGGAAGATGGACACAAGGTCCTGCTTGTCCATGGCATTTCCACTCCATGCCTTTCACTAGGAGGTCTTGCACATTCTTTGGTAGACAGAGGGTGTCGCGTTATGATCTTTGATTTGTATATGCTCACATTCTGATGAAGCATATAAATGAGATAACCCTGCTGACGACGGCTTAGATTCGGGAGAGGATTCTCCGACATGCCAAGCGATATCCCTCAAGATGATCGCCTTTTCGCTACGCAGATTCTTCTTGTTCTTGCTTCATCACCGCTATCCTGGACTGGTTCATCATCCGGCAAATTCTCTCTTATCGGTTATTCCCTAGGCGGCGGTATCTCTGCCGCCTTTGCTTCGCATTTCCACGGCCTACTTTCGTCTCTTATTCTGCTTGCACCGGCAGGCTTGATGCGCGACTCTCACATTGGCTGGCAAACTCGTCTTCTGAATGCCAAGGGACTGCTTCCGGAGAGCGTCATTGCCAGCCTTGTCAAGGGTCGACTAAAAGCTGGTCCGCTAGTCAAGCCGAAAAAGGGTGCTAGCGCGCAGAACGCAACAGTTGGCGTTGAAGATGCTCTTACTCAAGAACTTACTGCCTCTTCTCAACAAGTGCTTTCCCGAACGTACCCATCGTTGAAGACCGCCGAAACAGTGACTTGGCAGGTAGAAAATCACGACGGCTTCGTCCCAGCATTCATCTCCAGTATGAGGCATGGTCCGATCTTGCAAAAGTCGCAACTAGAGAATTGGAAGAGACTGGGAAGGTTCCTCTCTCAACGCAAACGTGAAGGCGCCGGCACCGGTCTCGCCCATGACAAGGTTCTGGTTATACTCGGAGAAACTGACAATGTCATTTTCAAAGACGATACCGTTGAGGATGTGACACATGCGCTAGAAGGCAATGCACAGATTACGTACTTCAGCATTGGTCACGAATTTCCGAGTGTCAAATACGAAGAGCTGGCTGACCAGCTCATTGAGTTTTGGAAATAGAGTACCATAGAGCTTGTTAATATCTGGGCTCACGGGACATTATATACGCATTCGATAAATAATAATGATACAAATGTTTTTTTTGGAACATGGCCTTTACAGAATTCTTCATGACACGGACCATTCTCAACCACCAACGCTCGTCTGAAGGCTGCAGACGCCATCATCCATCATCAGCTTCCCTGTCTCATTACCTCCTCGATATCTGCGACCTGTTGGTCTAACCGTCTATTGTGAGTCTCGCGATCTGAGATGCGCTCTGGAAGATAATACGATTCTTCATGAGGAGGAGTGAGGATGTATCTTCGCAAGCCGATCTCGTTTTTGTTCACTAGCGGTACTTCGACCAAGTTGTTTGCGTTAAGGGGTGTGCCGCTCGAAGACCTTCATGCTGTTAGTGTCTGCTACACGTCAAAGAGTAGTGAAGAGAACCTACCGGGAACCATTCCCAGCGGCTTGACCCTTGGTTCGAGACATTGTTGAAGGTTTGTTTGACAAAGGGAGTGGATTGAAGTTGAGGGATGATCAAGCCAGGCGAAACAGATTCAAGGGTGTCGGTTGAAACTCGGGAGATGTGTTTGTTCGTTGTTTATGCGAGAGTTTTGGCGGGGGACCAGACGAAATTTATAGACGAAAGTCACGTGTCAAGTCTGTACATGATAGGCCGCGTCTGATCGAGACAAACTTATCTGGTCGAGTCCTCGTATGGAAGGGGGAATATATGAGCAGTTAGGACCTTGGAAGCCCAGGCCATTGGCAGGCGCAGGCCTCGACTCAGGAACGATGGGTCGAGGCAGAACGGCAGGGCATCGAACAAAATCATTGCAAACACAACCAAAAGTCCAAGCTGAATTCAGGCGCCCAAAGTCTGGATCGAATATGCTCCAGGCCCTGTAGTGGAAGCACTGTCCATACTATATTCAGTTCCGGGTCCAGTGATCGATTTTAGTTCCTGCAGCCCTTGTGTCACCTACAGGGTTGGCCTTGTTATTTTGTTTACTCGTTATCCATTTGCATTCAAACGATCGTGATGAGCACAAAAGTTAGGTCTGGATGTCAGAATGAGGAGTCTAGGCGGGTCTACATATGTCAGGTACGCCCGATTTCATCTTTATGCCGAGGCGCAGCTCAAATGGCGCCTCTCAACATTTCTTCATGTCGATGATAAATAGAAAATTCGTTCCAAAATCAGTCAAACATCCATCCTCCATTTTTCCGGCAATTAGCCCCGGAGATTTTTTCTATGATGAGCGCGATACACAAGGCACACTGATCGACATGTTGATGATCTGTGTTTTGCGCTATGCTGTGTAGGCAGCAACCAATTTCCGGAGATTAGATCCGTGAGTGATGCGTGGTGGCTTGAGTCTTCTAATTTTTTTCTTTGTTCTTATTATCAGCGCAATTTCCACATTGTGTCCACTGTAGGTCGTCTGACTACCGCAGTTTTGCAAGTTCCGCCAGCCACTTAGTACTGTAGTCCTGCTCTTCTTCTACTCCAGACGGGTACGAAATTGTCGTAGCGTCTGCCCCACAGTACCCTACCTAAATCGAACTTCAAAGCGGCCCGGACCGAATCAGATCTGCCGAACCATAGGATGGACGACCCACAATAATTATGCTGTACAAAAATACCCCCACGGAATTGACGCTTGTCACTTTTGCACTTGCATCAAGAAGATTTGACGATCATAAGGTGGAGTCAAACAACACCTAGAACTAATTTCATGCTATCTTTACACAGCCAGGATAGCCTCACTATCACAAACTCCAATAGGTACCGTGACTCGAATGATGAGAGGGGTATCTATCCGATTATAAATCCGCCTTAGATCCCGATTCTAGTGTTGTGGTACATGACCGCAAATTTGGTGGTCTGTCTGGGTTTGAGAAAAGAGAGATGGTTTGTGGACGGATACGGCTGAGTCTATTACATCCAGCACACGCTAAAGTTCAGCCAGAACCTGCCCATATTTGAGCTTGTGCCGCTGGACACTACAGAATCCACGGATGTATGCTCGAGAAAAACAGACCAGTCTAGCCCGCATGGATACAGTGTGCTAGCCTGAGAGCTGATGCTGTAGCATCTTCTGGAACTAGAGGAAGATGAAAAAAAGAAAGCAAAAGTCTAATTTTTGCGCAGCCTGACCCCAGATAACGGACATTTTCGGTTAGTACGTCGGTACATTTCATAATTATCAAGGGACTTCCAGCTTTTTCCCTATCTTTCAGCTGCCAGATCTGACGGAACATATCATCACAAAAGGTCTAGACCTTGGGAATTAAATTTGCAATTCAAAAGCCTATTAAAAAGCCGGATCTGCTAGATTTACGAGACTTACGGTGTTGATCTAGGCTGCTTTGTATTACATTGTCATCGTGAAGATAGATATCTTCTGCAAGCTGTAAGTTTTGTGCTACAAGAGGTTTTCGAGTTGCATTATTGGAGCGGGGGAGCTAATGGCGAAATCACACTTAGAGCGTCATTACAGCTGGTGAATGACTCACTTGTCGTGCGTCTTTATGGGTATTAGTTGAACTCGAAATCAGCTTTTAGACCAAATGGGAATTTGATTGGGTACGTTAAGCCTCGATTGATAGCGGCAATTGATGAAGCAAAGCTTGAGTCTAGACCGTCATAGACGTGAGCTTAAAGCATCCTTTGTGGCTTGTTGGTCTAGGCCCGAGCCTTTTACTACAATCTTCAATATTGGTACATAGATGACCGAGCTTATCCCCGAAAAGATTTTTTCAAACAGAAAAAAGAAAATAAAAAGTTGCTGACAAGAACACTGCTACGTCTTCCCTCATTTCGGTTGTACTACATCGTCACAAAGATTGTTGAATCTAAGGTCTAGCTTACGCACGTCCCTTGACCAGACTTGTTCTAATCACCCCCGATTTTGCGTCGACTACTTTGTTCGTCATACGGATTCACCTCGGACAAGAATCTATCCGCATCGGCGGCATCGCTAACCGGTCAAGTGGATACATAATCTGATGTATAGTTGTAGTTACAAGATAGGCTGTACGACCATCGTCGCACTAAGCCAACAGCTTCCACTTTCAGTATATCACACACGGAGTCTATTTCCATTCTTGCCAAGTCAAAGACTAAGCATGAACAAAGTTATCGAGAGATCCTAGCTCTAGTGCAACCGGTGACATGAACTGAAACGGAAGGTCGAGATTTCCCAAGATGCTAGCTTGAATAACAAACTAAGAGGGTAAGCACCAGACCACTTTGGATTGGCTCCAGTGCGTTTTGGCAACATTGGATGCTGTGTTGTCCTACGTAAATTATGGAAACACCGAAGGGAACGAGGCCATTGAGGCGGACACAATAGTCATGCCACCCTGGGCTTCTACTGGTGGTGACACTGCATCGCAATTTTTGTAGCCAGAACCCCCGGATGGGTATGATCGGAAGTTTACTTCGGCCTATGGAAGAAGAGTGTTTGTTTCGACTGCCTGCGTACGACCGGCTGTCGCGGATGAAGACTATCTACCAACAAATGACGAGATGCATAAATATCAGTAGCTACTTTATTTGTATCACTTTTTGTAGCCTACCGCATAATCGTATTGAAAGCTTCCAGGATTATTGTGTGGGATGGAGAGTATCAAGTGCCGGCCTGAACAATAAGGCAGCAGTTCCCACCACCCGCCCCACGTGCCGATTGGGCCGAAGTTTCCTTGTTTATCGTCGACCATCCCAATCTCAATTTCAACAACACTCCCTGACAGCCTCAAAGTGTCTAGATGCCTGGGACTTCCGACTGATAAGTGGACGAGTCTAGATTCTTACAGGGTCGCGATGGTCTGCACCGAGCTTTTCACCGCTTTTTTGTCTGTTCATTCTCACTTGAATTTCCGCCGACCGTAGTACAGCTCGTAGCCTTGTGAGTTCTACCTCTCTAAGATTAACAAAAGCCAACGAGTGTCTATCCCTTCTTTACGTTATCTAAGAGTCGCTTGATTTGAGTGTAGTACTGACTTGAAGCTCAGGTCACCAAAGTCGATCCAGAAGGACGTCCCTGCAGAGCCATGTCAGGCGCCAATCAATCGCATATCAACTCCATCCAAGAGAAAGTCTGGGAAGGCAAACTACCCTTGGAGATTGTTCTGGCCCCTTCAGAATGTCGGACCTATGATCAGTGCGATCCTTACTTGGTAAGAATCATCGAATATCTCCATTAGATGCCCAAAATGTACTAGCTGACTGTGTCTGATAACTAGATACTCTACCCTCGAGTTTCATACCTACCTTTTTTACTGCCAAAACTCCATGCTTTTTTCCGACCATCCCTCATCCATACAGAATGTGAGCCTCATTCTGGATGGTTCTCCTTTGAAGGGGTCCCACTAAAATGGCACTATCCATTGGGCCTACTCTACGATCTCTATTCCGGGGCTGAACCCATCTCACAATCCTCCGCAAGTGATTATAATAACCTAACACAGTCAGTGATTCTTGCTGGCGTCAAACACAATCAACATACTGGTGAAGATGAAAATGACGCTCATAACTCGAACCGATTACCGTGGAGACTCACCTTACATTTTGAAAATTGGCCCGATGAGGATCTTGTACGGCTTGATGCCGGCGGACTCGTCATGCACGACGCTTTTATCAACAGTGTCAAAGAAGCAGACTCGCTTCGTATTCGAGAGGCAAAGGGGATCATGACTCTATCTAAAGAGGATACAGCTGGTTTTTGGGCCGCTATTCAAAACCGTATGTCTATACGCATTGTTTTCTGTTTGTATACTGCTATTTGAGTCATCTAACGCTTGAACATTCCTCAGATGATCTCACTTCTTACCGAAGAATTGTCAACCTCCTTCTTCCATCATTACCTCAACCATTTCGTCAGATCCCTCTTCGAATTTTCCTTCCCTTACCGCCTGACTCCGACAGACCAGCCCTGAAGGTCGTCCAATCACCTGTTTCTCCTTCTATCCAATCATCAACCGGCACAGGCTCATCTGCAGGGCGGATGCAACCCCAAACAGTCGGGTCAGCCCTACATTCCCTTTTACCAAATCTTTTCCCTAGCAGGCGAATACCGGTATTAGCAAAGCCAGTATTGCATGGGGTAGTGTTACCGATGTCTGCGCCTCTGGAGGAGGTTGCGCGGAGTGCTGCTTATGGAGATGGGTGGATAGCTATTGTTATCTCCATGGTTGGATAAACTGAACGCTATGAAGTTCATTCAAAGGATCAATGATCAAAGTTATAATTACATACACAGTGTATTCTATAACCATAGCTAGCCGTTATTCGCATTAAAGAAATTATCCATATTCACCGGGGAAAAAAAGAATATACAAATAACGCCGCCCACACCTTGCATGAAAGCCAAGAAGCCAACTCTTTTAGTAACGAGAAGCAGAGCAGAAACAGATAACAATGTTTTGTAAAGACACACAAAACTCGGTGCAGGGGTATTATGAGAACTTCCGGTGATCGATACATTCACGCCAAACAGACAATCATCAGAAACACAATGTCCTGCATATGTATAAAACACGAATTTCAACATTGGCGCTGATTGCCAAAGACAAAGTTGATGATCATGATATTTCTGTCTTCGAGATCCTTGAACCGGCAAGAATGGTGGAAGACATCGAGAAGCCATTTTTTACATTTGCCCAAATATCAGAGTACTACTAGGTCATATTAGCATTTGATATCATTATGAAGAATCGAATATTACTCACACTTTTTCTGAGAATGATCCAGTATTGATATTTGACTCTGGGAGTCTATCCCTATCCATGGCGTGATCATGTTTGGGTCCGGAAATTTTCCGGTAGAGCTAGGTTTTGTAAAGTTGCCTTAATAAGATGCAATCAGATCAGGAGGTACTTCCATCCGTTTCGTGTCATCACATCCCGCCAGTGCACATCCCGCTTCTTGAGTTCGCGCATACCCGAGGCGCTTCCTGTCGGGGAGATTGGGACGTCGTTTCCGGGTGTTGGGAATGTGGGTGATGGCAATGTACCATCAAGACCAGGGATCGGGGTGATTGGGTCATCCGACAATCGCCACACTTCCTCTAGCACTCGGTACATGCGACCAAAGCTACCAAACTCGGCTTGGTCTCCCATTTCCACCACCCGGCTCTGTAGAGTATGTCTGAAGGGGCTGAATGGGGTGGAGAAGGCGCCGGTGATGAGCAAGGGCCATACGAGTGATCGGTCATAACCGTCTGGTCCACTGGGAATGAATTGAAGTGCATAGCGAACAGCATCGACAAGGTTGACGTTGCTAGCCTGGTTGCGGTCAAATCCAGGAACAAGACTGCACAGGTAAATTCGGGCAGCGAGTCGGAAAATGGCGGTCATGTTCTTGGTAAGTTGATCTGGTCGAATACCACCACTGAGCGCTGAGTAGGGATGCTCAAGCGACTTGTCTACATAGTCGGTAGCGTCAAGTTGCTGACCTAGGGCTGATACGTGCGAGCACAGCGAGATGTCATCAACAAGGCCTTCTGTCTTTAGCGCGTCGAGACAAGCAATTTCCGAAATCAGGTACATCACACGGTCGTCGCACCCCATGAGCTCTCGGAGCCCGGAGGAAGTTCCGCTCAAATGCTTTGTGCGGTATGTGTGAGCGAATTGTGGCGATTTACCGATCATTGTAGCGCCCAAGATATCAATCCAAGAAGCCAATGTCATGTTAAAGGGGGGCTGCACTGTGTTGTTGTTGCTCTGAACCAAAGCATTTGGCAGTTCCAATTTGTTAATCAAACTAGTAGCAGCATGGAAGTGGTCGTTCCAAGCAATATCAGGCAAATGATCATCCGGGCCACCAACAGAACAGTGGAACAGAATCATAGCAAGTGTAGCCTCGAGAATCTGTTCGTGCTTTGAGTCCTCATTGAGAGACTGGCAAAGTTGTGCAACTGCTTCGTATCGGTGTCGCATAATATCATGATCAACTTCCTCGTTGATAACTCCCACAGTACTTTTAACGTGAATTGCAGCGACACTCAAGCAACAGTGTAGATATGACTTGTTAGTTTCCAGAGATTGAAGTATGGCTTGTGCGCGTTCATGGCCCTTCTGGTGGACTTCAAGTATTGGGAATATGAGGCGAAGCACCTTTTCCACGAAATGGTTGAGCAAAGGTCGATCGGCATCCAGGACTGGGATGGACAATTGCATTTGACAAAAGGACTGACCGTCTGGGACAAATTGCATTGGGCCCATGGGCTGGTATGGAAATTGAACCTGGGTATGAGCTACAGGTGGCAGCCACTCGTCATTTGGCATGTGTGGAAGGGTCGCATGCATCTGTGGTGGGACAAACGTGTTGAAGGTTGAGAACGATGTGTCAATTCGAGTAGGAACATCGTTAACGTATAATTGGCGCTCAGTTCTCACATCGACCTCATATGGGCCCATTTGACCAAATTGTGTAGAGCCTAGAGCCGGAGTTGGAAGCTGGGATCCGAAGGGATCAATCGGCGTTGAAGGGAAGAATGGTCGATTGAAGTTATCCACTGGCGAATATGGCGATGAAAGGGGCAGGGGAAGAGGACGGTTGCGTTGACCTGAGGATGAGTGGTAGAACATCAGTACTTGCCAAGTTAAGCAACGTGTAGATAGCAGAATGATTTGTACCTGGAATTGAGTTATTCTTCTCGTTCAACTTTGTTTGTTTGATTTTATTCTTCAGGCGCTCTTTCTGTACTTTGCGCTGCTCTATGTTTGACCACCATGAGGGTTTGCTGTATTGGCATTTAACACCGAGATGTAAGCATGCACGGCACGAGGGGTGACTTTCGTCGCATTTCTTTCGTCGCAAACGGCATGTGTAACAACCTATGGAACTTCAGTCAATATTCATGTCACTTTTTCGTTATATTTCATCGTAGTAAATACCGTCACGGGATCTCTTGTGGTGTCTGTCCGAATCTTGTGCCGAAGCTCTGCTTGACGAGGCCGAGGATCGTTTGGCGGATGGTCTTGCCATGGCGGGTGAAGACATGTTTTGTGATGGCATCTTATCGAGATCAATAGAACTCTTTGTCCTTATAAATATAGTCACCGTCAAGGTGGAAAGCCAGGGACGTATAGGATAGTGATAGGCAAGACGAATAGCCTAGCTGCTATGTATCCGAGTGCGAAAGGAAAGACAAAGCTGAACCGGCAGTCTTTGTTAGCTGTTGATGTTGTTGATCAAAAGCCAGTTGAATCAATTGAGACCTGCTTGACAACTTTGATGAAGGGGTATCTTGGAGTAGATATTTACACTTTTCAGAAGTCAATAACAAGCTCTGAAGCTTTAGCACGAGTTTCTATTTTTTGCTCATGCGAGTTATGCAAGTGACGATCTATATTCCAATCTGTAGGAGTTCGGAGAAAGCTCACAGAGGCTAACCAGGAGTGTAACCACATTGGGGCATGTTGACGGAGCAGGAGGGTTGCCAGCAAATGGCCGTCAAGCTAGACCATTAATTTAAGAAGAAAAGAGCTAAATTTGGTCACTCACCACGATGCAATGCAGACTAGGATCAAGTATTAGCGTCGACGGGTGCATAAACGCACTAATGCGAGGATGAGCAGGGGACATTCGCTCGAGGGAAAGAAATGGCTGGTGATTGTGGATCGGCCCATGGCCTTAGCGTTGTGACAGGGTATATGGGCACGGGTCATCTTGAGCTGTCACTGGCTGAGATCGTCACTAGAACTAGTATCCACGAACGGACTAACAACATTGCTCCTACAACCAGTCTGCCGCCAAAGCCCGGCTGATTCTTCGCTTTGACTTGCTTCTACAGAATTGAATAACCGCGCCCACTCGGTGCTATTGTCGCCGGTGGCATAGGTAGTCAAGCGCTCTATTGCCGCCTCATGCTATATTTGTAGATATTTCTGGACGAAGAGCAGAATATCTCTGGATTACGAGGAGAATGTTGGGTATTCCCGCACCTCAACGGGTTGTATTGTCGAGCTAGTCGTTCAAAGCGGGCTTCTGGGCTAACAACGGGCGGCGACGAATTACGGCGCAGATAACAGCTTCGTATACTCGTGACAATTAAAGAGAGTATCCAATCATCACGTCCATTCCCTAGTCAGCTACGTAGTAGAGGTCGGGTTTTCTTGCTAACAATCTCATTAATATGGAGTAACCGGAAACGGCCATTACTGTCAAGCAACTATGGACTAAATTTCCATTTTGGCTCGCTTAATTGGTCTAAATCAACTGAAGTAGTCACTGACCAGCCACTTCTAAGGAACCAGGCCGGGCATACGCCAAGTACCCCGACAAGTGACCAATAATGAGGGCACGAAGTGAGTTGAAAAATAGGGCTAATAAGGCACAGACAAATCATGGTGCAACCTTGATTTAGTGTCATGCCAAGCTTCCTGTTCTGAAATCAGATTGGATGTCATCAGAAGAAGCCATAGTGGGGTGAGTTACCTGAGGATCGATGTGAGTGGATCAGATAGAGGACCCACTGCTGTCCGGACGGATAGCCCCGTAGCCAACCGTGGGTCCCCAGGGTTATCAGGCCCACGACCCAAGGCGCACCGTGCATCCGTGGGGGAGGGGAAACGTGATAAGATAGAGCTAGCTGCATAAGACTCAGAAAATGTGCCTTAATTAGCAACAATTAAGCGCCGCTAATTACTCTTCGTTCCTGTCAAACTTTCCACTTTCAAGCAATTTAATTTTATGTATACCATTATGCATATGTAAGGTACCCTTAAATGTGCCATTTTTAGAAGGTATCTATAAATAATACTATGCAAAATCACTCGTCATGGTGCATTTAGTCTAAATTTAGTTGTCAAGATCTGAGCTAAGTAGACATAATTAGTAACACATGATGCATCTCGAAGGTCTCAATAGTAATACCCCACCAACTCATGCACGTACTACGGAGACGGATTGCATGGATTGTCTGCATGGCCTTTTGTAGCATGGTAGCCAGCATCTCCATGATCACAATCTCAATGCAGTAGTCGTTTGAACACTCATCTGCGAATGGGCTAGATGTACGACAATTCCATAGTTCCATTTCATCTTTGAGGTAGAGCGCAAAGTTTTGTACATGACTTTGTTTCGAGATTTGTTGTAGGATGTGAAACATGTTTACAGAGTACGGAGGACATGTAAGGTTAATTCTCTTGCACCAACGTTGATCCGTATCCCACTTCTAGTTGCAGTATATAATTTGCAGGAACAGTTCCTTAGAAATCGTGTTACATAAGGTGGATACTCACGTAGTCTCTGAGAAATCGTGGTCCAACATATTGTAAAGGTCATGTGCAAGTCTTGAGAGCCAATTTCTTGCTCCGTTGCTACCACAAATAGTAAGTAGCGGTCTAACCTGTATAAACTGCAGTACTACGATTATTTCTGCCCGATCTATGTACGTTTGTCACAGTAAAGTGAATATAGTCTCAACAGAATAAATAGTTATGAGACAAGCTCAAATTCACTGCTGGTCATGGGAGACGTATTGCGCATAGCTTCACGAGTCAGAGCTTCTAGAATCAAGGAGCTAGTACGGAGTTTCAAGGTCAAAGAACTCACTACATGAGACAATTGATGTGACTGGTATCAACTCGGCTACTCGGAACATGGCCAGGAGATCACTTTCAGGCTGTGATTAACTAGTGCCCAATTCAAAAATCAACTGAGTCATACGTACGGAGTAGTCAAGAGCAGACGTCTCTTCCTGGAGAGACCGGAAATAGCTCTATTCTCAGTGTCAATTTCCCGAGCATATCTACAATTGTCAATTAGCTTACTCCGGTCCGCTATCTACTTGTGGTTATTTTTAGGATAATTCCATTGACATCAAATGCCTTAGTCTGGCCAGAATCGATACTAATTATGGGTACACAACACGCACCAACCCTGAGATCAGGCAACCTTTGCAGCGTTTCGAGAGTTGCACAAAATAGACGAAAACCATAAATGTGCTTTTCTGGAAACTAAATTTAGCAATTTGGCGTGTTTCGCGAAGCAAAATTCCTGAAAAAGTCTAAAATTATCCCATGATGCAGACCAGAAATGGAAGAATTAGGGCAATTGGTCGACAGAAGAAGCGGGACGGAACGTTACCTTTCTGTGTGGGTCTTACAACCAATGGGAACATGAAGTCGACTTAATCACATCTAGGGACTATTTTAGCGCGACGCTTAAGCAGACTTCAGGAATCAATCACAGCCGGTCGATGTGTGCCGAAACGATCATCTCAGCAGTAGCGCAACTCAATTGTCCTCTCACAGGCCTCTTTACCTTAGCGAGATCACATTTTGCAAGTAACGTGGAGAGCTACTTCCCGCACGCGTCCAACAGGATGTCTGCATTCCTCTTGGACCTGCTACCCCAACAGCAGCTGCAACCAAGGAAATCACGCCTTCTGCCGCCGAGGAGTTGCTGCTAATGTTTCAGTGCGCTGGCTGGCCAGCTTTGATATTTTCATTGTCCTGTTGTCCTGCCAATGTAAGCCATTTCTCATACTAGAGCATCCCATCACATTTAACGGCGAATCTTCCCACCGCCTCTCGCCTCGACAGAGAGGGGCCGGACCCGAAAGATACCGCTCATTGATGGATGTACATAAGACTACCCACCCCGTGTTTTCCTGGCGCTTCTCTCTTCTTAACGTCGTACTTAGGATCTAATACTATTGAATTTGTTTTTACCACGAATACGTTGCCATATCCTTGATTATTGCAAATTAACAACAAACCTTTTTACACTTGAGTATCCGAATTCAGACACATCGGCGGCTAGCCGACTGTGGCCGAGGAAATGGTAAGCATGGTTCTGATGCAATAACCAGGATATTGAGCTCGAGAAAGCATTGTATTGACCATATCCACAGAATTACGAACCAGCGCAGCGATCAGCTCCGCTGATGCCACCGAAATATCCAGCACCATTCTTATCGAGGCGTTCAGACCCTCGACCAGTCTCTCAAGCTACCGAAATCTTCGATACTGACTTCGAGTCAGACTACGAAGATGATTTTGACTATTCTGATGAGTCGCCCAGGCGAAGTGTAAGTCCAAATGAAGTCATCTTTGGATAAACGCAGTCTAACGTCGGTTGTAGCTGGCCAACGACAGTATGACTACAATATCTACATACCGGGATGTCCGCACTCCGGACTCTCATATGGTAGGAGGTTACCAAACAAGCAAGGGTGAAATTACCGTGAGAGGGCCAAACGGGCCTCATCTGTTCAGAGCATCAATGGACTCGATGGATCTGAAGTCGACTATGGAAGTTGATCTCGTGCTTGCTAAAACGCCAACGACTGCGACTTTTTCAGAAGCTTTGAAATTGGAAGCTCCAGTGAAGAATACGCGCGATCGTCCTACTCGAGGGCGAACCCAGCACAGGCAGGCAGACTCCATCGATAAAGCTGTTTCCAATCAAGATGAAGAAGCAGTCAAAAAATGGACACCTCAGGAAGTTGCTTTCTGGATGCACACAGAAGGGTTTGACCACGGTCTCGTGGAAAAGTTTCTTTTTAACGACATATCAGGCTCAATTCTTCTTGAACTACGGCCTGAAGATCTCAAAGAACTTGACATACAATCCTTTGGCAAACGTCGCCGCCTTATGAACTCTATTCAAAGCTTGCGAGATAGTGCCAGGATGAGTACTGCGGGTTACCGGACGTCTGATGTATCTGGGGAGGAGAGCTGGACCAGTGAGGACGAGTCGAGGTCATCCACCACACAACAGACATACCAGACCGATGAACAGCGCTCCTACACAGAGCAAGAAGAAATCAGGCCAGCTGATTCTGCTTCAATTGTGGCAATTGAGCAAGTACTTCCTAAGGAACACAAGTGCTCTAAAGGTGAAAACTGCCGCAAGTGGCAGAGACAACAACAACTCTTAGCTCGCCTGGCTGAAGACCTGCCCAAAGACAGTATTCACAACGGCAATGTCATTGTGGCTGGTGATCCAGGCAACCCCAGAACCGCCCCCAATCTCTTGCTGAGTCGCCTTGAACAAGTTCCCTCTGTGGTGGCATCATCAGATCTCCTCGGTCCTCAGCAAGCCCCACAATTCGGACTGAGCAGGGAGAAACTCAGTGAAGTGCAACCCCGTGATCCTCAGGAAAGCATTCGTCAATATCTGAATCTACAACACCTGAGTACTTTCCAATCTATCGATGATCCGGTATCACCCCCGCAAGAGATCTCACCCGAATCATTCAAATCGAGCCCGCATCTCACGGAGAATCTGCGCACACTTCCCAAATTGACAATCCCTAACTCCCACGAGCCGTCTTCCATTTTCTCGGCACAGAGAACAATTACTCCATCCGTACTACAAAATCAGCCGATGTTCCCACAGGAACACTTTCCTTACAGCTACAACCAGATGACCTCACCTGGCAACTATTATAGAACTTCGGATGATTACCGTTCTGACATCTACCGTCAAGGTACCCCTGCTTCTGAAATGGATGTACCCGTGACGGCCATCCCGGCTGGCCCCATAGAGCGCGATATTACCCAATCGGTTCCTCCCAATATGAGATTTGGCCATCAACGTCTTATTCCCCTTCCAGATCCTATTCTACGCCCTTCATCCACAAGAAATGATCGCCCGCGTAGAAACCATCCATTCATCAACACACAAGGGCTACAGTCTCTTGGACGTGTTGAAGAAGGTAAAGTCGCCGTCATTGAGAGACCAGAAGATCTCCATGGTACGGGCCTCTTTCCACGGACGGCAAACGACTTTGCACACAGTGGCTGGATGAAGAAGCGCAAGACAACTCGTCTGCTCCGCCATGAATGGGAAGGACATCATTTCACCCTCAAAGGCACCCAGCTAGCTATGTTTGAGAGTGAGCGGGATTCTCGGCGGGATTCAAGGGCTCTTGAGTGCATTGACGTGGATGATTATGCAGTCGCTTGCTCATCGCTTGCCTCAAGCTCTAAGTTGAGTGCTGCTTTCAAGAAAACCTTGCTCAAGAAGAATAACACTGCGGCCGACGAATCTGCCTTTACCTTCTCTTTGGTTCCGTCATCAAAGGACAAGGAAAAGCAATCAGGTGCCGACCGGAAAGCTCTCTTCTTGAATGGCCCCAAGTCACATCACTTTGCTGTCAAGACTAGAGACGAGCGTATTGACTGGATGCGAGAATTGATGCTTGCAAAGGCCTTGAAACGCGGTAAGGAAAGCGGAGACTCGATGGAGATCAACGGGAATATGATCTAGTGGACAATCGTGGATTTCTGGGTTTGCAGTTCTGACCTTTTTTTACTCATTATGGTGTTTCTTGGGACTCTCACTAACAATTTCGTTGCTTCCTCATTTGCTTTTTTTTTTCCTTTTGTGAATTACGAGAATCTCACATGTTTAGTCAAATTGGTTATTTGGCAATTTATTATACCTCATGGATCTCACTTCAATGGTTCGATGTTTCTATGAATGTTCTTGCTCTTACTGATTTGGCGGAATCCTGTCTAATGTCATCAATCTCAGTCGCCTCCTTTGCATCTCCTCGTTCCAGATGTATCAACATTTGTCATATACCCGGGCAGTACTTTGTGCTCAGAACACAGCCTCTCCATGTTTGTTGTGATTAGCAAAAACTGAGATAGCTGGTCTATCTCAGTGAGAGAATGTTAGAAACTTAGCTTTTTTGAAAAAATCAAAAGTACCAAATCTTTGGAAGTTCACCTGGCAAACTTCAATGTCTAAAAGCTGAGAATCTTGAACCTTTTGCCGGAGTACCAGCATATGTACATGATTGCTAAATGCCTAAGTAGATTCTGATGTAGATATCATTGATGGCCCTGGGAAATATATATCAGGCTACAGTGGCTACAGTCTTTCCAGAATTTCAAACAACACCTGAGCATCAGTCAATGCAACCTTGGAACCTTCAATGTTGATTTCATAAATGTTTGGCATTGTTTTAAACGATACCTACGTAATGACAAGTTAATTCAATAAATTAATGGAAGGCTAACATTATCTAAAGCTTCGCGAAACAATAACCTCAACACGGAGATTCTGGCATGTCATGATCGTACGCGTAATCATCACCATAACACTGCTTCTTGACTGCCTCGACCAGTCCGCGATCTCCCCCGGTAAGTTTATAAAGATACTGTTCCATAATGCTGATGTTGTCTTCCCAAGTTTCTGTTTCCAGCTTCCATCTGTTGATTTCCTCGGTCTTTTGCTTGAGTTTAGAAACATCATTGTCGTCAAAAGTAGTCTTTTGTGCTTGCAATCGCTCGATCTCAGGAGACAACTCAGCCTTCCGCTCCATGAGAGTCTGCCTCTCCGCCTCGATATCCGTAGGATCACGACTCCCTTCCTCGTCTCTGGCTGCAGCCTGCTTCGTTTGTATTTCGTCTTCAAGTTGCTCAACAGATTTGGTAAGGCGATTCAGTTCCCGAATCAATCTCTCCTGTACGTTTTCACGCTCACGTTGTTCATCGCTGAGAAAGCTCCAATACCAGTTGTTGCTACCAATCTTTTCCATACGTATCTTATTGTCGTTCAATAGTCCGGTGATGAAATCCTTGACCTGCATACCGTTGATACTAGCAACAGAAGGCAGCATCTTCTCCAAGTCTTTGAGTGTGTGGCAAGTACACGTCGAGCGTATGTGATCGAGTATCATTTTCTGTTTCACTTCAGGCGAAATCGCCTTGCTTCGAGGAGGCTGTATTCGGTTTTCAGTAAGCCTTGCTGTCTTAACGAGTACTAAACGCGTAATAAGAGACTTACCATTTTCTTCAAGAAGCCACACAAAGTGAATGATCAGTGATCCAACGGCAAAGAGATTGCTTTCGCAATATTTAGTCGCAAGTTTCGATTGGTGATGGAGAAAGAGCTGATGGTTGATTTCTGATGAAGTCCTTTTGCGGCAGGAGACAAAACAGGAAGGAACGACCCACGAGCCATTGCGGGCAACTGCCTCAGCACATGACATTACTCCTCGCGAAACTCGCGACTTCTTATTCTTCTTTTTCTGTCAACAGCCCGGTGCTCTTCAGTCATCGCTTATGCCCACCACATCGGCACTGCGCTCTGGCTGGCGGTCCGTTGACCGTGCAGCTGATTTATCAACGCGAGGTTTTTTATTCTTTCTCCTCTTTCGGGAGGAACTAGATTCCTCTTCGGTCGCAGACAAATGCTTGGATGTGCCTCTGCTCATGACCGAAGCCGATCGCTTTCTGCTCGTCTTTCCCGTGTGCGTGCTGCTGCTGATACTCACGTCGCTAGCATAGTGACCAGAATCATAGTTGTCGCCGTCCTCGCGTTCCAGTAACACCATATCACCAGTCTCTCCTAGCAGTTCGCTTCCCAGCTCTTCCAATAAGACTCCCATTGCAATGAGAGCAGATCCGTTCATACTGGAAAAATGCTCCGTTCGACGACTGTCAGTAGTGTTCGCATAGAATTGACCTGCATAAGACTGAACGGCTTCAATGATGTCGGATTCGGGTAGAGGGACGTCGTCCAGGTTTTCCTCGTCGATCCAATCTCCCAAATCTTCATCGCCTTCCAAGCGGGACAGGATATCATTCGATGGTTGAACAGCGCGGCTAGAGGAGACATTACGCCTCCACCGGGACCTATTTGAATGGGAGAGGAATCGTTGACGATCTACTCCGTCTGATACAATTAGCGCGGTCAAGTTATCATGATCCATGTGGCTACTGACCCGCAATAGCATCATACACCGTCAAACGCCTTTTGCGACGCGAGCTTCCCAATTCTTCATCGGTGCTCTCGTCGATTGATCGAGTTGCTGAGAGATTCCTTGCATGGCTAGGTTTCATCTGGCCTGACGGCGGCATTCTGACATCGGCACCTTTGTGGTTGCACAAAGGGTGCCGATTTTTCCACGACGCATTACTCGCTTTGATGAATGTTTTCTTATCGGTAAGTTAGACACGATTTCGATAAGGATGAGCGATAACGACGGCTCGGATTTACTTTCAGCCGTAGCATTTGCTTACAAGTTCAAATGATATCATCGTCAGAGTACCTTTACAGACGTCAGATCTTATATACATCCGTCTGATGTATGAATTCCTTTCTCCTGAACAGGGCCCACGGGTCCATAGAAACTCGGCAATTTCATATAGCACAGACTTCTCGTCTGATCCAGCTCCTTGAGCCATCACCAGGAATCCAGTTTAGAAGCGTCAAGGGTTCTCCCGAAGACGGGCATTCTACATCGCAAACACACGATGAGAATTTGGCGCATAAAGCGGGTGTCAATGTCCTTGCAATCGACAGCCATTATGGACGATAGTAGGCGCCAGCTTCTAGATGCTACGGAGCATTCTACATTACTAACTAACTGTCTTATCATATCACAGTCTGGTATCAGGTGGTGCTGACCCTTCCATTCGTGTGTGGGATCTCGACAACAGGGGCTCAGAGCTTCACTATGTTTACAATGCCAAGGCTTCAATGGATAAGTATGTTAATCTTTGCAATGCTACTTCTCGAATCTACTAACTTTTCGAAGAAGCCGACATGAGCTTGCTCATACTCATTCGCTAACATCGATATCCATTTATCCGTTCGATCCCATTCCATCGACTATTCTCACAACATCTCGCGATAATACGCTAAAGTTGTCAGCCATCGGAAATGCCGAAATCACGCCCGCACATACTTTCAATCTCCACGCGACACCATACTGTCATTCACTTTCATCGCAATCAGCTTCAACGCTGTTAATTGCCGCCGGAACGTCCGAGAGAACAATTCGCCTTCTGGACTTACGGAGCGGACTGGCAACACATACACTTCTCGGCCATGACTCAGCTATATTGTCTTTGGACTGGGCTCCTCACCGGCCGTATATCCTTGCGTCAGCGTCAACAGACAACCGAGCTATTATATTCGATATTCGCAAAGCAGGTACAAGCTCCGCCATTGGGTCCTTGGACATGGACAATACAGCGGGAGTGTCTGCCCAAAGCCAGACCTCAGGTTCTGTTGCGAAACATCACGCTTTTACTCGTCATGGGCGTGCTCATAACGGTGCCCTGACCGGAATTAGATGGACTTCAACCGGTAATCATCTGATTACCGCTGGTCAAGATTCACGTCTTCGAGTGTGGGATGCGACAACGGGTGCTAATACACTTGTACATTTTGGTCCTCGACTTCGCAACAGCGCGTCCACACATCTTGCAGAAAGAGCACCGCTCATCTTGCCGAGTAATCTCGTTGATGCTGGGCATGAGATTCTACTATGGCCGAACTTCAACGATCAAGAGGACCGTGGCGAAATACTGATGTTTGAGATACGGGACGGCACATTCATGAAGACACTAAAAGTTCCGGGACTCATGTCAGCGACACGCCAACAACGGATGGGTAAATCAAGCGCGTTGAGCGGTGGGAGGATCAATGCTTTAGCCTGGCGAGGTAATGGGGGATCCGGAGAAGGTCTTGAATTGTTTTCTGCCCATGGGGACGGCACTATCAGAACGTGGGTATCTCGTGTACCTGAGGATGAACCCGACATCGAAGGCAACGACAAAACGCATACAAGGAAACGCAAACGAGATGTCCTTGAGGAAATCTATCAAGGCCTCACCAGCTCTTCTGTTACTTTTACGTAAAAATGATTTTATATGTCATGAATTGAGCAGTTGAATCTGTCATTTGGCATGTCAAGCAATAAGATCATATATCTACATACACCTCAGAAGCTTTCCATATCATACACGATCTTCGACATATCATTCTTCCATGCAACGGATATTTAAGCCCTCTGTTCAGGTTCTGCAACAGCTTGTGCTCCCTCGGGATCGTCACCAACTAATTTATCGAACTTGCCGCGGTTCTTCACAGCATGCTTGATTGCACGGTCATGACCCTTGGCACCAGGGTCATTGGCCTGAAAGTGTAGATTCTTGGTCTCGATCTCCGCCGGTAGAGAATCACCAGTCCCAGTCGTGACTTCACCCGTTTGGCCTACATCGCGGGTGCTTCGTGGCATATCGGTGGCATTGTCGGCGGCAGTAGCCACGTTGGGTTGGGCGAGTCCATCGTAGCTGAAGCGATGGTCTTCACCTTGCTGATCTGGGCGTGCCTTTGATGGGATCGTGTTTTGGAGACCGGCATCATTAGGAATAGTCGTTCCAGTAGGGGCCATCTCTGAAAGAGTGCCACCGTGATGAGCGTCGTTTCCAGACATCTTAAATTTAAAGTGATGTATGACTTGGGATTTTTGATGCGCGTAGGTGTTTTCGTTTGGATCAATGCTCTTAGGAATGTGAAAGGGCAAAGGTATGATAAGTATAACATGTGTCCAGCTGCTTGCCATCGCTGGAACTTATAGCATTTTGCTGAGTACCTTGACATCAGACATGATGCTGTTATGACATCACATGATCTGGGTACTCTACAGACACCACGACACATCATTTTTCGTAGACTCGTCGATAGTTCCTATTCAAGCACTCGAGACCCTGTAAAATCCATCGGATATTTGTAACGTTGTGATATGAAAGGTTATTGATATCATGCGCCGCATGGCCTTACAGGCTGACTAAAGAATCGAAAGTAGAACAACCAATGTTTCAATGTTGGTAGATACTACAGAAAGTATAAAGTGAACACGGAATTTGCATCTGTACAAATATAGATGGACAAAGACATGCGACTCCTGTTCAGATGCAATAAAACACAAAGCCAATGCCCTTGTCTATAAAAAGGGCTATGTTTCGATCACCTTTTGGAAATATCAAACGCCTAGAACCTGACATGTCGGGCTAAATGTCAACAGAAGTGGTATCGTCGTAATACAAAAAGAAAGAGATGCAACCGCAAAAAACAGAGAGCACAAAGATGGACTTCGTTAGCGCTGATAAGAAGGAAGGGACTCATCAGTCTCTGGATGTAAATTGCTAAGCTCATCCTCTTCTTCTAATATCGGCGCTGTAGGTGTCATATGAGGTCCTGAAGTCAGGACGCGGTCGATATGTTGACTGGATGATGGAGCGCTTGCTTCCTCCATCAATCGGCGCCTTTCAAGCTCATGTTTATCATCCGTATGTTCAGAATTTGAAATATCAGGGAAGCGGCTGTGACTAGGTCCAGGCACGACGGTATCAATGGATATCGTAGATGATGGCGCTATATTTGCATGACCGCCGTCGGAAGAAGTGTGATGATTAAAAGTATGATCGTCCTCAGAAATATCAGGCGCCGTGGGTGTGGAACCTACATTATGTGGCCCAACGCTTGATTCCCCTGGTGGTCGACTAGGTAGTAACATCGCTTCAGCTCGTTGCAGTCGTGATTTCTCATCTTCTGGTTCTTGCGTGTCGACCCCATTTCTGATTCCTTCAGGCGGACCGTAATGTTGATCCTCCGAAGGGGGATGATCAGGCCAATAAGATTCATCTTCTTCATAGTCATAATATCCGTCTGCTGCATAATAGTCGCCTTCCTCGTAATGTTCTTCCCCATTGACGTTCCCGACGGTATAATCAAATTCGTGATCGACGTCCTGAGCAGCTGGTTGTATTGTATTGGTACCATCGGCGGTGATTGACAAGGTTTCATCTGTGTTTTGCTGCAGCTTCCGACTGGAATCCCTAGTTCCAACAACAATTTCAAACATCATAGCTACAACGCCCTTTTCACGACGAATGGGGTCAGTATCTAAAATATTGGTGGACCAGTTTGACGTTGCTTGGCCACCGATCTGTTGACCTGGAGCAGTGATGACTTGACCGCCAGGGGAAAAGTTAGCACCAGAGGTCCCCATGTTTAACCATGGTAGAAATCGGTCTTGAGCAGTCAACTTTCCACGAAGGTCGATAACTGCCTCAACATAGTATCTGAAGCTGATCATTGCTCCTGGAACGCGTGTGATAGTGGGAAACGCATCCTCTGGGATACGGATTGACGTTTTAACCGTCGCGGTCATTGTGACAGGGTCGATGATCACAGGGGCAAATGTTTGAAAGAGGTCCTTGCGAAAAACACTGTTGCTCCTGCTCGTTCCAAGAGAAAGTCCACTTAGTCCCGTTCTTGACTTTGGTATGAAGTCCTCATAGACTTTCTTGCCTTCGGCGTCCGAAGGCCCGAGGGGTATGGCAGGGTGTATGTCAATGCGACCTTGTCGATATAGAGTTATGATGATGCCATGAGGACTTCGGATTTGACGATTGTGATTAATTATAATTCGTATGGGAATAGTGTCGCCGGGCAATGCTCCAGACCTTTGTAACTCAGCTGTAGCAGTAATAGTTTTCTCTGCTAAAGATGTCGATATACTTCGCGCTTCGCTGCTCCGTATACTAGCCGTTCTTTGATGGTCGTGAACAATCCGAAAACTCTGACTACTTGTGCTTCGACGACTAGAGCCACTGATTTCACTGGGCGCAGGGCTTAACGGAGGCATCGTCTCCTGCACACCAAGTGTCGTAGAAGTCAATTCCTGGGTCTGCTCGCTGACCGAGCCCTTTGGCTTGGTACGGACTTTGGACTTTTTTGACACTGGCTCTAAAGACACAACTCGAGGCTTCGGCGGAGGAAAATGGGCAATATCAAGGTCTTCGAGAACAGTAATGCGACGATGACAGGAAATGGTAGGACTGATTGTGATTGGGCGGGTCAATGTCGCGGTAATAGTGTATGAAATTGTTCCGCGCTCAAACTAAACACCGGAGCTGTCAGATAGAGAGATCAACTGCTGAGAGTGGGACAGGTTTTCATACATTGAGGCTGCTTGGAAGCTTGTATGGAGGAAGCTGCAATTCGAACTTGAATTTATATATGCCTTCCTTAAGGCGCCCTTCCCCACAAAGCACCAACTCATCTTCGAACAAGGTCGCGAGACCATTTCCCATGTACTCCCCGGTCCTTCTTCCACGACCAGGACCTACAAATCCGATATCTGGGCCGATCTCCCCAGGAGCGACAGTCGCCTTGAACACTTTCACATAGCCATGTAGACACACGACCAGGTGGGTTATCCGGACCGGCTTGACAACAGTAAGGACTACAGTACCCTTAATAACATCGCCTGGAAAATATGCCCTCCAAGGATCGTCTGGCTGAACATAAAACTCCGAGATATTTCTTTTTCGGTTATGGAAGCGTGTCGTCAATTTATTCACCCACCCGTTTCGCGGTGATGAAGGGTCTGCACCCGACAAGGGTTCGGCGGACATGACCCTCGGCAGTGATCCATACAATGACTGTGAATATATCGCTCGAATGCTGTGTTACTATGTCGCTCGCGCCGGAGTGATCGTTTCTTCAGGAAGTCATCCAGTGGTGGAAGCGGTCGCAGGACTTGTGGGCTTGTGATTTGGTATTTTGTTCAATTGGACTTGGGCTTCATCCAATTTTCGCTAGATATCTTGAGACGATGCGAAAAGCACGATGAGAGGGGCGGCATGCGGCGGAGCGGAGTCGGGCGGCGACGCGAAACGAAGGACGAGGGCTTTTCAGCGTTGTGTTAGAGGGCTCATGATCTTGACGCGACGACGATAGTGAGAACGGCTGGTAGGAAGCGAATTCGCGTGCCAATAATCGGGCTATATATGCGTAGAAAGATCGTGTCTGAGGGAAGTAGGACTGAATGAAGTTGCCTCGTGAATAGCCAAGATCCAAGCTGTTTCTGAGGCGGGGAATGCTGAGACGCACGCGGCAAGGTCCTGCTGGGCTGACCTACCGTACTCGACGAAGGAATGGTATCAATATAAGATGGAGATCTATAGAGTATGCTGCTTAAGAAAGCAAAAGGCTTGGAGCAGACTCTTCCTGGAGAGGTGAAGTAAGTATCGAAAGGAAAGAGAGACGGAGGAGCGATGGATCGGGCAGGTGAGCAGAGCGGCAAGCACCGACCGCCCGGGAGAGTGGCAGATCAAGCTTTTTGGCGGGCCTTGGACTCCCAATGATCTCTCGCTTCCTCCTGAGATGTCCGTCTTGGCCGCCGCAAACTTCGTTGGCTACGTTAATAATTACGGGGCTACTAGCTGGCCTTTACTTACTCCGATCAACCGCGTGAGCAAATGTCGAATGAGATCCTTTGCACTTCCGATGTGTTGACTCAGGCGAGATGTGCTAAGTTATGCAGTCAGGTTGATAACTTCGATTGGGGATGCCCTTTTACGATCGATCAGGGTCTGACGGTTTCCTCATCTTTTGATCCGGCCAAACATGTTCGAGCTCGGAAATGTATTGGGGTCACTTTGATTTCGTCTGCAATGTTTCAGCTCATCTAATGGGCATTGCCACGTTCCAGACAGAGAATCAGCCGAGTGAACTTTGCCCCCACCGGCTCCCATTGAGAAACCCGAGGTAAATGACTCCAGGCGTGTTTTGACTAGGCGAATCGAGCTACATTCACCCTTGAATGACTCGTGTTGGCAAATTTGTCGTGGTTTGTGGCATAGCATCAGCAGACGGCAGACGTATGTGAGATACGCACACAGCCGGAATTAGGCAGGTGTCAACGTCTTTCACTACGTTTCAACCTCTTTAACAGTCTGCTTGGGCCCGTAAAAGGGCGTGATTAGCGCGATGCCGCGTTATCTACTCCTCCACACATACATCCTTGAGCACCAACGGCCGCGACGACGACATTTGCATTGATATCGTCGAAATAGGAAGCATGAGGCTAATCCTCCAACCGCACTCTTCAAACTCAAAGAATGGCTGATGTCTTGAACTAATCGTGAACAATGGTCGCGCGCTAGCCTTTATGGAAGCCAGCCAGAAGCTCAGTCCCCTCGCAAGTCGCTGTTCTAGGTGCTTGCGATCCGTGTACGGAGCTCACAAGACCGAAATCGCGGAAGGCACAATCTCGGCTCACTGATGTCTGACTGCATCGCAGCAAATAGCTGCAAATAATTGATGACTTATGTACAGCAAGTATGTTCCAGCGAACATCCGTAACATGCGATAACTGTAGCCCAGGGGAAAGGATATCGTTTGCAATCTACTCCGTAACTAAGCGAATCCCACTCTATCTTGGGGCCTCAGGCATCCTAGACGAATGAGGCTTAGCGCCGGCTTGTCAAATAGAAAGCACAGTACGTGATTGGCCGGTGATATCTCTGGCGTCTTATCTGACTCTTGGCTCTTCCAGCTCGCTACAGCTCCACAGAAGCACATCCCCCGACGATATCTCTGAAACCCATCGCGCCATTGTTTTCTTTGTTGTCTTCTGACATCAGGGATTGCTATTATTCGCAAAACTTCTTCCGACCATATCGTGCGATACGCATCGTCGTCCGCTGAAGTTTCCTTCGTCGTCTCATCATGGCTTTCAAGAGTGGGTCGTTTGCGACCTTCCTCATCGTCGGCCGTAAGTATTCTATGATCCAGTTATCGTGGCCTCCTTTCCCCTATTCTCGATACATTGTAACAATCATCAGCTAATCAATTCGATGTTTTATAGCGGTTTGCTTCTTCCTGGGAATAGTCTTCTCTCTGTTCCCCTATGATTACCCATTGCTATGGGCCGGCGAACCTACGCCTCCGTCGCACTACGACTACCTCGAAGCGCACCTCCGCTTTCTCCATGCATCTCCACCATTGATCCCACGCATTTTGCATATCGTCATCTTCGTCGGACTCGCTGGGATGCTTGCCAAGTTGTACAAGCCCTCTGAATCCAACATGCTCTTTGATGGAGCCAGCTTGGTTTTATACGTTTGCGGTATCACCGTCTACATTGCCAATATCGTCAAGGGTCTCCGCCTCGTGAGCGGCGGTGTCTATGGTGCTGAATTGGCCGGAGACGACGTGGACGCCGAGCAAGTCCTTGGCCGTGAGGACAGTCTTAAAGTTCTGGCAGCTAGCAACACTATCCTTGCCCTCATCTTGGTTGGTGTATTGATTCTCCAAGCTGGTCAGTGGTATGCGGAGAAGAAGGACCAGCAAGAGTTTGAGAAACTCAATCAGAAGAGCTCAGAGAGCTCATCCAAGAAGGAGCGTCCTGAGTCCCCTGTCGCAACTCGAGGAACCAGTCGTCAAGGTAGCAAAAAAAGGCAGTAAAGCCGCGCATGACTTGATGGTTTCGACTATCTCAGTTGTACGTTATCTACAATATTCTTGATTGCAGGTATTCAGGTCAGGCATACCTGGTATTGCTTATACCATACTCAGCAACGCGGTTCTATCTCTTGGCTACAGAACCACCTTGGTTCATCTATTTTCGCGCAATTTTATTCATGTACATTTAAGGTATTATTCTAGCTAGATTTGAAGCATGTGTCTAAATTATGAAGAAAAACATTTTCATGGATGGGTGATCGGCTTGTATTTAAGCTCTCACATGCAAACACAACATGTGCTAATATACCTATCATAATTGAATCATTGAGGGTATCAAACATAGTAGACAAATAAAGCCTGAACAGGACCAGACACATTCCTACGCAATATAGGATATGTAGTATATACAAGAAAATTTGGCTAGCAGCGTTCGGTGCCATTGTATGGGAAGACATTGCTATGTGCAAATATATAGCATTGTGAGAGACAAAAGAGAGGTAGATGCTTGGGAGCATGCGTTGTAGATATAGATAATCACGCAAAGAAGGATAGCCGTCCGATAAAATTGGGTTATGACCTGTGGGAAATGTAGGCCATTGTATCCGATCTAGAAAAAGAGAATGGGCTGATTGGCAAATCTGGAGTACGAGGACTAAGGGCCTTTGCGAACAACCCGTCTGCCGAGTCGTTACTTTCGGTGCGAGTCAAAGTACCCATGAACGCAAAATCGCCAGCGTTGTTCTGGGCCTTTTGTATAGAGGCCGGTGGATGGTGCGCGACATAGCTTTGAACACCGGTGTCTGGTTGCGAGACAGAAGAGAAAGAGTTATAGGAAGAGACTGCAACGTCCCGAGTCTGTGGAGACAGGAGATGGTTCCGTTCAATGTCTGTTGCTTGCCCATTCTCATCGTTTTGATATTCTGATATTGTCGGTGTTTAGTCATGCAGCAAAAGATGGCGGATGGTAGCATCTTACCTTCAACCCTCTTGGGGGATGTCTTCTCACTGGTATCTAGTCTCAAGCCTTTCAGCTTCTCACCCAAAGAACGACCACCTGGTGAAACTATAGTGGTCGGCGAGGATGCTGCAGAAAAAGCAGGTTGTTCGGAAGTAGAGATTCTGTGTAGCATAGACGACGGACTTAAGACACCATAATTCTCTTCAATCCACTCCTTCTCCTGAATCGCCATTTCCAGAGCGATGCCTTCGGCATTGTTCGAAGACTCGGATTTGATCTCTTTGTCGAGAGCCTGCAGTCTCTTCTTTGCCCAAATGGTATGCAAGACTCCTTTTTTTCCTGCAGTGCGCGCAGTAGCACCAAGCTCTGGTGGAAAAATCGCGGGAAGGGGATTGATTTGGATAGACTCCGGTTTCCTGATTGTAGACGCTGACTCCGGATGCGGAACATATGTCAAAGTTATCACCGGAGGCACTGTTGTCTTTGGAGGCAGTAAGAAGTAGAATCGGCATGTATTCTCCGTTGTTTGTTCATCTGCTGGCAAGACAGCCGTCTTGCCTTCCCATGAGACGTGCCAAGAGCCTGTTGATGATCTTGTAACGTCGTCATCTTCCCACTCGACCATCAGGATTTTTGTGCCTTCGTTACCCTTTCCGGCTTCGAACTCGAATCGCGCCAGGGCAGTCATTGAGAGGCTACTTTTGCCCGTGACGCGGGGTGTCTCCAATGAAAGAGCGTCATCGGTGGCAGCAAACTTCCTTTGAGACATGTCTAATCTGGTCTGGTCCCTCGACGAGTCTGTGGCCTGCGTAAGGTGTTGGTTGGCTTGCCGACCGGATGGTCTGAACTCTGTTGCGCGGATGGGCTGACGTCGTTTGAGAAGAAGCGCAAGCGCTTCCAGTCAATGCAGAAGAGGGGGGTAAAATCACGGGACTTCTAGCTTTCTTCCACTCCACACATCATCGTACTGGGCTGGAGTGATCTTCTTGGTTCCATGATGGCAAAATACTACCACTTAGATTGCAGCGTGCCGCCCGCTAGTTAAGAGAGAGCTTGGTCTGTTTCGTCGAGAGAGATGTCAACAAATCACATGTTGAGAAGCGGATTGGCGATCTGCGGGTGCTGTGGCTTTCTATAAATAGTGTGACATTCATCGGGTCTACTTTGTACCGTACCTAACTTCTTCTTGGCATCACATTGTTTCGTGTCTCACCGGAAAATATTTTGTCCAGCACCTTCTGGCCCAACACTTGACCATCGAGAGACATCGACGCATCTTTCTTCACTTCTCAGAAACCACAACCTGCTCTGACGGACATGATGTAGCCTCGTCTATGCTCCTTATTATCAGGCATGTAATAGCGTACCTGACCAGCTCCGTCGAAGACGCATGGCCTGAATGTGTTAAAGTACTTGAGACCGACGTAGGTCATACGCATATGCTACGCAGATATATCAAGGTTTCGCATCAGTCACCGCTCAGAAGCCTATTGGCTTCAAGCTTTCGTTGAGAAGACTTACCCGCTATCAGTTGCACGTCTTATACAGCACCCCGATAAGAGCGGCGCACGCCGACCAAGCAGTTACAGAGACATGATAAAGTTTGAAGAATGCGGGATCTGTTGCTCCCAAAGAAGCTCAAGAGCACGTTCACGAATTGCAGCGCCAGCTAACAGAGCAATGTATCAAACGGAAAATAAACAATCGTCGACCCGCAAATGAGATTTTCAGGACCAGGTATGACTCCTCGTTGCCTTCGGGCTTCTTCCCTCGTTTGGAATGGAAGATTCTATATCAACAAGTCAACAAAGAGGCATATGCATGAAATGAGCTAAACAAGCTTCATTTTTTTGAAGCTATGAATGCAGGTACAACTAATCAGATATCATTTTCACACTCTGAGGCAAACAGGACGGCGCGTAGATGCATAATGGTCTCTAGAGCTAGTCTGCAGGTGGCGTGCAGAAGAGATGATAATCTTCAGGACAGAAAAGAGCGCGACAGTTAGGGTTATGGCATAAGTACAGAGCGCTTGAATTTGACTGAGGGTATCGATGGATCACCTCTATTCAACGATGCTGTCGAACCCGTCAAAACCCCAAGTGGCGAAGCTTAAGTAGCTAAACGTCAAATTGTATGCGCTGTTCTGCATCAATTGGCCGCTAGCTATCCCGACTCGATAGTCGAGCTTGCAAAGAAGAAGTTCTTAGGGTACGAGTGATGGAGATCTGTCAAACAACGAACCATAGCCAGGGATTCACTATCTGGACATTCAACCTGGAGTATGGGCGGTTCTATGATCTAACCCTCTAATGATGTAGCCGCGCGCCCATACCCGCGCCCAATCAGATCATCTTCAAGCTCGTTTTCATTGTTTCAGTCCAAACCCACTCGGGGAACACTTGACATAGAAAGCCGCGAGATGGTTCGTGATTGGCAGACAGCGATGACTGAGGCTTGTTTCAGGTCCGCGCGCGGGAATTTTACCAAACAAAATTCTCTTTGCCTTCACAGACAGTAGGAACGAGCAAAGTAGTTGCTCTATATAATGAGAATACTCGACTCTTTTGGAATCAACAAGGCAGCTTCGTAACTTTTGACGTTCATCACTCAACCTCTGGCAGGATTGTTGCTGATTGACGTGTTTCTTTGGTCTTTCTTTCATTGCGCGTCTCTTGTCTTTGTGCCGGCCGCCGAGTCAGTCGCCTTTGCGCTTCTCTTCTATTCTTGTCCTACTTTCCGCGCCAACGTTGCTATTCGGAATCCCTAGACCTTATTCACCAGGGCTGTTTATTAGCGACGGTTCAAGGTGTTTAGGCTTTGAGCTTTGACTCAACGACCAAATTCGGCTCAGAATCGTGGTTAACTCCACCAGATCAACCGCTCGTCTCGCGGACCGCGAATTGGCGCCGCTATTTTGGAGCTAGAGCCTTTCTGGGATTAGCGCATACAGCCGTGGCCGTGTATATTTTACGAATTGGTATTACCAGCTTTACGATTCATTGTTACGTGTATTACAGCCGTCAGCAGATTACACGCAGTACGATAGATCTCCCTTCCCAGAAACTACCAGGGTATAATAAACTAACTTGCTGCCCACACAGCCCTTCTGGTCGCAACAGAAGTTTCGTCGATGTGGTTGGATGAGTATCCCTTGTTTCTCGTTCAACACTACGTCTCCAGTTCCAGCGTCCTCGTTTCTCATTCTGCCATCCTAAAATACATTCGATTCTCTTTGCAACAAAGCCCCCTCTATCTTCCAGACTTCCTTCACGTTACTCTCCTTTGAACTCGAGGTCGTGTCAACATTCATATACATCAACACATCCACTTCGCGACGATCGTTGCACATTTTAAAATTATCTCCGACTGTCAAGACTACCGATTTGGTTATTTGCTGGACAACTTGGTCAACTTTTCACCTACAATCTGCACCATGGCACCCGCCGCCAAACCAGTACTTCCCCCGTTACAAACCCCAAAGAGCTGCACCTTTCCATCAGAAATTCGAAGTGGTCCACTGTCTGCCATAAGCAATATCAAACAAGAAGATGCATCCTCGACACCAATCACACCCCCACTGGCATACACTGAATTTCTAAAGGCTCTCACACCGGTATTCAGTCCAGTGAGTCCCGGTGTTAGCTTTTCGAAATATCCTTTAGAGAAATATCCTTCCACAGGATCAATATCGCAACCCACCACGGCAACAACCACTTCATTCTCAAGCTCTGATCTCAAGTCGGCTGCATATTCGCCCAAAACTTCTTCCATGGCCAAATCACCGACTGTGAAATCGCCCAATGTGCCACTTTCAGCAAAGTCCGCAAATGGCAAGCGGCGCATGAGACTACCACCAGTCAAGACTTCCTTCAAGTCATTCTCACCTACGTCAGCTTCCCCAATGAGCGCAACTACATTGCGATCACCCTTTTCACCTGCAGATTGGAAGCTTCGCTATATCGAGACACCTCGTAGCGCTTGCGGAAAGCCTGTCAGTGTGAAGCAGGTAGTTACTCGCACAGTTACCTATAAGAGGACACCACTGGATCCACCTCCTAAAGGGAAGAGACGAAGAACGACCGAAGCCTAAAGGCTGCACTTGTTGTTGCAAAGTTGAGCGATATGCATCTTAATTCTTACATTCTTGTTCGGAAACATGCTATGGCCGATAATCCACCTCTCCAATAATATCTACCTTTACATTCCACACATGGCGCCCTGGAGGCTCCATGTGTTACTTCAATTATCGACATTTCTTGGTCTGTAGCGCTTACTGCCGAAGTGCGACTCTGCATCTATTACGAGTTATGATGGTTTTCTTTTCTCTTTCTGGTGAAGGCGTGAAAGGAAGGAGTTTGTGGGATATCCTTGTTGGATAGTAGCTTTTGGCTAGTGTTTACTAAGGATTGGCTTGGGTTTGATTTTCATCTTATTCCGCAAAAGCCAATTGCGATATTACAGGTATCGCCTGTGTGCGTATGTCTTTTTTTGCTGTCGCCTTCTTTCCTTTTCTGGCTTTGTACTCCTTCGTTAGGAGCGACATCTTTGACTGTTATGGCGAAAAAAAGCGGAGCTAGGGAAACCGGTAGAGGAACAATCGATGCATATACCTTCCTACTATTGTTACCATTTCATGTAATTGTCTAGAATTATTATTAGTATTCTATCTCGATGTATTCATTGGTCTGCACTACTCATGTATCCAACTTCTATTGAATTTCTTCTTAACCACGGAGCAAATCAGCTCACGCCGCATGTTTCCGTTAGCAGTCCTGACTAGTGACATGTCCATTCAAGATTTTGTAGTCGATTACACAGTCCCAAGTATTTGGGTCTATGCCAGACGTCCGCGAAGTGAACCAACATTTCGAGCATCACCTATTTGTGTGTTTACTCGCCGGCCATCGATAGACTTTACCGACACGGCACGATAGTTTATCAACCACGAGTCATGGTTAAGGCGAGCCGGTGTATCTTGTCTTGTGCAATAATGAAAGGGTAAAGAGAGTCTGAATCAACCGCGCAATTGAGTTTACGTACCAATAGATATGGTGGCTATCGAAATCCGGCGTCTCTTTTATGAAAGCCACGTGAAGATCTTGTAGGCTTGTTTCTCTGAATAGCCTCGAGTTCTACTCTCTGATAACGTGCGGCTGACTTAGAGGGAAGTTGGTTTTTACGCTATAATTATCGTTTAATCTGATGTTGCTATTGTCATGAGTCGCAGAAACGACTCGTAAAAGAGCACTGACATTATGAGCAACTGTTGTAAATAGAATGACTCTCAAGATGTTACTTGTGTCATGCTTTCTTGAATCCTATGCTCTTGCGCAAAGAGAGGGTTTTTCATTCGATGGGTGTTTTCACTTGACTCATGGAAATGACCCTAAACACAATGGAATGATTTCGACGCGTCCAGTTTCATGATAACCCTTGCCGGTCTCGATGGCATACGTAGTTACTAGTAGAAAACGGTGCGGCATGTGGCGTTTCGAGAAGCTGCACTAATCTGATTAAGGGGGCTCAGTTGGGACATGGGTCAATCTATGTGTAATATTACTGACATCATACAATACAGTACGTAATTCGTACGTACGCGGATCGTATCCTTCGACGAAAGTTACAGATTCCCACACGACCAGCCACTGCACTCAGCTGTTTTGACATAGCCCCAATAAGGGTCAAATAAACTCTGTTAGGGCATCTGGCTGCATGGTTTGTCTAATGAATGTTGAAAACTTAAAATACGTATGTGAGGTTACTAAGTAACGGACTGCATCGTGGTATACGGAATACCATCACCGATACTAGCATCATAGCCCGGAACGAAGGGGAGTGGGAGAGCTGAGCACAATCCAGGTTTTGCCCAATGATGTTTGCCAGGCTGGTCTTTCTGCAGAAGCCAGCATCCTGGTCACGACGTGGCAAGAGCAACCAGTGTATGCATGAAAGTGGGACGTCTCAGCCCAACCCTCACCGAGTGAGTGTAGAGTGGTACGGATTCTACGAATAAAGAGAAAGTCTGCCTTCCAAAATTTTGCTCCCTAGGTCTTACATAAATCATCGTAGGAAGAGCCATCATGACTAGCGTAGAGATTACCTCGAGTCTCTGTTTCTCTATCTGCTGTACTGGCAATGCCGTGCATATCTGCATCTTTCTATGTGACGTGTGATTTGCAAGATGCGGCCTCTGATTTGCGGCCGCAGAGATGAAACTGCCATCATGTCCGGATACGGATTGTCAGTCGATACGGAATGCTCCGACTCCCTGTACAACGCAACGAGGCATGACAGTGCTGCCTATGCGTCCGTAAAAGGCTCATAGTTGGTGGGAGTCTCGTAATTCGAGTTCCAGTAAGTATGCAGTACGGAGTACTGTGTATGTAATCATCCCAGGTCAAGCCGCACTACTACGTAGTACGTACTATGACAATATGATTATGAGTAACTTAAGTCGCCCCACATGCGAGTAAAGCAACCCTCCAGTTCCCTTCGAAGATTAACCGCCTGCGCTTTACCATCCCGGGGCTAGTCGAAACATCAATGCCGATAGGAACTTTACGAAACAAGGGAATCACACTGCGATTGGCCAGGTCGCCGGCCCACTTTATGCGGGGGGTCACGACTTGCTTCGTGCTAAATTAGCGTGAGTCTCAAGGTTGGCCAAGAACTTCAAGGGGGTCCGGCGAGCCGGTCACAGAGCCTGGTTTTGGATTAGGCCGATGGCGACTAGTACGTACTAGTAGTACTGTGACTACTGTCTACTGTTCGATTGTGCTCGTTCAATGTCTTATGTCTGGAGACACCACTGAGTACAGCAGTGGTTGATCAGGGTGGGGAGAAATATATTTCAACAGTATATGTACGTGCAAAGTGCAAATCGAACGAATGACCACGACATTACAACATCGAAACAACATCTTCTGCACTACAGCGATCCGTAAGCGAAGTGTTTCAACCTTCATGGAGGGGGGTTCGGCTCAAATTTTTGCATTGTAGATTCTTCAACTAGATTGATGTACGCTGCGTCGGCGACAGGGATTAGCACCTAGATTGCAGGGCTCTAATCCCTATGACTACGGAGGTCGATGTGCATAAAGGCCTGTCGCCTGTAGTTGTATGCTCTGACTAGTGGTCTTAATTTCGGTCGACTGGAAGTTTAAGGTGGTGAGGGCAATGAGGGGTAGATTATCAATAGATTTTAAGTTCTGTGGGAATCTTTTCTGCTCCTGTGGATAAGGAGATATGAGGGACTATTCCATTCGGGGAGCAGCTCGCTGTATGGAGATTCATCATGTGATATTGGTTCGGAGCGAGGTCGAGGAGAGAAAACTCTATGCAGTAGCACACGCTATTGACCTGCCCAATTAGTCTATCAGGTCGTGTAGTAGGTCAGCAGCTACCGGAAAGTGGTGCATGCAGTTGGTGCATATATTGCTTGCTTATTTACCACCAGGGGTGAAGGACATGGAGGGTGGTAAAGACATGTTCAAACGAGCCGTCTCCACCTGATGTCTGCAGTTAACAATACAGAATCCCAAAAAAACCCTCGGGGAACATTGAAGTGGAAAAGCATTTTATATATTGACGTTCCGGGCGCATGACCCAGATCAGAAAGCTACACTGCCTATCAATCCATTGACTGCACTGCTCATTGTAAGGAAGAGAACGAATGCGATGGATATCCGCTCCGGACGACCCGTGGGAGTGGTATGACGGCTCGAAAAGTCTGAAGATGCCATTTTTGGCAACAACAGGAAAGCACACTAACCATGCCCAATCTGGAATAGATCCTTGATGATCTGTGATTCATGCTGGCAGCTGCAGCAACGTCGGGGACCCTGTTTGGGGGAAGAAGCCACTTACCTGAACAATTTATATAGTTAATGGAATTTTCTGGGTGCACACTTTATGTTCTAAAATAAAAATATGTTGTTGCTTGCAATTAAGGTAGAGCTTTTCACAGTGTGGAATGGATGAACACTTCGGGAGGGTGGAGGGTTGCAAGATACTACAGACTCGGCTTGAGAATCACAAGATAAAGTGATGGAAATGATCACGCTTACAGAGAAGTAGAACCATGCGATTATTGGCTTCTTGAATATCATTTACGCGCCCGACATTTCTCGAGAAACTGAAGCATAACCTAAGTAGGAAACAAAAGACAAAAGATCGATTCTTGGTTCTAATAATAGGTTGTCGGCCCCACTAGGTACTTGCCGGATGAAGATTAGGCCCGGCCGCCTTTCAACCTCACCTCATGTCCCTGGTCCTCAATGCCCTGGTCATATATAATATATTTTGCTGAATTGGCCCAAAACCTCATGTTTTTATGCTGAATTCTGACCCAAAGCTCCTTCATTGTTCACAAGATCAGTCCCCAGTCACAGAGAGCATTGCAATCGGTACATCTTTCCTTGGACCAATCATGAAGCATCTGAGCGGTCTAGCAAACTGCATCAAAGTTGCTATTCCAACCTCATTCCTACATTAACGGCCCACATACTATATTTAAAAGTTGTTTTTGTTCTTTTTTTAGTACTGATATCAGTCTAAAACCTACTCTGATCATCCATAAAGGGTCACTATGCTCCATCGATCCTTGAACAGACCAGGACTGTCGGCAATCATATCGTCTGATTCGAACAATACTGACCTAATTATAGCAAACATCCAACAACATACCTCTACTAAAACACTTTAATAGTATGCCTGCCCCGTTTCTGGCATTCAAGCCTATCTTCTTACAGCTTCTCGGCTTGCTGGAGCTCGAATACATCTCCTAATTGCGGCCACTGATTGCTCAGTTCTGAATGCTGGATCTACATCCTGTCAGCTCACTAATGCACGTCCTCCATGTGTATATCAGGCACAAGTCTCTAAATATAAACATGTCCATGTTTATCATGGCCATTCACTGACCTTTACTCTTGTTCTATCAAAGGCAAGTGTTCCTTTGATCCTATTTTTGGATGTCGGCGTCACCCATCTGAACTGAACTACCTGACCCAGATGCCACATCTTCCTCCAACGACCATAGAATAAGCGATCAGCTTCTATTTCTAGCATGTCATCGAAGCTATCCCAAAGCTATGGTCAGTTCATTTCTTGTCTTCCGTCTTACGTCTAACATGGATCACCTTCTTCCAAGGGGGAGGCGTCAATATACACTCTGATATTGATCGGATCTCAAATATACCATGACATGCCGATTCCATAGCTGTCATGTATTGCGTTTGTAAATATTGATACATACAGATCGACAGTTTTTTATTTTACAGTACGCTTTCGATATGTTGCTATGGTCTCATCGCGTTTGTTTATTGCGGTCTATAGGTAAGTAGAAGAGTTTCACGCGGCTGATGATGATATATTTAGATGTGCTGTTTTTAGACCTCGTGTCGTTGCGAAGTTCAAGGCACGGGACGTGTTCAGCGGTTACCTTATCTGAATGAGCCCTTTGCCTTCTGATAGCCAGTTATTTCAATGATAATCACACGATGAGGGAGTATACAGAGCGGCTCATTAGAGGACTACATTGGAGCTTGGGTCAACAGACAACCATGTCGATTGAGCTTCGAAAAGGTAGTATTCCCAATGAACCTAACTTGCGGTGCAAACGGGTTAAGGGTGAGAAGTCGGGAACCGGTAGAGGCATCAGTGGAGGCGTAAGAACCTGCCAGAGTCTCCGACCATGGAGAAAGCGACCATCTGGCTCATAGGTCTTGGCTTACTGATAGTGATGAACGGTCTCGATATGCGCGCATGAGACGTTATAATGCCTATAATGCCACAAGGACCAAGTACAATTAGAAATGGTTAGATGAGAGAATATTGAATGATGACAACGATAAACATGTATTATATAGCAAAAATAAAGAAAATAATAACGAATACAAAACGTGTATGGGACATGAGTATAATCGCGCTCAGGTAGTAGATATTATGTGGTTGGGCGGCTGCGCAAGACAGTAAACAACTAGCTGATCGACGATTTTTTGAAGTGGAGAAAAGAGTGTGGCCTGTGATCATCGATGGAAAATGAATGACTAGAGTAGGACGCTCTGGATATCATAGATCTTTGGCAATAACGAGTGGATAGATGACGAAGTCATCTGCGTGCCGGATCCGGCCCGGAAGGGGAAACGATAACAACTGCAGCTGAACGAGAGAGTACACTTAATCCCATACTTGGTCGAAAGATGCTCACAGAAGGAAGGCGAGAGCACCGACGACGGCCATGCCGAAGCCTCCTGGTGCAGTGAAAGTGCCAGCGCCACCAAGGAAGGTGGAAGGAGACGCACTTGGTGCAGTGGGACTGGGTGCTTCAGTCTTGCGAGCAGCGCTGGTAAATGTGCATGAGGTGGTGGTGTGAGATGCAGCATGGGAGTGAGAGGAGAAGCCGTAAGAAGCATGACGAGCCGAAGATGGGACGGGTGTTGAGTAGACTCTGACCGACGAGGAGTGGGACCCGGTCACCTGAGGAACATATGGTTGAGAAGGAGGCTTGCTGTATTCACGACCGGGAGGGAACGGCTTGGATGAATCGGATTCCGGCTCAGGCTGAGTATCAGGCTGGGGCTGACCAGGGCTAGGACCGCGGTAAGTCTGGGGAGCGGGTGGAGTGTAGACCCCAGGAGCAGGGTGAGGTGCCTCATAGTCGCCAGAGTCGTTGTCATAGTCCGGAAGAGGGTAAGAACCATGGGGATGACCCTCGTGAGAAGGTGGCTCTGGGTAGCTACCATGCTGCTCTGCGTCACCTGAAGCAGGGTAAGGGACGGGAGCGGGATAGCTGTCGTGACCTTTCTCGGGTCCAGGAGCTGGGTGAGGAGGTGCAGGGTAGCCGTCGCGGCCAGTCTCAGGTCCAGGAGCTGAGTGAGGAGGTGCAGGGTAGCCGTCGTGGCCAGTCTCAGGTCCAGGAGCTAAGTGAGGAGGTGCAGGGTAGGCGTGATGGTCCTCATGTTCCGGAGCAGTGTACGAAGCCGGAGCAGGATAGCTGTCGTGGCCAGTCTCGGGTCCAGGAGCTGGGTGAGGAGGTGCAGGGTAGCCGTCGTGGCCAGTCTCAGGTCCAGGAGCTAAGTGAGGAGGTGCAGGGTAGCTGTCGTGGTCCTGTGGTTCAGGAGCAGTGTACGAAGCCGGAGCAGGGTAGCTGTCGTGGCCTTGCTCAGGTCCAGGGGCTGAGTGAGGAGGTGCAGGATAGCTGCCATGATCCTCATACTCGGGAGGGCCGGGATTAGCATGCTCAGGGTAGCTTTCGTGCTCATAGGGACCTGTAGGACCGGAATGAGGTCCTGGGGCAGGGTATGTGCCGTGTTCCTCCTCACCATTAGGACCGGGGTAAGCACCGCCGTGAGGACCAGGATGAGGACCGGAATAAGGGATTGGGAACGGGAGGTCATCGTCATCATCATAATCATCGGCGTGGCCGGGGTGTGGGAAAGGAAAGGGAGGCTGAACATGTGGAGGCTGAGGTGGCTGCGGCGGCTGAAAGGGGTTCGCGGGAGATGGCTGATAGCTCTCCGGGTGACCCTCAGGATGACCTTCAGGATGACCTTCGGGATGACCTTCGGGATGGCCCTCAGAGTGACCTTCAGGGTGATTGCCCTCAGGATAAGGATTGGAAATCTCCTTGGCACCAACAGGTGGCGCATAAGCATCGGCACCGTGAGGCTTAGACACGGTGTCACTGCCATCGTCTTCTTCGGGACATGGGGGTTCTCCATCAGACGCTTCGGGAGTTGGCGTGTAGGCCGGAGCAGGGGTCAGATCAGAAGTAGGGGCAGGTGCAGGAGCCGGAGCAGGCGTGTAAGGAGATTGTGCCGGCTGAGGAGTGACCACTTTAGGCTCAGGCTCAGGCTTGTATGCAGCAGGAGCGGGTGTATCCTGGTGGTCTTCAGGAGGTGCCTGCTTGGGCTCAGAGTGCTGTTGAGGTGGAAGCTGCTCGGGCTGATGCTCAACAGGACCGGGGCCTCCGTATGGAGGGCCGGGAGCAGGCACGACGTTCACGTCCTGCTCTTGAGCTTGGGCCTGTTCGAAGCTGTTGACCGGAGTGATGATGATGTTGTCGTTGTTGACGCCATCGTCAATCTCGTTGTCTCCAGTAAAGACATCCGGACCGGCCTGTTCATTGAAGTTGTGGGGTCCGCCGAAGGGAGAGTCGGTTGAGGAAGAAACGAACCCAGGGGGTAGGTCATCGTCTTCACCCCCAACAGATGGCTCGCCGTGTCCGCCCTGGACATGCTTGTGAGACTCGTTGAAGCCATCACCGAGGAAGTCGTGGTCAGGAGTGTCGCCGAGGAAGTCACCCCTTTCGCTGTTGTCGCCTAGGAAGTCATGACCACCGTCATGGCCGTGATCCTCATGACTGGCCACATCACGAGATTGTTTGGCGCCGAGAGCCTGGGACTCAGCCTGAGCGACGGCAGCCAACAGAGCCAAAGGGATGGCAGTGTAGACGGTCTTCATCTCGTTTGTTGTTGTATTATCGTACGGGTAACGAGTGGCACGGTAACAATGTAATGAGTGACTGATTCAAATGAAGGACAAATTGCACACAAAAACAAAAAATCTACGAATAACGACTTACCGGTTGTCGTCGACGCTGTCGCTGAACAAGAAAATCCAAGGAAAAAAGCATGTCATTGCGAGTCCTGGTACCTTTATTTATCTGCAAAGACATCGTGGATGTCCCATCCGAAATGAGGAATGTATCCCAGCGCGGAGCATCCTAACAAGAATGAATCTGGATGGTGCGTCTCGGATCGTAGAGAATGCAAGAAAATGCAATAAGGAATGGCCGACATCCAGTTTACACTTCATGAATATCGAAAGAGCCCACAGTTCTAATTGGAACGAGGGCAGAAACTTGGCAATGTAATGTTCTTTGAGAAGTCGGAATGGGTACAACATTCCGGCCGTTGCCCTATCCTCACGCGCTGAAGCACACATGACAATCCTACTCAGGATTGTTCTCTCGAGTCCAAGGCATGATTGGTTGATCGAGACATGTTTATTGCACAGAACTTATTGGGATATTCGGCGTTGGCATTCAAGGACGCGATACGATGATTCTGGCCAGACGTCTACCCAGGGGACTCACACCTACGAATACCAATGAGCTAGCCCATATCGTACTACAAAAGAAGCTTACTGAGAGACGAATGAACTATTTGAGCCACCCTGGAAGTGTCTCATACTTGTTTGGCTGCAATACAACACTCGGTGGTGGATAAAGAATGGATGTATCCCGTCATCAGCATTCCCCATCCATCGCCCTCACTGAAGAGGACTCAACGGAAAGGAAACTTCCTATCGAGGAGTGTTTCTCTCCAGAATCACTGACCCTGGAAAAGAGTCATGGCAACACATCGCTGTGGGATAAGGCGAAACGATGGTCGTGGCTGATTCTGTTAGCTTTTTTGATGTGAGAAAAAAGAGAAAGAGGAGAAAAGTTTGCAGTGGAAAGTGCGCGGAAGAGATATAGGCGGTGGTCACGTGAGGCCCATCCGGGTTCGGAGTAAAGATTATGCGTTCAGCCTAGCAACATCGTGTCCATGTTGTCTACACTACTATTAGATTGATCTCTCGTTGATCGCCTTGATGTGTACTTATGGAGCCAGCCATGGTTTATATTTGTAATGCATATTAACACGCAAACGCCGTCGCAACACCATGCAGCTCGAACCTTGTCGGAGCAAATGAACCTCCATCAGCAGCAACACAAACAGACCAACCCAGAAGATAAGACATTAACAGGGTATATATCAAAAGCAGCACTTTGGCTGATCGCACAGAAACAAAAGCGCAGCGTTCCTTTGCAGGTTCCGACTACTCCCCGAATGACCCACGAACATTGGCCGACTTCCAGACTCCTCCTCCAACTGCCTTCGTGATTCCCATAGCGATCCCAATCATAGCACCAACAATAAACAGTGCCAACAAGAGCTTGACATACAATCGCTGCCTCTTGGTTAGCGATGACATGCAGTCGCAGTTCCTCTTCTTCTGAATCCACAACTTTGATTGTTGACACCTCCCGTGCACTTCCAACGATTGCTTCTGCGGTGTAGACGGTGTGCCACTTTCCAGGTCGTTCGAGCCATATCGTTGCGCCGTTATCGTACTTTCGTTCTTGAGATACTCGAGGGAATTGTTGTTGATATCGTGTGAATAGAATGGGGAGCACGGCTTAGCGCCCACGTGAGGGTCGAATTCTCCTGTAGCTTCTTGGAGGGATGTGATCGTTGGCGATGTTGTCAATGCATTCTGTGACTCGACGCGCAAGCGGCCGTCTTGTCTGTGTGTTTCGCTAGGCTCATTTCTAATTGTAGCACCGACGGCGGGCTGCGATGGTAATTCCGTCGGTTGAGACATTGTGGATAGATTGATATGAGGTATGAAAGCGAGTCGCGAGGACGGGAGAAAGGGGGATATGCGAGCAATTCGAGTGAGTCGAATTTCGTCTTATTTCAGGTTCTCGAAGGATTGAATTGTCGAGAGCGTCTGAAGAAGTTGGGGGTCGTTCGATATGAAAGCAGACAAAAGCAGACTGGGGAGGGAATAAGTTGATAACGTTAGGCTAGGCAAACGGCGTGCTTTGCCCCGTAAGTGGGTTTTAATCCTGAGATGACGGCCAGATTCGGCAGATAGCCAGTTCCAAGTTGTTGACCAACAACTCTAAGTCATGCGGAGGGGAGGGGGAAATAGCCGAAAGTTTGTTGCTCGAGTTACACTTTTAGGAAATGGAGCGAAAGCTTCTTTGTGGTCTCGGGCATTCCTCGTTTGAGCGGTAGTGTAGCAAACTCGTGGTGCTGAGCAACGCAAGATATCGCATTCCAGGGGCGGCGGTTGAGGTTGTGCAAGGCAAGTGACTCAAAGGAAGGCGAAAGGAGAAGGACACGGGTGACTCCAGGTATATCAGACCACTTATGACTTTCATGCCACGAAATGAGAAATTAGAAATTAACCCGAAAGCATGGCAAATTGCATGCAGATTGACAGAGGCAAACAATTAGATTTGTGTGTAAAAGTAAAAATATCGTGAAAGAGAGGAACTCAGAAAGTGTGTTGAGGCCTGCAGGCTGCATGCGGTCTGTCTGTTGCCGCTCCGGTACAGCAAAAGGAGCTATCTGAGAGCCACTCTGCGCTACGTGTGTTCCTGTCGCTGTCCCTTGAGAAGTTCTGATTGGTATATGCGCCCGGTTCGGATCATAATCTACGTTTGTTTTTCTTTGTATCTGGAGTGCTCGAGAGCTAGCAGAAACATGGGTTGGGGGTTACACTGAAGACGGTTCCCGTTTGGGCTACAAACTGAACCTCTCTATTTCTCATGTCGCAATCCTTGGTTATCAGTGTTCGGGCTTTCTTCATTTAAAACCAAACCTACTAAGTCTTTAGACTCGACTAGTACAGAGTAGTCAGTAATTAGATGCATAAATGATGCAAGCACAGCCCATCACAGATAGACGTCAACGCCGTCGTATGATCCATCTACCTTTTGAACGCGGAGACGGAGTAGACAACTCGATTGTTGTTTTCAATGTTTTGCGCGTCGGACTTCTGTCAAGTTTAGCAGACGAATAGCCTGCGGATTTGATCACCAGGCGATCCGAGTCACTGAAACCCTAAATGGACCATGGAAGCAAGGGGTTGATGCGTTCTTTCCACCAGGGAAAGGGGCATGCGAACTGTACAACGGTTTGTTCCTTTCGCCTCTTTCTCTGGTACCTCTATCTCTTATCTGCTGTGACCCGAACTTGATCTGTATGTGCAGCCTAGTACTGTAAGTCTAGTAAGTCTAGTCTCTGGCAGACCGGTGAACTCGACCGCTGGGAATCTAGGGAAGGCATTTTGTAATTACAAAAATTGAAAATTACGGAAAATTGGACCCCCCCGTATGAAAATTAAAACGCACTTGTAATTACAACTCTAGGGTTATATAAGGGGCCGAAGGCCCTAAAATTTTTATACATTTCTAGAAAATTTGATATAATTTAAAGGCTCTAATTGGTTGACAGGGGCTTACTAATTAGTCACGTGAATCTTGGCGTAAATTAGCTGTATGAAAATTAGAGCTTGAAATTTGTTAGGTAATTTCAATTTACGGTAAATTGGCAAAAAAATGGTAATTACACCATCCCTATGGGAATCGTGTATACGTACTCCGTACTGCAAATGTTGTGGCGTGAACATATCCACTTGGAGGAGGGTCGGTGCTGAATCCAGATGCTACATTCCTGTCTGCATTCCAGGGGCAAACGCTTGATTCATGTGACTCGAGAGTGCCGTTTTGATATCTCGTACGATGGAGCTTATCGTTGGAGGTCGGCAGGCATTTTATCGTGATCAAGTCGTGTATGGAGGAGAGCTGTGAGATTGAACGCTGTTGCGAAGGCGATACGGGGAAGAGGAGAATCACGCAGCTTCCAAACCTAGATAGACAAGACTAAGCCTGATTGGGCTTAGGCTCTCGCGCTGCAATTTCATCTCGGTGGAGCTCCCCAGATGACAGCAAGCCAATCAGAGATGATTGCCAAGACCGCGTTTCTGATGACTAACGACATCACGTGACGTGACGTCCACTGGAGGTCTAGAAGGCATCGGCTCAGTCAATGAACCACAAATATAATCAATTCAATACCCCAGTATTTCTGCTCCGTGATCATATCACAAAGATGCGCGATGAGGGGCAATTCTACTTCATAATCATACTAGTCAACGCACGACCGACAAACCACTGTATATACTCGACCGGTATTCGCTGGACCACTAACCTTTTCGCTTAAATAGGATCCCCCACCAATACCATGTACCCCGAAGACCCTACCGACGTCATCTCACAGCTGCGAGATCGCGATTAGCAAGCGAAATATTTGTCTTGCGCTGAACCGGACGAGGAGTCTTTTTGCGATATACCCAGCATAATGCGACACAATCGTTGTCGATAACAATGTGATGAAAGGTTTCTCAAATCTCCCTGTGGAGCTCGTCATTTGCATTGTCCAATCCGTTGAAGACGATGCAGACCTTAGAGCGTTGTGCACAGTGTCAAAGACTATATCGGCTATAGCCCAGCCGCTCCTTTACCATGAGGTCGATCTAGAAGATTGCGATAGTGCAGAGGGCGCCTTGTCGCTATTCCTTCTAATGCGAACAATCACCAATTCACCACAGAGAGCGGGATGGATACGGTCTCTGCGGATTGATGCAGTGACGACCTGTCGATGCGATAACGTTTTCCTCGAGCCGTACGGACAAATACCGAGATGGAATTCCGAAGGAATCCATAGCCCATACGAAGATGCGGAGAAGAAACTCAGCACCGCAGTCGACAGACTCGGGGAGATCTATGACGTCTCGGCATTTTCGATCGCATCAGAATCGAAGCCAAATGTCCTGGCCGCATTGCTCGTTTCATGTACTACTAACTTGACAGATCTCACTATTCATGTGGACCGAAAAAGCATGGCAATACTGTCAGTGCTCGGCCAACAGCCAATCACCGGATACTCATGTCTATCCAAAATCGAGAGCCTGCGTCTTAAAAGTTCGACAGAAACAGCGTCAAAAGATGCAATGGACTTTGATAGTGTTACGCTGCTGCTCCTTTTGCTACCCAAACTGAACACAATCTGGATCAGCGGTTGCTTAGGCGTTCCCAAAAACAGATTAAACGATCTACGGTCGAATCGACCAACCAAACTACTACTCCCTCATACACTCCCTATTAAGCATCTATCATTTGCAAAAAGCTGTCTAACCGCTTCGAACCTTCAGGTGTTGATCAGTGCTTGCAAAGATCTCAAAGTCTTTTCATTTACTAACCGCCGCAAATCACATCAACAGGAACAACAACAATTCAGTCCCATCGAGCTACATACAGCGCTTGACTGCCAGAAATCGAACCTACAAGATCTACGAGTGTGCCTAGAGACTGACCTTATATCTCAGGCCTTTGATTGGGATGGCAGCACTTACGACTCTTTCAAGGAGTGCACAAGCATGAAATTCCTGGAGCTGGATGAACGCTTCCTGGGCCTTCCGCCCGCCGGGTTGCCGGATTCACTCGAACATCTCGTTTTACAGAACTGTCAATCCTCTATTTTTGACTTGTTGTCTTACCTCGCAGCACTGGTTCTGGCGGGAACAGAGCTTACGTCCCTCAAAACCATATCTGTGTATGCCCACATCCTCTTTCCGGGAGGTATGCTAGGTCTACCGCTCAAGGGGGCGACTGATTTGATGTTCAATAGAGCGCAGTCAGATCTAGCAGCCTTGTTTCTGGACACGGAAGTTACGCTGCGTTTTGAGAGTGAGTTACTTGAGAAGACGTTTCTGGGGTATGAGGTTGCGTCCGAGGATGGGTATATCGGTGACTACGGGCCTTTTATCTATACCGACAAAAAGCCAATGACTGTTTCCGAAGTAGTCTTTTAAATAGTTTCTATCAAAAAAATTTTTATGTACAATGTCCCTATTTCTATGGGTATGCAGCCGGAATTAAATGGACCGAAAATAATGGGTGCCCCAGATGTTTATATATCATCACCCGCGAAAAAGTCCTCCCTCACAATTCCACTCCGATCACACATACTCCTAAAAATACCATCCTGCTTCTCCCACAAGGTCAACGGGGCATCCAACTCCGCGATCCGTCCCTGATCCATAACACAAATTCGATCATAGGTAATAATCGTGCGCAAACGATGCGCAATACACAGCAATGTTTTGCCCTTGAACCCCGTCGCCATGGTCCGCTGGATCTTGCGATCAGTCTCAAAGTCGACTGACGAGGTAGCTTCGTCGCAGATGATGATGCGCGAATTGCGCACAAGAGCGCGCGCAAGGGCCATGAGTTGCCGCTGACCCAGAGAGAAATTGAGACCTTCCTCGTCCACGATGGTGTCTAGTTGGATGCGGTTTGAGCTCTGGGTTTGTTGCTGTATCTTTTCTTCGTCGGTATCTTCTACTTCGGATCCCTCGGGCTGTTCGCCGATTAAGTGAGATTTTCGTAGTGCGTCCCATAACTCTAGATCGTTGTGTTCGTTGAATGGATCGAGGTTTGAGCGTACTGTTCCGCGGAAGAGTGTTGGGTCTTGAGGAATGATGGCTAGTCGTGAACGGAGATCTTGGAGACCGATTTTGCCGATATCCTTTCCGTCGATTGTGATACTGCCTCCGGATAGTTCGGTGATACGGAATAGCGCGGACATGATACTGGACTTTCCGGCTCCTGTGCGCCCAACGATACCGATCCGCTCGCCGCCGCGAATGTCCATATTCAAGCCTCGGAGAACTAACGGAAGACCGGCGCGGTAGCGCATTTGGGCGTCTGAGAAGACAATTCTGCCCTCAGTAGGCCACTCGGGTTCGACTTCACCAAGATGGACGGGCGCCTCTTCTTCAAGCTGGGTTCCGTAGTAGTGCAGTCGTTCCGTGGCATTCATATTATTCTCGACTTCAGCGAGTTGGCGGATCGTAAACTGCAACATTTGCACAATAGCGAGAATATATGACAGAACAAGACCCGAAATGCTGGGAGAAACGTTGAATCGAGATGTAACTACTAGGATCCCAGTGACAAGGACCATGACATACCCGACAGCGTCAAGTCGGACACTGAGCCATCGTTGATTGGAGAATGTGAGAAAGTATGCACTGTCCATTTCGTCAATTGCATCGCTAATGCTGCGACTGAAATGGTCCTGTAAGCCGTACGCGCGGATACTGGCGACTCCGGAAATGGACTCGCTGAAGCGGGAGAAGACGTGAGATCGTAGAACGGATTCGAATCGCTTCATGTCTCGTGCTGATGCACGGTAGTAGTTGGCTGCGACGAGGAATAGAATCATCAAGGGTCCGAATGCAATAGCGAACTGTATATAGCGGTTAGCATATCAGTTTTAACAATCATCGTATGTGAATGATAACTCACGTAGTGAAAGTATACAATGATCAAAATGATGATTGCTGTGATCATAGTGATATTCAAGCCATAAATGCGCATCGCATCACCAAGCTCATTGTCCATGACGTGCACATCTTTCGAGAATCGATTCGTGATCCGACCCAAAGGCGTGGTGTCGAAGAATGACATCGGCGCTCTCAAAACCCTCGTCATGGCCTTTTGAAGCATGTTCTTACTAGCATTCGTTCCCGCAACACTGAGCAGTGTCGAGTATACGAACATGATAATAGCCTGTAATGCAGCAAGCGAGGCGTAGCCGGCTATGTACTGACCCGTAGTCAAGTTGTATTTTCCAGAAGTCCAGTACGTTAGCCAGAAACTTGTCATGATGTTAGAAGCATTCGTAAGAACAATGGCCAATACGACGAGGATTGGATAAAGAACATGTCCAGACGCAAGCATATATGCCTTCCACACTTCCCACCCGACGGCGGTAGTGGCTCGATCTTCTTGCTGCATCAATGCTGCCTGCTTTCCGGGTTTGGTCTTCTTGGCTGGCGCTGCTTCTTCCTTTTCAATCTTGTCTGTTTCGTCTTCCACCTCCTCTTCGTCCTCTTCTTTCTCGTTTTCCTGGTCTTGTGTAGTGGTAGACATCAATCTCTGGAAGAGTAGGTTGTCACGCATCAAGTTGTCAAAGGTGTCAACGGCGTTGATGCGGCCATCATCCATGACCACGATACGATCACAGCGACTTAGCACATGAAGCTGATGCGTTGCAAGGATACGACATTTATCTTTGAGCAAGCCACAAATTGCCTGATCCATGATGTGCCGGCCGACGTGCGCGTCCACAGCAGATAGAGGGTCATCCATCAAAATGATATCTGCATCAAAGTAGATGGCACGGGCAATATTGAGACGCTGCTTTTGACCACCAGAAACTGTGATACCACGTTCACCTATCTCTGTGCTGTCTCCGTTTGGGAAAACATCGAAATCGGGACGCAGAGCGCATGCATCAACGACCGTGTTGTACCAAGTTTCATCGAATTCTTTACCAAAGCTGATATTTCCTCGAACAGTAGCGTTCTGAATCCAGGCATATTGCGGACAGTATGCCCTAGAGGCACCGAGACGAATGGATCCTTCAGTCAATCGCATATCGCCTGCTAGAGCAGCAAGCAGAGACGTCTTTCCAGAGCCAACCGTTCCAATGACTGCAATAAGCTCGTTGCGCTTGACAGAAAGATTCAAGTCGGAAATCTTGAAAGGGATGACATCTTCAGGAACTTCCGGTTCAACAAGTGCTTCTTTCTTTCCGTTGTCCTTTTTGGGCTTTGCTCCTTTTTGGTCTGGCTCGTCAGGAGCAGTCCGCTCCCAGGTAAAAGAAGCACCTTCCACCATGATAGCTTCGTCCATACTGTAGTCCCACTTGATGTCGTCTGTGACTTCTTCTTCAAGCAGATATTCTTGAATACGATTTAGACCAGTCCATGCATCCGTGACCTGACTCAAGACCTGGGGAAAAAGCATCAATGGCATACGCAACGAATTGAAAAGGGCCAATGAGGAGAAAATGGGGGCAGGGGTAAGCACATGCTGCGATAAAGAATACGTGATGAAAGAAACCATTGATGCAAAGGTCGGCATCGCTAGCGAAACACACAAAATGGCATTTCGAATAGCTAAGAGGACCTGTATCGCACGAATTTCTGACCGCCGAATACCTCTCAATCTTTCCATAAAACTGCTTTCCCATCCAAAAAACTTAACAAAGCGGACAGACTGTAAAATCTCTTGAGTCAAGGACACTCGCTGGTCAGTGAGCTTATTGATGGATTTTCTCCTCTTCAAAAGACTTTTGATGGCCATAGTCAGTGAAGGAATACCGAGAAGTAACAGTGCAAAGCCAGAAAGAGCACTGTATCCAATGTTAACACACAGGAGGACGATTGCAAGGATAATGACAATCGGCGATGACCACATGAGATGGAACATGCCCATTGCGGTGTTGATACGGTCTGCATCGACGCTCATCAAAGTGATAATACGCCCATTGCTCCAGCCTTGTCCACTCAAGCTACCCTCAAAGACTTTGAGGCCATCCTCATCACGAGCGTCCGCCAAACTTCCACCGGCTCTGGCACGATTTGAGATTCTCATTGTTTTATCAAAGATGACATTGATCAACACCGCTCTCAACTGTGCACCAACCAGAAATCCTCGGTAGATGAATTGATTGGCGCATAGACTTTGACATATTTGCATGACGGTTATACCGACAGCGAATCCGATTCCGTGTGAAACCGCAGGTTCCGGCTGATGATTCGCTTTGGCAGTGTACGCCTCCGTGGCATAGGCGATCAGGTAGCGAGTCATATACGGCGAAAGAACCATGAAGAGAGAACTGAGTAAGTTGCATATTCCGCCAAGCCAAAATTCGAAGAAAAATGCGTCGTATATAGCGAACAGCAGCGGGTACTTGTCACCTCGTCCGTGACGCCGTTCGAATGACTCGACGAGTTTGGTTTTGAGGCGATCGACAGCTCGGTCGGGGTTTACTTTCCAGATATCTTGTAGCTGCAGAGGCCGTAGGTAACCAGTCTACAAATATTGTGGTCAGTGGAGATGCTATTGGATTTTGCAAATCGGCCACTTACGTTCATCAACGGAGACATCCACTGAAACAGTATAACACTCAAGATACCAGCTCCATATTCGGGACATACAGTGCGCTCCTCCGGTATGGGAGGTATCTTGCGCAGCCGAAGCGGGTTCAACTTTTGATACCATTTGCGCCTCTGGGCACCAGCCCCCTTTCCCAAAGCATCTTGCTCGATATTTTCAGATGTAGATATACTTGATATGCGGCTGGGAGTTGCGTCTGTTTTTGACAGAGCCAGTTTCTCGTTACCGGCTGCTGTCGCTGCTGCGGCTTCTTGTTCTTGTTGTTCCCGATGCTGTTCAGCGGCCGTCAACGCCGGCGTCGGTTGAGGCACAGACATTCCTCGGACAGGTTGCGAGGATGCGTATCAATGGTTATATGGATTAACTTGAAGATGCGGCTGAGTCACGTAGAGCATCTGCTCGTGAATAGCTCTATGAATTGAACGAGAGTCGATAGCAGGCTTGGACTCATGTCGGGTGCATGACAACATGGGGGTGAGGAGAGAAAGAGGAGAAGGAGGGAACAAGAGAAACAAGTACGAAAGATACCGGTTCAAGCGGCACGGAATTCATTGTGAGTAATGTACGTAGTCCGCCAGATAGCAGCTTGCTTGTGGTGGTTGATTTCACTAAGAGCAGCCAAGTGGGACCTCGACTTTTTTTTCGCGGGAGGAGGAGAACCACTCCCGGTTGCGGACGCCCTTCCGATCTATATCTCCTACCCACGTAGTAGGCCTTTGCTTCACATTACTAACTGATCATGTCCAGATTGTCGAGTATCGTGTTGCCTGATCCTGGCATGTACTCGACAACCTGTTTTCCCGGACTAGAGTCTACAATGAGTGCGCGATCAAGTAATCCGAGCCTCTTAAGTCCGAGCTCCGAAAGATCGGTGAAATGCAGCTTCCCAATATGGACTAGCGGGGTAGTGGCAATACGAAGTCCGAGTGCGTGTCGATAGCCAACTTCTCGCCGCTTTGTTCCTGCCACGTTCCCAGCATGCCTAAAAAGGGACTAGCGCCATCTCCACCGCGGGGATTTTTCTCTTGTCTTGGTCAAAAGAATAGATAGATAGATAGATACTGAACTAACTAACAACGTATCTCAATTTCAGTATCACTCGTATTCTGTCCAGGAGATGCCGTGGTTCTCCTGATTGCTACCATGTCAAGTGCAAACCAAACCGGCAATGCCGACTTTTCGAATTTCGACTGGAGCAACATTCCTCCATCATTCTTTGACACCTTGAGTCCCAACCTTCCTCGGCCAAGCTCTTTTCCAACACCGGACGACGTCCGCCGGGAGAGTCGTGAGAGATCATCCAAAGTCTTGTCTGACTGGGACAGTCTACAGAAAATTATTGAGCGCCATGAAGAACGGATCCAAAAACGATGGCGCCAGAAGACAAAAACCAAACGTCGTCAGATACTGCTCTCAGCTTGGCCCAACATGTCGAAGGTCCACAGGCCTGACTTTGAAGCCTTCAAGAAAGGAAAGCGCGAGGAATCGCGAGAAGCATACCTCTGGCCGCATTTCAACTTGGAAGACATGGAGCAACCAAGACCGTTGCTGCTGCTTCTGAAATCGCGCTCTCGAAACGCCCCACACCTCTTTCTGCACGCCGACCTTGAAACTTCAAACCTGGGCCAAGGCATCGGCGTAATCCGCTCTGCCTTTCTCAACCAGTATACCATGATGTTCGCCGGCAGAACGTCTCCGGAAAAGTACGGGGAGCTGATATCGTGGGATGATCACGATGACGCCTTTGACTGGCTTCACACTGGATGGGGACTCCATCCAGGGTACGGCCTGTTGGCGTTAGAAATACAGCAGCAAGTTTACAAGTTTCTGCTGGAGTGTGCCCGCCAGATTCTCCACGATATAACTGAAGAGTCTTTGATTGCAGACTTTCCTGTGCTGCCAGAACCTACAATCAAAGATGAAGGAGATTGGCATTCTTTAGCTGCTGTCTCGGCTGACGCACCTTACCGACTTCCCGCAGGGCTAGATTTAGATTCAATCATAACCATTGTTGACGGTAAACGCTCGACTTCCGAGGACCATCTCCTAGCCTTACGAGAAGACCCCGGTTACTTCGCGAGTGTCGTGGATGAGTACAAGGAGCACCGCCAGGAGATGCTTTTGGATACTCGTGGTAAACAACATCCCACGCTGACACCTTACATCCACCCACTATTCTGGAACCGCGTTCTGGGAAATATTGTCTGCGATGCTTACATGGAAATCGAAGTGTGGAGTACACTTCATTCCCTTCTGGTCGACCTGCGCCAACTCCTTTCAAAATATCGTAACGCAATATCACCAGAGAAAGGCTTGCCCACAGAGTTGTATGAGGCCTTCCTGAGCCTGTGTTTTGCTCTCAAACAGTTTATGGTTGGCCCCGTCTCTGTGCTCAAGATGGCAACTCCAGCCTCTCCTCCATTACGATCGTTATGGGTCCGAGAGCCTCAGGAGCCGGGTACTTCCATGATGAGGGTACAGACTCGGGGAAATGTATCGAAACCGAAAGGCCAGACCGAGTTGCTCTGGATTCTGAACATGTTCTGGGATGAAAGTAGCCCAATTCTACAGGTTGGTCGCAAAGTGCTCATGGATGAACTTGAGCGTCTGGTTCAGAGTGACCCAAAGCACAAGGAACTTGTTTCGTTCCGTATAGCTAGCCTGATCTCGGATTTGGCAGTTTTCTCCGAATGTCGTCACCAGATAGAGCTCTATCAACCTTGGGCAAGCACTTTCGAAAACGGATTGGCCGAGCGGGAAGACAAAATGCGAGAAAATTACATCAAATTAACTCGTGGTTGGAACAAATTTCTGAAATCTTTTGAAGGGACATCTTTGGGAGAACTTGGATCAAGCGAAGACGGCAAATTTCATTATCCGGTCGAGAAGCGACGCATTCGAGAGAATGTCGTACTTATGAGATTAGCCGAGGAAAATCTAGATAACTTCTGGCGAGCGGTAGATGCACACATGCCTGTGACGCTTGGAATGACCCAACAAAACGCTGTATACGTCATGCTCTCGAAGATATCAAAGACGATACAAAGGACTCCCGAATGGGTAGAGCCGCAAAAACAACCTTTCAAACAGAAAGCGCCGGAGATGACGCCTGCAGAAATCCGATCTGAGCTGGCATATCGAACAGAAAAGACCACCTCGTCGGCGACCCAGGTGCAACCAAAGACAAAAGTCAAGTCTCGAGGAGAGCCTACGGAGTCTGGGAACATCGTAGAACCAGAGTTGAACGCCAAATTCGACGACGCACAGCCACTGTTCAAAGTAGACAAGCGTGCTCTCAAAGTCTTCTCCATATTGTTCTTCCAACCCTCTCAAAGTTCTCAACCCGGAGAGATACCGTGGAATGATTTTCTTCACGCGATGGCTAGCACTGCATTCGCTGTAAAAAAGCTTTATGGGTCCGTATGGCAATTTTCGCCGACAAATTTAGATGTTGAGCGTAGCATTCAGTTTCACGAGCCGCATCCTATTGCGAAGATCCCATTTCGAATGGCAAGACGGATTGGAAGGAGGTTGAATAGAGCTTACGGTTGGAATGGAGACATGTTCACGTCTTCCTCGTGATCGCCGCAGCTCGTGATGTGTCGTCCTTCCTCTAATCGATTAATGCAACACTATGTTATGAGATATCTACTATACACCACATCAAACAAAACAATATACTCTCGGGAATCAATTGGCTCTCTCCTTCTCCAGCACAAAATTTCCGTGCCACAAATGCATGTTTCTTCCCCATGAGCCTTTAATGGATAACTTTTCTTCATCGAACTCCCCCGAATACAGCCATCCCTGTCCCTTCTCACCCAGATACAGCTTGGCCCATGTCACCTGCTTATCTCCATGAAGAAAACCTAAGATTTCGAATTCGCCAATGACATCTGAGCCATGGCCAAGGAACCTTGGAGCCTGTCCAAGAGGACCGGAGCTCTTCTCGTCGCCCCAAGCTATAATATCAAACGACATATCATCTCTCCTGCCCTTGCTCCAACTGTTGTAAGTATAGTGTCCTTTGAGTGTGCCGGCAATATTTGTCCCTATATTCAGTCAGGTGGTTAGATGAGGACTAAAATGTAACACTCAGGTGTTTTAAAATGCGGGTGAGCAACTTACAAGCTTCAAGCAAGGCGGCACTTGGCGCGGAGAAACCTGGACCGAAGCCATACTTCTCAATCAAGTATTTAACCGCCGGTGCGTTTCTGCCACCTCCTTGAATAGCCAACTCCAGGGGCAACGATTTGTTCATATCGCGCGCATCGTGGTCTGCATTATGGTCAAGCAAAAGCATTACTACATTGAAATGCCCATAGAACGCGGCGTAATGCAAGGCGGTCCTTCGGTTCGATGTTGCAGATTTCACATTTGCTCCCATGGCCAGGAAGATCTCTGTCAGCTCGATCGACCCTGCAATAGCAGCAGTTATCAGTGCATTATCCAGAAGAACTCCTGTGTTTGACGGCGGCATGTTGGCTAGTTCAGCCTCTACTAAAGTGCGGTCTTTCAGAAAGACCGCCTTTTGGAGACTCATATTTTGCTTTTTGAAAGCCGTCTCATCTTCTATATTGACCGACGAAGTAGTCAGAACATTCTGACCCAGCAGCAACAAGATCATTTCGTCGTGGTTCTTGTGGATCGCATGATCGAGACTGGTATCTCCGCTGATATCGTACTTATTGGGATCGGCACCCTGTGCAAGAAGTATCTCCATCACCTTCATAGAACCACCATAGGCGGCAAGTATCAAGGGTGTCGCCGATGAGGATGTCTCTGCCTCAATGTCAGCGCCATGCTCGAGATATAACTTGACAAGCGCCTCGTCGCCATATGCAGTGGCAACATGTAAGGGCGTGAAACCGCCATTATCTGCATGATTGATGTCTGCACCATGCTGAAGTAGAAGCTCTGCTGATGGAAGATGGCCAGGAAATCCGCTCGCCAACCTCAATGGAGTGGATCCTTTGTAATAAAGTGCATCGACCTCCGCGCCGTGCTCCAGCAGAATCTTTACAATATCCTCTCGGCTATTTAAAACAGCTTGGTGCAGACACGTCATGCTATTTGTACATACTATGTCAACCCTAGCACCCCGTTCAAGCAAGAGCTTAATGATGTCAAAGTGATTGTTCTTCACGGCAGCATATAAAGGGGACCCCCAGCCTTCAACTTCGGCATTGATATCCGCTCCGGCGTCGACCAGCATCTGCGCACACTCCAGATAGCCGCTAATTCCTGTCCAATATAGGGCAGTGCGTCCCCTGATGTCTCTTGCGTTTATGTCTGCGCCATTGTCTAGGCAGACTTTCAGCATTTCTGGGTCATACGCTCCATGATGAATGAGCCGATAACTTTCGAGGCCGTCTTTACTTTCAAGATCGGCTCCTGACTCAACCAGCAGTTTGATCATGTTCAAATTTCCTGTCCACCCGGCTGCGCAGATAGCATAGGAGTATTGCCCCGCACATATAGAGACATCGGCCCCATTATCGATGAGAAATTTAACGGTGTCGAAATGTCCATTGATGGCAGCGGCTTGCAGCGCGGTGCCATATCTCCCTCCTTTAGCATTGACATCCAAGCCGTCTGAATGAAGCTGTTTGACAATGTCGAGAAGCCCAAGGAGAGACGCATAGTATAAGGGACCTCCGAATTCGTCTTCATCATCGTCGTCATCTTCATTCCCGCCATCATCATCTGAATCATCGTCTTCATCGTTTGCTGTGTCATCGGTGTCGGATTCCTCCGACGCTGTTTTATCGTCGGACTTAGATTCTGAATCACTCGTATCAGAATCATCATCGGCTGTGTCGAACACTTTTGACCACATGACCCAATTCGAAGTAGCCGGATTCAATAGTCTTCGTGCACATTCAATGATGTCTGGCGATATCGCATTACCTGCAACAGCGTGCTGAAACCACGTCCTTGCAGCATATACCAGGAAAGGGTATACGCGTAATTGCTTCCTTGTCGACACTCGTTTGCGGTGATTACCAAAAACATCATAGCACAGATACTGAAGGCAGAGCTTTGCGAGTCGATCGTTTTCGGACTTGTTGTCTGGGAAACACATTGTCTGCGCCCTAGTTATGCCGACCTCATCTGGTCGAAGGAGGTACTCTTTGACTGAGTAGTGTACGAAGTGTACCGTATACGCGGATAGTGGCTCATTCTCCCCGTGACTCCTCAATTCGATCAGCGAGCCTAATGGTTGCCGAAGAACATCGTTCACATACTCCTCGTCAACATAATTGACTTTCCAAGAGTCCGGTAGCTCATCTTTGGGATACGGATTGTCGTCATCAATGTTTCCATTCAGGATGAGAGCCTCGACTAACTCGCGGACAGTAAGCGGGCGAACGGCAAACAGCACCCAACGCAGAATGTCAGTCGCCCGTTGTCGCTCATCCTCGTCTAAGCTCTCGATATGCGCGAGATCACGCTCATATGCCTGTTCCAGTCCAGCCGGCATTCGGGAGACCACTTTTTGAAGTTGGCTTGCATTGATGCCTGGTTTGAGTTTTTGCGACAGTAAATGTACCCAGAGGAACATGCCCTCTGACTTTTCTGCTGCAGTTGCGGCAATTTCACCGCGAAGTTGTGCTGGCTTTTTGGACAGCTTGAAGTCGACGACATACTTGGACACGTCTTCGATGTCTGGGCGAGTGTCCTTTGCGGTGATCTGGTATGAGGAGATGGTGACATGTTCATTGTCCTTTTCTCTAAAAATCTCTTCGCGGATTTCTGCCGTATCTCTACTTACCATGAGAACATTTGCCTTTACGGCGCATAATTCCTTAATCAAATCTTGCAAGAATTGAGCCCGAGCATCGTTCGTGTCAAAGCGAGAAATCTTATTGATACCGGTACACTCGTCAAAGCCGTCAATGACGAACGTGCAATCCTCAATTCCCTGGCATATACTTCGAAACAAACTCCATTTCTCAGATCTCGTGATGGCGCGCAGTTCCTCTACATCAATCAAGTGACTTGCTATCCTGACCGCTGCATCATTCTGCTCAATTATTTGAGCCACCCATGACGTGAGAATAGCGTACGGATCGCGTTTCGCCTCATGTTCTGACACGCAGAAGAAATACGCTAAGGATTTTGGTCGTTGTTCCCGTAGGTATTTCACCATTCCTGCAGCGAGCACTGTTTTGCCAAACCCTGGTCCGCCGTAGATCCATAAAACATTCGACTTTGAAGATCCCGTGTCCATCCATCTCCTGAAAACGTCCCGATCAAATATCCAATTAGCAGTTCCCTCCCGGCGAAGGGAGAGCGCTCCGTCGTAGTTGTCGTTTGTATACGTTGCACTAAGTCGCTCCAACAGACGTCGCCGAGCCGCCGAGAGGGCCGATTTTGCCTGTAAAAGACTTTCTTCCAGGTTAATCAGTGACGCCTGAATTGAAATTAATCGATTGGCCTGGTTTTCCGCTTGAACCAAGTTCACCAGTCGATAAACATCATTTTCCTCTTTGTATATGCGATCCAACCGCTCTTCCGCCTTAGACTTGGCCGTCGGAATCAACGATTTGGCGATTTTCTTGCCGATTGATGAATTGTAGTAATGGCGTGCCTCTGCAAGATACTTTAATACTGCTGCGTAGAGCTTGATGAGACCGTTCTCGAGTTGTGTCTTCAGGTTTGATCGGCCGGTGAGATCGTTCTTTTCGACTTCGGAGAAGCGTGCGATTATCCCGGCGACGACTTCGATGCCTTCCATCATTGAACTGTATCGTTCGACATCGTTTATTGCAATCTAGACAGTTAGTGCTTCGTCCATATGAATCGAGACCATAAATTATACGCACAATCAATAAGAACCGCAATGCAGCCCACGGCAGAGCTGCATGCACCGGATCATACTGAACCACCACATCCCCAATCTCCTTGAACTTATTCACCCATTTCGCAACCTTCTCCAGCACTTCTCGAACGGTGACTTCGTCGCCATTACTCTTTCGGAATCGCCATTGTTTGCGCTTGCCTGCTTCGATTTGCGACTCGATATCCTCCAGTATTCGTTGCGGGGTTTGTCCTTTCGATGACTTGATTGTTTGGTCCTGGTTGTCGAAATTGAGATATTTGCGATCTTCCTTGGATAAGAGTTTGGCGGCTTCGTCCCATAGGCTTTTTTTCTGTCTGTTTTTATCCGGAAATACGAAATCAGTTAATGCGCCGGGTGTAATAAATATAGGAATTCTGACGCGAACCTAAGAGAACTTCGCCTTCGCGCCATCATTATCTTGGTTGCTGCAATATTGTAGAAAGCGCTGGGCTTCATCATTGTCGCCGCCATATCGTATGACTAATGTCGCCGTTTACCCCCCGCAGTGGGAAGTAACCGGCCGGTTTTAAATGGGCTCGTTCATCAAATTTCGCATATGCGAGGGAAGCCAGGCGACGATGTTTCTGCAGGTTGCGGAAACATACATTTGTACTCACATTGATTCATAATGCGTGACAGGTATGATTGCGAAAGTGACTTTGTCCTTGTGCGATGGGAAACAAGCTTAAAACCTTAGTGCAACCTGAAGAATGCCCTCAAGACCCCGCTTGAGGCTGAGTCGTGATAGCGCCAAAGACGCGGTAATTAGGGATTGGCTTTTCCTGGATATGCGACGGGCCGGGGCGAGGCGAAAATGAACCACAATTTAATTATACAATGAGTATGTGATGAAAGCTACCATTTCGACGTATGCCATGAATCGAAGCTCCGCTCAAAGTTTGTTTCCTTCCGTGACTCGGTCGAGGATACCAGTGGGCTAGTGAACTTAGGATGCAAATTCTTAGCGGCCTGAAGAGGCTGACGAATATTGAAGTGATTGTTTATCGGGATTTGCAGTACTTGAACCGAAGATTATCAAGTACTGTGCAAACATTTGACTATAAATTAACATTGAAATACACGTAGCTCTACCCCGCGTCAAGCAAAGTCCGCTGTATCAATACCACAAGTAGGAGATCTCATGTAGCTATTGTATCTAACACACAAAGTAGGCCAGAAATAAGCTTATCGATTAGGGCTTCCACCTCTGCCCAAGTGGGGAAAATGTCTCTTAAAGCGGCAACACCTCCCGTCACCCAAAACCCACGAACTCCGAGACAAAATGCCACGCACGCTCGGCTCCCCCACTTACTCCGTGGAAGAAGATAAGCTTTCCTCTCAAGTTAACTCCGCACCGAGGCTGGATACATACATAGTACGTACTACGTACTACGTAGTGTAGATACTTCTCCACCGTCCACCTTCCACCTCGGACGTTTTCGTGGGGCATCTTTGCTTCTTTGTAATTCGACATGTCACATATCTCCGAGCGTACTTGCAACAGGGTTCTAGCTCCGAGAATCCATGTTCTATGGTACTACCGCGGGGAAAGTCTCCCCGTCGTTTTGTCCCCGTTGTATATTCGGGGTGCATCAGCCATCAACTTTAAACTGTGCCGGTTAACCGTCTGGCACATATTGGATCGCCGAAAGATACAAGTACGATGCTTTATATAGTACCTATACGGGGATATACCTTTGTGCAGGAAGCTCTGGACTGATCTCAAATCTATTCTTCCATTGGTTGTAAGGGCTATCAGGCTCCAAGGCTCGATTGGCGGATTATGGGATATCGGATGCTTGAATATCTCGCCGTTCCGTGTGTAGTACTGAGCGGTCTGCGGTTTGATGTATATCTGACGTGTGGCACTCTATCCTCGTCAAGAATCGAGTACTAGTATCTTGTTTTTGTGGGCGGTCATGCACGTTGCAAGGTTGGTATGCGATTTGCACGGTCGTGCGGAGTGATCTAGATCCGTCCATACCACTGTGATCGATCCACTGGTGATTATTAGGAACGCTTCTCCTACACCATATAACTTCCGACCCCTGTTAATAGGCATTAAACGTCAAGGATAATGATAAATTCATTGGTTACTTTTGCTTAAAGATGCAATGCCGCTTGGCAAGCAACTACTATGCGCTATTTAATCAATACTGACAGCTCCTAACCCGCCAACTCTCAAGGTGAGGCATTATTGTGCCCCCCAACCCCTCGCACACAGCCACCTCTGACAGAAGGTACATAAATCTGACAACACGGCGCGGGCCGGTCGGTCAAGCTCCTGATGAATAAATGTCCACTCAGCCAAAGACGTGAGCTTTTATACTCATACTAGAGTTGATTCATGTTCTTCCTGATATGGTTGCTCCGTCTAACTGCCATACAGTCCATTCAAAAGAAAATGATTCTCCGTGGAAAGTAGACAGGGCTCAAACATGCCAGCTCGGACTCGAGCTACAAGCCAGGCATGTTATTTGAGCACGTCAATAGATGTCGTCTAGTTGTCGACTCCGATCTTGACGTCCTTTTCGGGAGAAGGAATGACTTCGTCTTCCTTCTTGCCAGAAAGGGTTGGGAGCTCCTCAAGAGACTGCTTGATGATGTCAAGAGCACTCTTGATCTCAGCTTCAGTGATAACCAATGGAGGCGCAAGACGAATGATGTTTTCGTGGGTTGGCTTGGCCTATTCATCCCAAATTAGTACCTTGTATCAATGACTCATCGAAAAAGGGGCAGAACATACAAGCAAACCCTTGCTCTTCATCAACATGCAGAGGTCCCAGGCCGAGTGACCGCCAGTCTTGCTCTCGTCAATGACGATGGCATTCAACAAACCCTTACCACGCACGGTCTGAATGACAGGGCTGTTAAGCGCCGTCAACCCGTCACGGAAGATATGGCCAAGCTTCTCCGCATGTTGAACCATGTTCTCATCGCGAATGATCTCCAAAGCGCGGATAGCGATGGCAGAACCAAGAGGGTTACCCCCGTAGGTCGAACCGTGGGTACCAGGCTCGATTGTGAGCATCACATCCTTGCGACCGAGCACGCACGAGACTGGGTACATTCCTCCGGAAATGGCCTTTCCAAGCAAGACAAGATCAGGCTTAATGCCGCTCCACTCGTGGCAGAGGAGCTTTCCGGTACGAGCAATACCTGTTTGAATCTCGTCGCAAATGAGGAGCACATTGTGCTTGTCGCAAAGAGCGCGTGCCTCCTGCAAGTAGTCATCATCTGGGACGACGATACCAGCTTCACCTTGGATCGGTTCAACCAAGAAAGCAGCTAGGTTGGAGCCAGCAGCCTCAAAGGCCTCCCGCAGGGCAGCCTTGTCGTTGTAGGCGATCGGCTTATTGGTTCCAGGGATACAGTGTCCGATGTTGGGCAGGTAAGGGCCATAGTTGTCGCGGGATTCGGGGTCGGAAGACATGGAGATAGCAGCGAACTACACAATCACCAATCAATATCGGGTAGACAGAAACAGCACTCTACAACGGTCAACTTACGGTTCTACCGTGGAAATTGTTCTCAACACTAAGCACGACTGCTTGATTCTCAGGGATACCCTTGACTTTGTAGCCCCATTTGCGGGCAATCTTGATACCAGTCTCAACGGCTTCGGCACCAGTACACATGGGGAGAACCATGTCAAAACCAAAGAATTTGGTCACGAATTCGGCAAACTTGGGGAAGACGTCATTGTAGAAAGCGCGCGAGCTTAGGGTCAACCTGGATGCCTGGTCGACCAAAGCCTTGACGAGTTCGGGATGGCAATGGCCTTGGTTGACAGCTGAGTATGCGGACAAGAAGTCTAGGTAATGACGACCCTCGGGATCCCACACCGAAGTGCCTGACGCGCGAGCAAAAACAATTGGAAGAGGGTGATAGTTGTGAGCGGCATAGTCATGTTCGGCTGCGATTGCGGCGTCGGTGGATGTCGCATGGTAGACGGAATCGTCTTTGGTAGCGACGTTCGCGTCTTGGGTTTCGATTGCGATGGGCGACATGATGCGAGGAACCTGGGTTAGGTGCTGACGATGTCTGCCTAACATAAAAGAACAGTCAATGGCTTTGAGGTGAGTGAACCGTGAAGATATTCAAGATATGGCGGGGCACACTCTCGAAAAGGTACTATGAGACGACGGCAAGGACAGACTGTGGAAAAAACTCTCGCACAACTGAACAGAACATGAAAGACAGAAGAAGAAGAAGAAGAGGCCAGTGTCCGTATATGAACAAAACCAATGGAAGGCGAAAAAATGAGGGACACGATCCATTCTCGTACCGTCCACGGGCATGACGATGGAACTAGACCTCTAAGTGCAAGTGCAGCCGTTCGCCGCGACCCCCCAATCCCGGCCAACGGGGTGCCGGCCCGGTGTGCCGCACGTGATTGGCTAGGTCGCGTTGCCGGGAATGTCATCCCTTATTAGCTTGGCGCTGATTGGCTGGCGGATGATTAGCGCGTAGAGTCATGTGATAGTAAGTGGCACTAACCGGATATGGGTTAAACACGTAACTGCCAGCGCCGCGCATTACGTAGTGCCTACCACCTCGCACCTCAACTTCATCTCTAGAATACTACAATAAAATAAATTATAATCTTCAAGTTATATACCCTTGTATAGTGCTCATACAGTGGATTTGCTGAATTATATGTTCATCTTCCGTGCGTGTTACAATACGTGAGACTCTTGCGTCTACTAGTGGGGTCCCGTGGATTGCCGCAGCCGCCGCCTCTACCCTTGCTTTCCCCAGCCAACCGTCGCGACTATCGAGATCGACACGCCGACTGATACCCACGGCTCCATAATCTTTGTCAAGTTGATATTAACCGTCTCATTGCCGACCTCATCTGACTGCGCACTGGCTCCGGCATGCAGCTGACCCGATATAATGTCCCTGCAAGTCTCAGAGCAGTCTCTTGCGTCGAGCGGCACGGATACTTCCTTGGCTGACTCCATCCATCGGCTTAGACGACGCGCCAAAGCTCAAGCAACGCCTCACAACATTTTATTGTTTCTCGTCGCGTTTCGCATATTGAATGCGCTTACTGTGCGCACTTTTTTTCAGCCTGACGAGTTCTTTCAATCACTAGAGCCGGCATGGCAAGTCGTATTCGGCAAAGCCAGCGGCGCCTGGATCACATGGGTGAGTGATTTCCTTGAAGAAGTCCGAAAGCGACTAATCGCAAGTGATGCGCAGGAATGGAGACATGAACTACGGTCATCAATCCATCCCCTATTCTTCGCCGCCGTTTATTACTTTGCCGGCTCTTTCGCATGGGTTGCGCGACTGTCTCCATTAAATGCAGCCGAATTGCTCATTGTCGCACCCAAAGTTGCACAAGCTATTATTGCCGCGACCGGAGACTACTACACTTGGAAGTTATCGAACAAGATTTATGGAACTGAGAGCTATGGAGCATGGGCTACAGTATGAGCTTGTACATTATCAGCTTATGAGAGCACGGCTAACAAGCGCATTTGTCTATAGCTAGCATTGACTGTCTTGAGCCCCTGGCAATGGTTCTGCTCCACAAGAACATTCTCGAATTCTGCAGAAACGACATTGACCGTAGTCGCCCTATACTTTTGGCCGTGGGAATGGTTTCTCGATAACCAGGAGGTGGATCCGGACGAGGAAGAGGAAAAGGAGGAAGAAGATGAGCCGGATGAGACTCTTGAAAGCGCGAGTCGACAGTCAAGGTACAGATGGCCTGGGCTCGATGGAGACATATTTACCATCATGTTTCTAACGGTAGCGCTATCCAGCCTCCGAAAATGCCTCTTGCTTGCAGCCCTGGCTTGCGTTTTGCGCCCCACGAATATTATCATATGGGCATGCTTGGCCGGATTTGCCGCATATCAATGCCCACGATCGACCGTTTTCATACTTGTCAGAGAATCGGTCTTTTGCGGGTGAGTCTCTAAGAGGAAATCTGATTACAAGTGGATTGTGTACTCATTTATCGATAGATCCACTGTCCTCGGTCTTTCGATTCTTATCGATCGTCTGTTTTACGGTGTTTGGGCTTTTCCGATCTTTCAATTTCTCTACGTCAACGTTGCTCAGTCTATTGCCATCTTCTACGGTCACAATGATTGGCACTATTATCTATCACAAGGATATCCCCTCCTTCTGACGACGGCTCTTCCTTTTGCTCTCATTGGACTCTACAAATCCTTGCGACCCGTTGACGCAACGACGATGAGCCGCCGAGGCTCTATCAAATTCCAACTAGCTACATTGTCACTTGTGATGCCGGCTGTGCTCTCAATCATTGCGCACAAGGAAGTCAGGTTCATTTATCCCTTGCTGCCTGCTTTACACATTCTTACAGCCGAGCCGCTTGTCTCGTTTTTCCTTCCCGCTGTTTCATCTTCAAGCAATGCTCAATTGCCACGAAGATTGACGTTGGTATTCCTAGTTCTTGTGAACATTTTCATTGCATATTATACCACTTTAGTACATGCACCCGGACCGACAGACGTTCTCGCATATTTGCGATCACGACATAATGCCCATCAGGAGGGTTACGGCCACTTGCTCGCTCCGCGTCCATTGTTTGGAGAGTCAGACAAACAGGTCCCAGGTCCACCGAAGAACATGACTGTAGGATTTCTCATGCCCTGTCACAGTACACCTTGGAGGTCGCACTTGGTCTTTCCCTCCATAGAGGCCTGGGCCCTATCCTGCGAACCTCCCGTCGGGCTGAACGAAGCACAAAAGAAGGCATACTTGGATGAAGCAGATCAATTTTACGCGAACCCAACCGAGTTTCTACAATATCACATGATTGGCGGTCTTTGGCACGTCCCTCGTCGACCCTCATACATGTCAACGTTGCCACCTCGATCACCACCACCGGCTTACTATTCTCATCAACAAGCGCATCCACTGAAGGAGCCTTTCTATCATGAGTGGCCAGACTACCTAGTCTTCTTTGCTCAGCTTGAGCCAGCAATCCGTACGTCACTACGCAGTAGCTCTTATGGCGAATGCTGGCGAACATGGAACACAGCATGGCATGACGACTGGAGGCGCAAAGGTGATATCGTTGTCTGGTGTCTCGATCCCAATGAACAGCAGGATTGGCGCAAACTACAGCACAAGCAGCAGTCGGATCGTCGCGAAAGACAACTAGACCGCGCCATTTCGCGATTCGAGAAGCAGACACAGTCAAAGACAAGCAAATACAATCCTTTCAACTTTTTCCGACGACAAACAACTACTGCCACCACCACTGCCAATACTCCCGGCTCATGGTTCTCTTCTCTCCCGTGGCCATTCACATCTACAACGTCACCACGATTTCCATTCTCAACGCAGAGATCGTCTCTCCTCCCACCGTGGTTCAAGAATCCCCTTACGACTCAACGACGGTCTCCATATATACCCGACTTTATACAAAACCGTTTACCAGCGAAAAGGAGCTGGTACGACCCACGATCATGGTTTTCGTCCTCATCACCATCGTGGTCATCGTGGTGGCCGTGGAATGATCAGAGTCGAAAAAGGAGGAGCTATGCTATTAATCCACTTAATGAGCGCGGTCTATGGGAGTAAATAAGGCATTTTTTCGATTTATATACACTAGTGTGGCGGTCTGTTTATATTGTCATGACTTTTGATTCGGGGTATATAGTAATCAGTAATCATTCTGTGTGGATATATAACTACTTCATATTCGACCACATTCGATACATACACCACAAGATCTGGTAAGTAAAGTCCAATCCGCCCGCGCGATTGATGGCGATTGGTCGACGGCTGGGACATGTGCCGGATGGGTCTTGTTTTCTAGGGTTTTCGGTACGTAAGGCATCTCTGTCCTCATGTTTTACGAGTTACTGATGATAGGTATAGATAATGATCACGGGCCATTCTGGGATAGATATTCTGTAGTTATATGAGCTCGAAGAAGTCAGTCCTAGTTAGTGTCCTTTCTGTACTGGGACGCCATATGAGATAAATGTTGATTGTGCTCAAAAATACACACACACGCACACAAGATAAGTACAAAATCAGTCATGTATTGCAATGGACGCCTCGTATGCATCAAAATCATTTGTCCCTAGGATAATACACGCGCACACAAAAAGAAAAGAAACTGAAGGAAGAAAGAAAAGAATGTACAGGTAGGTAAAGATATGTTTGTTCCCAGGGCCGCACTTTCAATGCCCTAGAATCATCGCGCGTATGTATTATAGTACGTCATATAGACATGAAATATGTCCCTTCTTTTGATTTAATAATCAAAGGCGGGAATATATATATATTCGAAGTGAAAAAGAAAGAAAACATTAAAAGAATGAATGTTTAGGCAAATCTTGCGCTCAGACTTGCGAATGCGTCAGGGCTATGTCGGCCGTTTTGAAGATTGTTGATGTCGACGCTCGCTTTGCTCATGTGTATTGGTGCCCGGGGCATGAAGTTGTTTACCTGTGGTGGTTGCGGTTGAGATGTCATCTGTTGATATGGATTGTGAGATGCTGCGCCCATGCCGATTCCTAGGCCGTTTGATGATGGAGCTGCTGCTGGCGTTGAATTAGACGTCATCGCGAAGGGGTTCGTCTGCTGTTGTTGCAATTGCGGCGTCTGCTGGGGCTGAAATTGTGGTTGTTGCTGAGGCGTTGCATTCGTAAACGGATTGTTGTTCTGCATACCCTGACTGGATCCCGTTGAATTGCTTTGCAACATTGTTGGGAACATGCTCTGCGTCGGGTAACCTGTAGACGCACTATTCGAGGGCTGCGCGGTATTCTGATGCTGATCCACTGCTTGCTGCATCTGAGGAACCTGCGATTGTTCCGGGATAGTCGACATTGGCGGTGCAGCTGCTGGTGCAAGATTATATAGCGCCAAGATACTATTCTTGTCCGCTCTAGCAGGTTGCTGTGGGGCGGCCTGTTGGAACTGAGCATAAGGGTTTTGCTGCTGAAACTGCTGAAATTGAGATTGTTGAAATTCAGCTGAATGACTCTGATAATTGTTTTGTGAATGGGCGGTAGCATCAAATGGATTCGTGTTTGATACTTGATAAGGGCTGAGTTGGGGTTGTTGCGAGAAGAACGTGGAAGAAGCCGTAGATGGGGAAGCGGCCACGTTAGAAGCGAAAACAGGCATGGTGTTGGCATGTCGAGGCATGGCTAGCCGGGACTGCGAATAAGCGGCTAAATTCTGCTGAGTGCCCGTCGACTGCGCTGACAGCGAGTTCGCAAACGGATTTCCCGGCGAAAAGCTGCGAGACGGTTGAATAGGTGTCGACTGTGCCGTGTGACTATAATAAGGATTGGCCGCAGTCTGAGACGACGGCGAGGCTGCTTGAAAGAATGGGTTGTAGCTCAATGGCTGCGGAGAAGTCGTATATGAATGCGACGTCTGCAGAGGTGTAAGTGCCATGTTGTTGCTCATCTGATAGCTGGTATATCCCCCGGTCGTATGCGGAGACATGGGCTGCGCGACCTGCAAATTCTGGAAAGCGTTTTCAAGACCAGTAGCAGGGGCCTGCGTAGTAGATACGTCGAACGGGTTGTACGACTTTACTGCTCGCGCACCAGCAGCGTTGCTCACGCTGGGCATGCTCCAAGGATCGTCGGCTTCGGCCCTGGAAGGCGAAGAGGTTGGCTGACTTCTGGAAGTGGAAGGCTTAGGAGGAGCTGCAGGAGCTGCAGATGGAGGACCTGATCCTTCTCCGAGCCGAATCAGAGACTCTACGGCGCGTGTCATATCACCTCCTACACCTTTAAGAACGGAGGAATTCCTCTTATCATTCGGGAATCCCATGCTTCGGAGCTGATCCAACTTTGCCTCGAACGAGCTGTCAGCCTCTCCGAGATTTGCACCAAACACCCGCGATTGTTTATTAAGCGACAACGAAGGCGACAACGGACCACCGAGCGTAGCCGATCTAGGCGACGACGTAGACGAGATCGACGATTTATCAGACGACCGAGGCAACCGACTGGTCGACGAAACAGAGCGTAGCCCGAATCCAAACTTCCTTCCACTCTTCGGCGGGATTGGAGGCGGGGGAGGGCTCTCATCCAGTGACTTTTGGGTATGATATCCGGAGTCGTCTCTACTCGGGGGTTTCGGTTTGCCGTCTTCTAGAATGCGGTGCTCGTATTTTTGGCGGATGAATCGCTCCATTGCGGAGTCTGCTTCGTCGACGTCGACGGGGATGTCGGGCTTGACGTTGCGTGGGTTGTACTCTTTGTTGACGATTGTGTTTCCCCTTTTCTTCATGTTCTATCGCCAATTAAGCATGGTTCCGAGAATGTTTCGAACGGTATGATCTCACCTCCACCTGTTCTGTTGTCCAGCTGTCCATGGTCAATGATTTGACCTTGGAGATGTGCGTTCCCATCTTCCGGTGAAGCGATCCGCATCGCATGCAGAGGAAGACCCCCAACTGTATTGTCCATTGCGTTAGAATATTCGATCGGACTGAATTGCTGAAAGCGACGAAAGCGACTTACACTCCAACTTGCCCATCCTGTCGACACAACAATTAGCACGCGGCCATGGCTAGCGCGACTGTTCGATTGAGAACTCACCTGGATTCCCAGCCTGACAATCGGCACATCGATCGTTCCCGGGGACTGTGCGAATGAGTTCCTGCAATGCTCGCTCGTTGCGCGCCTGCTGACGCTTGTTGATTATGGAGGTCATGACGAGAGGCACATCGATAAGTAGTACTTGAATAAATAATGAATCCGATTGCGGGAGGTGTACGGCAGCAGCCAAAAGAGAGAGAGAGAGAAGAAATAACAAATTAAACGATAGAACAATGACAATAATTCATCAAGACTAAAGCAAAATGCAGTGTAGGCAGGACATGTCGTCAATTGCGCGCGACACACACACAAGAGAGTCGGACAGGACAAATACGACGTTGAGGAACGATAGAGAAGCAGAGGCCAGGAGAGCGGGCTGAAGACGGGCAACTCCACACGCAACGGTCTAGTCTCCTCGATCAGGGACCATGCTACAGTTACTGTACTATTAGTATCAAGTAACTAGTATACTATCAGCCACAATTAACTGGCAATCAATACTACCGAGCACTTTCACAGTCTGTTTCATTCATTCATTCATTCACGACAACTACTAAGAAAAAAGAATGTCGGAGCAATTGGAGGACTCATCCAACCATCTATACAGAATACACACCATAGCGATATAAACTATAGTAATACTCAATCGGCATCGGACGAGAGAAACAGTTGCCCCTACGACTCTACTCGCTCAGAAAAAGGAACAAATAGAATCAATTCAGTCTGGTTCGCCAATATGACCTGCCATCTTATGGAAGACAAGAATTGGAGGTTGATTATGCGTTCGTAGGTAAAAAGTGTAATTAAAAAAAAAAAAAGACAAGAAAAGGAGGAAGAGATGGAGAGAAATTGAGAGAGGAAATTTTATAAGGGATTAGTCGAGGTCACGTGCGGGTGGATACTCATACCTAGCGGGAGAAGAGAATTTCTCTTTTCTCTTTCTATTTCGTTTTTCTTTTTGGTTTCTCTTCCCTACAACGCTCAACAGAAAGTCGACGCTCACAATGATACACGATCGATGACACGATGTGTTTGAGACTTGTCAATGATGCAAGTACTCTCACGTCTCACTATCATTCATGATCTATCGATTCGAGCTATGGTTTCCCAGTAAACCTCCTTCTCGACACACCACTCTCGTCAGAGGAGAAAAAAAAAAGAACAACCCACCATAACCGCGTCTACAGCATCCCATGCTATAGTCGTCTCATCCTTTTATACTTCGTTCAGGTGGCATATCAAACCCATAACAGTTTTTAGCAGAGCTGCGTCTACTTCCACCCTGTTGCTAGTGAACTTTTCCATCGAGCATACGGGACTATTAAGATGACGGACATTTCTTATTTATTGCAAGAAGAATGACATTACTTTTATTTTGGATTAATACATGATGTAATACAATAATTGAGACGTCGCCAGTGCTGTGAGTCCTCGATCTGTATACTGAAACTGTCGCTTGGTTATGATGAAGTACTCTTAAGCCCGTGGCGATCTCTCCGTACGGACGAGATCAAAAAACAAAGCAAACACGCGTTGCGTGTTTGATTCCTGGAAGGGAACGTTGGACCTCATAAGTCTTTCCAGGTCGACATTACGGTGTTCATTGATCGCTGTCGTTCAATGTCAGCATCCTGATATCTAATAACCCCAAAGTGACAACAGCCACATACCATCACGATGAACGAGCCCAGCGTCCTGGACCCTCTGTCGAAGAAGTAGCAACTTCGCATCCATGACCGGCCTCTCCTTGAGTCGCTTGGCATTATTGTGTTTAACAAACATAATGGTGTTTCTGAATGCGCCTTCCACGTCCCGTATATGCTCATAAGTCAGCTCCCACAGATTCGTATCGACTCCTTCCATAGAGGACAGCCGGCCATTATCCATCAGCGACGTCTGAAGCTGACAAGTGATCACGATCACTAATATTGCAATGCAATATATGTGACCGAGACGGCGATCAGTAACCTCCTGAGGCTTGAGTCGCTCAAAATCCCGGAGAGCCGATGTCAGTCTATCGACGAACTGGCGGTACATGTTGAAGAACAAAGCCTTCACAGCTCTGGTAAGGGCACGTGAGGAATTCGGAAATGGATAGCTGTAGGTGGTGGATCTCAAACGGGGGACGATATTATGGACAACTTGCTCCGGAATAGTGATTGCCAACGCAAGCATCGTCACGAGCAAGGCTGCCATCCATGCTTCGAGTAGCTTGTCGTCAAGTTCGGCTTCGTTTACCTGAACATGGCTCCTTTCCCACCAGCATGTAAGCGAGTATTCCCACGTCGATTGAAGCAGTGTCCGTATCCATTCGACTCTACTACACCTCGCGATCCAGTCACTCATACTTTGTGTGCTGGTCAGCGTTCGTTTTAGCCATTGCCATATCAGTCTTTGAGCGGCGTCATGGGAATTGTAGACTGGACACACGGCAAGCCCTGAGCGCATTCGAGGTTGATCGCCGTGACCGACAGCGTCACTGCGCTGTGCTTCATTGAAGGTGATGGGGTTATATTCAATGCCATATAAGCCTTCGAATATTTCCCCAAACCCAAAGCTTAACGGCAGCTCGAACCTCTCGTGTCCAGGAGGGAAGTAAGCATGCTCGAACATCCACTCTTCCATCTTGTCAAAGTGCAATCGTTCTGCAAGTATGACTGCGTACCCACTCTTATATTAGACCATGTGGAATGGAGACAAATACGTAAACGAAGGTTAAAGAACCTCACCAGGTTTGAGTAATTCGGCCATTTCGGTGAAAGAGCGTAGACAGCGGCCCCATTTCCGTCCATGTATTCCGTCACACGTACTGCATGGTGTTACATGTGAACACTGCTCGAATCAGAAGCTGAAAGCAAATCAAGGGTCCATTCGTTCCCGGACTCACCTTCATTTTCAACGTTCGGCATCTGAGGCATGCCCCTGTATCCCGCACCTGACGAACATTCTGTACACTGGCTTCTGGTAGCCTAGAGCCCGGCTGCCGTCCGCCTCTTCTTGTCTCTATACGCTCTTGGCTCAAGTCACTACGACCTTCTGAAGACACTGTATGCTGCGAGCTCACAGTAGAGAATGATGACCTCGCTGTTCCGGCCGTACCGTGACTGCGTGGGTCGCCGGGTACATTCAGTAAACCATTCTGTACCGATCCCATTTGAGTACGATAGGCATTCCAGGGCGATGTATATCCCGTATTGGGTGTCATCGTATGAGCTGGTACGTCGAGATGCGGAGGACCGTTCAATATGTCGTCTGCTCCCGGTTCCTCTGCATACGGAGCTTGGCTCTGCATGTAGATGACATCTATAATCAGAATTAGCTTGAATCAATCAGTCAACAGGGTTAGTTAATGCACATTACCTGCTTCATTAGGGGATAGCTCCGGAGCGGTATTTCCATCACCGGAGAAGGCGTTCTCCGGCAAGCGAATCAGATTCATGTTGTTGTTCGCTTGTTGGTAAGGCGAAGCGTGCTGGCGAGATGATGGACGGCGACCAAAACGAGGTGCGTACAGATTGATGTCACGGTACGCCATTACGTCCTCTAGATTGCTCAAGTCCCTACTGATGAGGATATGAGAGAATGGGACACTAGATTAAACAGACGTGTGCAGTGAAGACTGCCGGGATGGTATTCAAATTGACTTCACAGGTGGACAATTTGCCAAATCAGATCCGATGGGGAGATATTGATACGAGAGACGAGAAATGCTGAACGAAGTTGAATATTTTTGCGTAGGAACGAAGTGGAGGATTCTCAAAAAGTCGTCCTTCAGACACAAGCAATTCACAACGTCAAATCCGACGGCGGGCCACGATACCAAGTGTAGAGATGCTGTCCAGAGCCGGATAGGTTTGTGAAGTATCTGACTGGGTCGATGGTCTCGAATTCGTTTTTATAGACGGATAGTTGACGATGTCAGGTCCGACGACGAGGCGCAGGTACCAGACCGAGATGGTGTGCAAGATGGATAATTCTGTCTAGTGTGCTTATAACAACGCTGTTGACGACATCACGTCCGACAGGTAGGCTTAGTCGGTCAGTCTACCTCATACGACAAACCATACATGACGTCCCAATCAGAGCAGTTAAAACCAAGGCGAGGGTAAGAAGCCAGGGACTAGGAATTGCCTCACTTCATCCTCTCAGTGGTTGCTTGCAAACCGGAGCGACTCCACAAACCACGACAATGTCCTGTTATCTGCTATCTACTTTCGCATAATTCCCCGGACCGGTGTCACGACTGCTGCTGCCAGGGTCGCTCGACTCTAAAAGCTTCTTCTCGTCTGAATTCGTATCGTTGACGGGACGGATTGGAGGGAACCATCCGATTCGTGTGTCGTGTCTTACTATATCATCGGGGACGGTGGCAAAACCAAAGTCGGGACGGCGGCGGGCATGGAGATACGATTAAGAGTATTTTCCATCAGGTCAACTGCTGCCTGAATCGGACTGCCGAAATCTGCTCTTCTGGCGCGGCGAGTGGTGGTCGGAAGCTCATAAGGGAATAGCGCTGGAAGCAGGCATGCGTGCCAACTGAGTGTACACGTAATGAATCAAATTGTTTGACTGACAAGCAAACTTTTGCTAACCATCAGAGTGAGGCAGGCAATGGAATGAAAAATTTCTCACCCGGGGCGATTCATATTGGCTGTCGCTCGCTTGTTAGGGGCTTTCCGTAGGTTGTCCTGGGTTGATGAGCGAGCTCTCTCCGTGGGTGTTTCCCACTGGAAAAAATGGCTCAAGAAGAGGGGCTGACAGGATAAGCCTCCTCACCCGGGCGTACACCAGTGGAGGAAGTGACTCAGCCATGGGCGAATTTCACTCTTGGGATGTGTCGTCAGGAATGACAGTATGTAGAAAGGGAGGAAGTAATACTGTTGCGGTCAAGCAATTTGACACAGCCACTGAGGCTCACGAACACGATCGGCAGAAAGACAAGGGAGGCTATAGGGAAAGATCGAAAGGCCAGGATCAGGGATGTGAGCGCTGCGCGAACGCTCAACGTTGAGAACGTTGGGGTCGTGTTCGGAAGCAATGAGACAACGTGCGAAATCGTGTTTCGTCGATATCATTGGTTTCGAGATATGTTGAGCAGTAGATGATCACGAGTAGTCGAATTGAAGAGATTCCATTGCACGACGAGAAAATGCCGAGAGTCAGTCAGCCTTCTCGTCGCTTTGACAAAGTCACGCCGACACACACGGTCTTCTCACGCAACTAGTCATGCGGGGCGCATGTCCGGCCATGCTTCACAAAATCCAGACTCCATGGCGTAGTTTGCGAGTCGAAAACGAGGCGAAATCCATACAAAAAGCCCGAATCAATCGCGAAACTGGGAAACGGAGACTATTTTGACGTTTTCAGGGTTGTTGTGAAAAACAACCTCAGGATTGGCCAAGCCTCCTGGCCTCAACCTCGGCAGGTATGCAGAGAGGCAGGGGCAACCAGACCGAACGACCAAACAGGCAAGAACGACCACATCGATCTCAGCCTTGTCTAACTCACTTCGAGAAAAAAAAAAAGAGAGAATGATCACGGACAAGGCATACACTGGGGCAGGATCCAGGATATATCTAATGTCAACGAGAGCATATGCATCATCGGGCACCGACTTGACTTGTCTACCTATCTTTTGGGTATCCATACGGTCAGTTGTCTTGCAGCTTGTAGTAAATGATATCTTGAAGCTTTGTGTCGCCTCACGATCACGGCACAATTGGGTAGTTTTGCGTCATTACTGGCAATAATATGCAGATTTGAGGGTTGTTTGATTTTCGAAAAAAAGGATTAGATCTCACGCCCGACTTTGTCGTGAGATGCATGTCCTTAGGGAAACATCTCCTAGAGATGGAGTGTAGATGGTGACAGACCAATCATATCTATCAATGCTGCTGATGGACTGCCTGCCTGCCAATCAAGGCCATCTCGACGTGGCCAATAGAATCATGCACCAGTACTACACTTCAAAGAATGAGATGAGATATTATACATTCGTATCATGTATTGACTAAAACGCTACTTTTGATTGCACACACAGTACATGCGTAATTAAAGCTTCTGCTCAACATCAAAATAGCCATTCGTCTTGAGCCACTGCTCAACGTCCTCACGGTCCCGTTTCAGCCAGTGAGCCTTGGCCTTGATAGCGTCCAGACTCTGGCTAACAGCCCGGTCGAAGCCCTATTACCGGATTAGTACGTTACATCTCTCGAGTGATCAGTATAAAGAAGGGGGAATACCTTAGTCTCCTTGGGAGCAAAGAAAGCTTCAACTTCCTTGAGCTGTTCTTCCGTGTTAAAGGCAACAGACGACAACTGAATAATCGTACCCAACATGCCCAACGACGGCGGGAAACGGGCCAAGATGGTATCCCAGTTCTCCTGCAACCACTTCCATCGCTCCTCGACACCCGTGATGTGGTTTCGCAGTGCGGAAAGAGGCATGTATACATCCTGGTTCCTGACTTCGCCGTTAGTGGCCAGGTCGAGAGTTCGGCGGACGAGGGTGATGTCCTCTGCGGCACCGAGGCTGCGGAGAGCGGTGTTCTTCTCGTCAGAGGTAGTGGCATTGCGGTAGATGTCGAGAATGGCGTTGTATTCTTTTTCGCCGCCGTTCTTGAGGACAATGTTGTACACGCTGCCACGGATGTTGGGGTGAATCGCGCTGCGGTCACCGTCAATGTAACGCTTGAACATGTCTTGGGCGGCGGCGACAATGGTTGCGTCGCCGGCTGATCCAGCACTGCCGAACATGAGAGCCTTGAATTGCTGGAGCACGTGGTCATCAGAGTCGGAGAATTCCCACCCGAGTTGGTGTGCCTTTTCGCTGGTGATAGCGCGCTGGAAAGCCTTGAGGGCGTCGCGGGTCTTCTTGTCCTCAAACAACCACGCTGCGCGTAAGCTTCCAACACGTGTGAGCATCTCATTCCAGACGATAAACTCAGACTCGGTGTTGAAGCCCTTCAGAAGAGAAAGCAGGCCGGAAGTCTTTTGATATCCGGCAGATGCCAAAGCGCCAGAATCGGCAACCATACCGGCACGATCCTCAACAGTCAACAAGCCTGCCTTGGCCGCCTCGCCCAACTTTGCCAGTCGCTCTGGAGTGTACGATGTACGGTAAATACCCGAATGATCGGCATTCACCTTGAAGAAACCAAGGTCAGGAACCTTGAACTCCGACTCACGCTTGTCCAAGACGAGATCATCAGCAATACCGTCCTTTGTCCTCAAAGCCAAGAAAACAGGGTAAAGAGTCTCATCCTCTTCAGGCTTAACGTCGCCGGTTCGCAAGAAACGGTTCTGCTTGATGTTCAGAGTACCCTTGTCCGCATTCTCAGTAACCTGGACCACTGGGAATCCAACATGTTTGGTCCAAACATCCATGACTTGTTCGACCGGCTTACCGCTAGCCTTGGCCAAAGCAGCCCAGAGATCGCCAGTTTGCGTATTTCCATATGCGTGTTTCCTGATATAGTCACGAACACCCTGAAGGAACACATCCTCGCCCAAGTACTTGGAAATCATACGGAGCACGGACGAACCCTTGGAGTACGAGATCGCATCAAAGATCTGGTTAATCTCATCCGCACGCTTAACCGGCACTTCAATCGGGTGACTGCTGCGCAGCGAATCGAGCGAAAGCGCACTTTGAAGGTTATCAATAACGTAGGTCTGCCAGACCTTCCACTCTGGGTAGAAAGCGTTGCACGAGTACCACGACATCCAAGTAGCGAAACCTTCATTCAACCACAGACCATCCCAGAAGTCCATAGTCACCAAGTTGCCGAACCATTGATGGGCCAGCTCGTGCTGCACGACCTCGGCGACACGCTCCTTGACAGAGGCACCGCTAGTCTTTTCGTCAAGCAGCAAGTCGACGACACGATATGTCACCAACCCCCAGTTCTCCATGGCGCCAGCACTGAAATCGGGAATGGCAACCATATCCATCTTAGGCAGAGGGTACTCATTGTCAAAGGCCTTTTCGTAAAACGCAAGAGTCTTGGCGGCCAAGGCCAAAGAGAATCGTCCATGCTCAATGTCCTGGTCCAAGGTAGCGTAAACTCGCACGGGGACACGGAAATCGTTTGATTCAATGCACTTCAATTCACCGACAATGAACGCCAACAAATAAGTAGACATGACAGGCGATCTGTTGAACTTGACAGCCTTCCTCTTGCCACCGGTAATCTTCGAGTCCACTTCCGACTCAGACGCAACGTCCATGTTGCTAAGGCAAGTCATCTTCTTATCAGCAACCAAGGTAACCGAAAATTCGGCCTTGAGTGCCGGCTCATCGAAACAAGGGAACGCTCTGCGCGCATCCGTAGGCTCCATCTGCGACGAGGCGATATAACCGGTTCCGCCGTTGGCGGTCTTGTACGATGAGCGATAGAAACCAGCCATGTTGTCGTTCAGGATACCGGTGAAGGTCTGCTTCAACTGGGCCTTGGAGCCAGCGGGGATGGTCTCCTTGAAGCTGACGGTAGTGACTTGTTTGTCCTTGTCGTAGGAGAGGGTGGGGGAGGAGGTGACGACGGCGCCATCGACGAGGACGTGGCTGGAGTGGATTTCGAGTTCGTTGGTGTTGAGGGAGATGGTGTTGGTGTCTTCGTTGACGTTCAGACTATCCAGTTAGTCTCTTCTTTGTCACCGGCGTGTAGACTTACTCGATGATGACGGTGCCCTCGTAGGTGAACTTGTCAAAGTCCGGCTCGAGGGTCAGGTCGTAGTGCACCGGCTTGACGTTGGTCGGCAACACCTCACGGCCGGCGGCATTGGTCGAGCCAAAGCTCTCGTCGGCATGTCGGGCGTGACACATTCTGCGATAGGAGCAGTATCGTTTAGAGATTTGAGCTAGGGGGGTCGTGGATCGAGCGGCGATGGAGGGAAATCCAGAGCGTGTGAATGTGTTGATTGTAGAGGAGCGAGGTGTGGTAGAGAGGGGTGAGCGAGAAGCTATGAGTGAAGAGGGAGAAGAAGAAGCAGAAGAAGAAGAAGAAGAAGAAGAAGAAAAGCGAAGAGCAGAACTGGAAGCCTTGAGCAGAGAAGCTTTGGGTTTTGCCGAGTTCCAGCAGACTCGTGGCAAGACAGACGACGACAGGCTGACGGGATGCATAGAAGAGCTTAATGAGGGGTTCGTATTCCCCCACTAAGACATGCAAATGAACGATAATTAATGAATAATATACAGGCAGCCCCCAATTGGCGTATCGATCGGGGCGTATATAGTATATACAAGGTCAAAAGATCTCTACAAATAAATGCCCAGATGCGATCTTTGGAAATTTACATCTGACAGGGACTGCCAGATCTTGCTAGCCTTGTTTGGGTTAGCTTGTTAGCCAGCCAGCCCTGTCTGTCTGTCTGTCTGTCTGTCTGCAAGATTTCTATACCAACATGTCTCTATTATTTGTCGGAAAGAATTATTAAATAATATCAGGAAGGAATTACAGTACACCTCGATCATGAAATGTGTCCTGAAGCAACTCGAGTGGGCTATCATCCCAACAGGCAGGCAGATACCACTCGTGACCTCTCAGACCGAAGAGCAGCTAACTTACCCAACTAACTAACTAACTACCACCTCCCTGTTCCAGCCTAGCGTCCTCCGGCAATATCCTCACTCAATTTTCCTTCCATCTTTTCTTCTCTTCCTTCTCTTCCTTTCTCTTTCTCCATACATATAATAATAATAATCATACAACGCAGCATTTATATATCCGTTCAAGTCATTTCCGTTTGCCACTGAATGATCTATTCTATATAAGCTGCCAGACTGATTCCAGCGCGTTTGAGGTGTCTATTCTTTTTTTTAATTAGGTGGATGGACTACCATAGATGACTGGGACATTTGATCCACAGGATAAATTGCGGGAGAAGATGAATGAAAAGTGGTGATTATCATACTGCGCGAACTCGATCATATAGGCAAGGATTAAACAGATGAAGTCAGGATCTAAACGCCGTGCGAATAGCCTCCATGAAGGGGCAGGCTGTACACCCGTTTGGTACGGAAGTTGCAAATACAATAACATCGTATTGCATACTACTAATTGCAACTGCAAAATTCGTTCCCCAAATACTACCCAAATATCAATCTTGTGTGTTATCCATGCCAACCAAACACCCTCCAAAAATCCCCCAAGAACCGACCAAGTGCAAACGAAAATAAACGCCTGTCATCATCTTCCTCTCATATCCCAAGGGGGATTAAGTAAAGTTAACTAAATGAAATGGCATGTTAATGTCAGTCCGGTTCTGACTGGTGATAAAACCCGAATATATGACAAGAACCAAAAAAAGTAGAAACAAGAAGAAAAAAGCCCCAACTCCAGTAATCGGACTTCTCCCGTCATGACGCTTGGAAATATCAGCAGGTAAAGGAAATATAGATCTGCCTCTTCCCAGGGCGAATAACAAAGAAGAAGGAAAAGCGTATGGTATAGCCCAAGGATGCCTGCTCCTGAAATGCGTCATGCAAACAAAATAATAAACACGAAGATGCAAAATACAATACGGTTTGACCGATCGGATACGGTGCTGTTTCAATCGGGACTGTCGTGATGCGATATATTGAAGTTCGCGCATGATGAAGGAGTATATTATGGGAATCACCGAGGGGGGCTTACTCCCGCAATCGCAGGAGAAGCCGGTCGCACCTTTGCTGCGGCAACTTTGCCGGGTGATGTGCCCAGAGGTGCCGACGAGTGCTTGGTCATAACGGCAATTTTCTTGCGAAGAGATGCCAGGCGAGAACGAATGCTTGAGACGACTGCAGCCCTCAGATTAGCTTACACCTCAAATATTTCGGATAAAGATACTCACGCTTGCTGACTACTTTGCGATCCTCGACCTGGACTCCGTCGAGCGAGATCTTGTCTGGATCACCAGAGCCCTTATTAGACTGAGACAACTCATCGTTCTCAAGGACTGCCTCAAGCATGCGGATCGCCGTGATGTATGCAATTTCGCATCCGGACAAATCCTCTCCGGTAAGTTCATTGATAGCTGCCGCTCGACTCATCTCAAGAGCACGGTCGTACATCAGCTTCTCGGCAGTGACGCCCGAACTGACCACAACGTGGTCGGTAGAGGTACCCAAAGTGCCGGCAGAATTGGACTCCAACGAGTGATTGCTCGGGTGACTTGGATGGTCCGACGGCAGACGTTTTTGACCCTCAATGAGTTTCAAGCGAACGAATTCCGCCTTTTCTAGCACCTCGTTAAATCGATTGCGCACCCATTGAACGACGTTGTTAATTCGCGTCCCTATAAGGGTACTCGTCGCAGAATTGCCTTGCGCCGACTCGCCAAAAACTTCGCCTCGGTTCTTTCGAGCCCACCAAGCCCCTGCGATATCCATTGCCTTAGCAAGAAGTGCCAATGCCTTTACGTACAAGACCAAAGCTTCTTCAGACAACGTAACCACGGCATCAGGTGTCAGCTCGCCATCATCAGATTCCGAAAAGACTTGCTCTCCGCCCTTATCCAAGTCCGTCTGCACAGACGGAGTAAGCGGTATCAACTGTTTATACTTCACCTCAGCAAATCCATAAACAACATCACTTCGGGTAGCGCAGTCCTCGATATATTGAACGGTTTTTGTATCTTCGTCCAGAGCACTATTCGTCTTCGCTCCTTCGGCTCCCATCAATAAACTGTACTGTGCCGCTGGATACGTCGGGTATGGATTGTAAGTCAGCGGCGGCGATCGTCCTCCCTTGCTCAATCCAATAGGCGGCGAGAAGCTGGCTCCAAACAACCGCCCACTAGCCATGTTCAATGCCTTTGATATAGCTGATGTGGCAGATGACGGACTCTGGCCGTATCGCCGTTCATACGAGCCTTGCCGCGTATGGGAGTCGGCTCGAGCACGCCCGTTGAATTGTATAGCTTTCGGAGAGGCCGGTGGATTGTTTGACGAATGAACATTTTGCACTGTTGCTCGTCGCACGATACCACCAGATAGACGAGACCCCGGCTGCGCTATTCGTGGGCTATTAGCCAACTCATCAGCAAAGGCATTGACTTCCACTGCTCGCTTCTCCACCAGAACATAATCACGCTCGAAGGCTATATCCTGAGCAGCCCGCTCGCGCTCGTCCTTTATCGTTGGGTCCTCCTCTTGCTTTATTACGGGAGATTGATAAGGTGAGTTGCGACTGGGCCGTCGTTCAAGCGCTCCTTGATATTTATCGACCAATTCTTGTCGGCCTGGTGCAGTTGCGTGCGAAAGTGGACCTGGCCGCCTGCCGATGCCTGCAGCACGTTGTGCATCGCCCGTTCGTGGTAATTTTTCTCCGCTAGCAGTTCGTTGCATGGGCTCTGATCGTGGCGATGTACCTAACTCGACCCGGGGAGTAGCCGTCGGTCGAGAGGCAGGAATCGGTGATTGGGTTTCCCTAATGTCGTCTAGCTGCTGCATAGGGTCTTGCACATCGGGAGATCTGTTATCGTTCGGTACAGTCGGCTCCGCTTGATTCGAGATGGAAATTCCCTGAACCGGAGCAAGGTCGTTGCCAACAAGGCCAGGAATGCTTTCTTGAATAACGATGTTATCGAAAAATTCAGGAAAGTTCATTCGCTCAACGGGATTCATCTTGAGCAGGCCCCGAATGAGTGCTTTGATATCGGCAGATATTTCAAGTTCGTCCGGAAACCGAATCTTATCCTTGTGTCGTTCTATTCGGCGGAGCAGCTCGACGTGGTTAGATGCCATGAAAGGGGGCTTGCCGACAACCATTTCGTACAAGACGGTGCCGACAGACCACAAATCAGCCTTGGCGTCGTACTTCTCATATCGCAGAATTTCCGGAGCCATGTAAAGAGGAGAGCCACATAACGTTTCTGCTAGGGATGTCGAAGGTAAAGATCTGGCGAAACCAAAATCGGCTATCTTGAGCATTGGAAGGGTTTCTAATCCGGCTAGCGGAGTAAAAGAGTCATCGCTTCCTTTGAACGGCACTACTGGAGCGGCAGCGTTGCGATATGACGAAGGTGAAGGGCAGAGTAGAAGGTTCTGGGGCTTGATGTCCCGGTGGATTAAGTTTCGGTCGCGAAGGAATTTCAATGCGCTCGAAAGTTGTTTCAGAAAATGGCGGACTACAACTTCGTTAAGTGCCCCGACCCGCGGATTTGGATACTTGGCAATCATGTCTCGTGTATATCGATGATCTCGTAGTGTGTCTCGCCTCTTGATGAAAAGAGAAAGGTCGCCTAATGCACAGTATTCCATCACCAAGTGAATGTGGGATGTAGACTCATGGCAGTCGATCAAAGCGACAATGTGCGGGTGATGCAGGCCCTTTAGTATATCGATTTCCGACCATAGATTTTCCTTCAGTTTCTTATTGAGTTTCGATAAATTGACCGATTTGATAGCAACGTAGGATCGATGTTTCTAAGAGAAACATCATCAGCATGTGATACATCAAATCATGAAACCAAAGAGGCATACCGCGTGTACTCCCTGATAAACAGTAGCAAAGCTACCTCGGCCGATCTGGTCCAGCCGTATGTAGCGTCCTATCGGCACTTCAGCATGAGAAGCATCGCGATTCCGCCTCGTCGACGACGGAACAGGCTGTGCAGACGCCATTCTGAGTTGATGAGCTGAGCGGATGAGCCCAGTCTTGCCGCTATCCGCAAATCACCGATAGCCCTCTTCCGCGCTCTCCGTCCGTCACAACTACCTCGACAGCAAAGTACTGGGTGACGAAGAGCAAGCGTTGCCCATGGAGAGAAATCGTCCGATAGTGAATATAAATGAGGATGCAGTGGGTGTTCGATAGCAAAACGGACGAATGCAGGCTAGGTAGATGATGCAGGCGAGAACCGGGAGATCCTGGAAATATGCTCAGCGATGCGAGGAGATGGTACTATATAAGGTCGAGCTCGTGGTTGTTTACTCTGCGGCGGGATGGAGACGACCGGCGGAGGCAGCAGTCTTATTCGAAAGGAGAGCTCGTATTCCAAACAAAGCCCAGAGACTATGCGACGAAATCTAATGCGAGTTGATGAGAATCAAGCAAACAGTAAAAAGACAAATGAGTATGTTCGAGGAAACGGTCAGAGAGTAAGAGCTCCCAAGGTTCCGATAAAGTCTCGAATGACGGAAGGCGAATAGCAGGATAGTAGATAAGAGGAGCTAGAACACGGACGATGGGGGGGGGGGGGGGGGTANNGGGTAAATGTCGTGAGGATGATTCAGTCGCCGGCGAAGGTGTGATGGTACAAAGTGATGAGATGATTTAGATGAGGATGAGTTGTTAGTTAGTAGATTCTGATCGAGTCGAGAGATACAGTAGTGACTCAAGAGCACTTCCTGACCTTGGGGAGCGGTGATTGGGCTTAGCTGTGAGGCGTGACCAGCACGCACAGCGAGGGCGTCCTGAGGCAGAGCTGGCTGATTAGTCAGAATGCGCCAATCAGAGACGAGGAAAGCAAGTCACGGGGCGGTTATGGGGCATCTTTCTGAGCGGTGATTGGCTGCGTATGGTCTAGAGCCGCTTTCTTGCTAGCGGGCAGCCAGTTGGCGTCGTTATCTGATAGAGATAACCTCCTAGTTACCTCTGTGGAATAACTAACTATGGAATATGGAATACTTAGACAAGTCGACGGCGCCATGGCAAAGCAGAGATAAGGGCGAGTCCAGTGCAGTGATCGCCATCCAGCAAGTGGATGTTCAAATATTATCTTCGCCTAGGACATGGAATTACTCAAAATTACACCATCATCCATCGTCCAGCTGCCGTGACTCTGGACACTTAGGGTTGGTGGCTGATCCACCCCGTCCAGTGGACCAGCGGGCGTGACCTCTGTCGCTGAAACACTTAACCCTGACATTGGATTCTTTCATCATTGATCATGCTGTTAGTGCAATGACCTTGGTACCTGACATGCTTATGATCATCATGCAGTACTCAGACCGATTCCATGAGGACTAATAAATCAGTAACCAGTTCAGTCAGATCGAGTGAGATAAGCATGAAAAGATCGTGACGCCATCGATGCAATGAATGGCATTCCTCGATCAAGAATGAGCCCATTGCCATCTGATTGGCTGTGTCCACCCCCGGCACTTTACTTTATCTTGATCGCATTCAGGAAACAGCCCTAACCATAATAACCCTAGTGGCATCTGAGACCGTACACATCATTTCAAATGAATATTCGGAAGTGACGCTATTGTGTTGACATGACTAGAAATACGTCGAAATGGCGACCGTTGAATCTGGAAACAAAACGCATCGTGCATGTCGGGTACCTCTGCAGCAGTCGTGATTGAAATATCCTCCAACCAAACTGGACAAGGATCGAGATAACACCTGGATGGTGTTGTTTGGAAGAGTGTCAAATTGCGGTCTGGCAACATTAGATCATCTATCTTTTGCAGGATATTTGTCCTAGTTGTGAAGAATGCCGAGTAAAGAATTCACGATGAATGAACAGCAGTATTTAGGCAAGGGTAGAGATTGAAGTCGAAACTGCATGTGTTGAAGGTTCTTGCGAGTGTTTCGTTAAAAGGTTGACGTTTTCTACGTAGCAAGCTGACATATTCATGTCAACTGGTCTTTCCGGAACACGAAATATCAAACGCACAGATCATATTATCATAGGCGGGGATATCAGCTCATAACCAGTACCTAAACCCTAGGCAAAAAGCTCACAATAGCCTCCCAAGTCCGACATAAATCTCGCCTTATTATGTATATGTACTATGTCATGACAAACCAAAGGATATCAAGTATCTATACCTAAATGCAAACGCCGCGCCATCCGCCATCCTCCCCGAATTAATTTTTGTACAGTGTTAGACATTATTCATGCCTCAAGTTTCACATCTGTCATGTAGCTTCGAGCTAGGACAGATTGAATATATATCAATATAGAAAGACTGGCTAAATAGCCAGTCCGCGAACGAGTAGCCAAAGTACCACAGGTACAATGACATTGTCGTTTCCGCCAGTCAATACGGCCTCGGTGAGACTGGCACCACCGGCAGCAAGAAGACATTTCACGGCAACGACGCCCCAAGAAGACATGCTGATGAACGCGGCCGACGATACAGCCGTCCATCCACCAACTGCCAACCAGATACGAGCAATCATCAAGCCCACGAAGACAGCAATGGTAAATGCCAAGCTGCCCTCTAGGGACTTGCCGCCACCCCAGAACCATTTGAGACGGCCGTATCGACGTCCCACGAGGGATGCTGCGGCGTCTCCCATGCCAACACAGACTATACCACTGACCATACTCACATCGCGAGTGGGAACTTCCCAGCCTGACCAGGGGCTATTGATATCATCATCATCAACGCTCACGCGAGATAGGTCGGCAAGAGATAACCACAAGGGAATAGCACAGCCAATGAGCAAGAATATATGTGAGACAATCACTGGACCTCGATGGTCACGACCGTCAGTGTAAGGTGCCAGGAAATATGTCAAAGGTTTGGCGACGGGTGGCACCTGAGATGCACGAAGTAGATCGAGCAGTAGGAAAACAGCCAGGACAAGAGTCAATGCTAGTGCTGGGTAAGCCGGATCGATATACGTCACGGGCAAAAACATAAGCACCATCATTCCATGGAAGATCTTTCGTCTGGTATCCACCTCGGCAACTTTGCTGAGTTGAAGAACTGTGGCCAGTCCGACAACCAAAACCAAAAGGCAATGACCGCTAATCAGAAGACGAGTAGTTGCTTCGCCAAATGTATCGCGACGTAGATGTTCAACCCAGCCCCGATGGCAAAACTGATTTGCTTCATGACGCCTCGGTAGCTGGATCCAATACTCAAGATTCCACTTTAACGTCCAAAGCCTGAAAGAAGATATATTTCCAAACAAGTATCCCAAAGCCCAACCGAAAGGATCTTTTCCCCGCAATGCTTCGTTCGCAATATAGAGTCTGATTGGAAGGAGTATTATTGCAACTATAGCTGTGAATATGTATCCTGCGAACAGCCATCGTCGAATGCGTGCTTGAGCGGCCGTTAGAGAGAGGAAAGAAGCCAGATCAGGTGGCATCGAGCGCTTGCGTCTTCCACCTGGCGTAGTCCGAGGAGGTGCCCGCCCTGTTCTGACGGTTTCAAGGTCATCGACAGTTGAGATAGTATGTCGTCTTTTATGTGACTGTAGAAGACTTTTAGTAGCTGCCCAAGAAGATGGCCAGAGATCGTCTAAGCGGATTCCTTCTTTAAGGTCGCGTTGTGACCAGAATCCATTCTGGCGAGGCAGGCTGCTCTGACGCGCTTGCGGTCTTTGAGGGCTGCCGGCGTCATCGTCGCTATCAGAGTCCAACTCTTTTTCGCTGTTTGTGCCTATGGCACTAATCTTTTCACAAATTTTGTGATCGATAAAGTTGATAAACTTTTTCGGAGAAAAAGAACTGCTCGGTGGTTTGCGGAACTTCCAGGTTGGGATTCTGGCCAATGTGATTTCCCATCGTAGAACGGTACGACAAAGAACCCAAACACTCAGTCCACCCAACCATAGCAGTGCCTTTAAGATCTGGGCTTGAGGTGACTTGGCAAACAAAAAGAGATTCGTCAAACCCGATCCTAATAGATGAAGCTCCGCGGGAAGTAGACTCGTGGCGAGGAGAAAGTCAAGAGTAGCAATCAATGCTTGGTGTAGGGGATATAAGAGAACTAGAGCCTCGGAGTCGAGACCCTTTGTCGACAAGGGTTCGGACATGGTGCTGATATATGAGATATCGTGCTCGGAAAGAATTATCGGAATGACGGAAATAGCCCAATGGGTTACACTTGCGTGACCATGTTGTAAAATGTGTAACGGAACAACTTGAGGGGGTATCGAAGAAAGACTAAGGACGATGTTTGGCAAAATCAACGCTGGACGATGATGCATGGTCGACAAGGCCACAAAAACAGGTACGAGAACAGGGTATAGCAACGGCGCCGGATCGAAGCTACTGGGTATTGTAAAGGTGAAGGTCAGACGTGGCTTGCCGCGTCCAACCGATAAACGAAGCGGATATAAAGCGTAGAGGGCAGTGACGAGGGAGAGAAAGGATCGTATTTCTAAAAATGTCTCATTAGCTATGGTGTTAGGAAAACTTTGGAAACCACCTACCTTTATGCCACGATGATGCATATGAGCGCGCATCCTCTCGAAGTAACACCACGACGCCAACAGAGAGCAACAAAGCAGTCTCTGTCACTCTGCGCATGACTTCGTTTCTCTTCCGGCGCGCAACAACTCCACGGACTGTAGCATAAGCAGCATTACTGCGCATTGACTCCTCGCTCGAACTTCGTTTTGGTTGTCTTGTCGGCGACCGTACAAATAACGACCACGATTGGGGCGTCTCGTCCTGTAACCAAAGCAAAGGATCATCGCGATCGGCTGCACTTCGTAGACCTTTTCGCGATGACCTTGCCGGGGGCGCCGGTAAGCCTTTCAAAAGGCCAGTGCTTTCGTCATCTGCTTCCGTGCCACTTTCGCTCGATGCCCGAGGAGAAGTCCTTGACCATCCATTACCACTTCGGTTACTATTCCGCTGTTTCTTTCTCGGCACGAAATTTGAACGATCGTTTAAACTACCGGAGTCGCTTGCTTGATGATAATCGCTTTTTGACGGGGAATCGTCTCTTTCTTGATTCGTTATCTTCGAGCTAATGCGATAATATGGGTGCGGCGAGCGCGATAGTCGCGGCGAATAATTCGAAGCGGCCGTTGTGGAGTCTATAATGTTATTGTCAAGGATTGTTGTCGTGTGGTTCTCATCATTGTCATTGTCGCTGTCGCTTCGGCCACTATTTGGAAAGACAAACTCCGGCGACGGTTGCAAGTACGCGTGCTGGAAATGGGGCCCCCCTCGTCTCTGCTGCGTAGATGCCATGGCATCGCATGTGCTGAGAGCTCCAATGAAATTTCTTCCCCTTGATGAGTGCATGCATGCGCTTATTCTGCCATCTCCTGCGGTTGCGTTGAAGTTGTTTTTGGATGTGGCGGTAATGATGAAAGGTGTCCAACCAGTTCGGAGGAAATCGACCAAACAAACGTCAGAAAAGGAATCAGTTGAGCTCACACACAATCCATTCCCAACATGCAACAATCAAGAGACGCAATTGTTGAAGATGGTAGTGTAGCAGAAAGACACCTGGTAGTACTTTGTTACTCACTTGTTGACCTGACAGGAGAAACATAACATAAGCATAAGCGTCCGTCTAATCAAGCAATCACATGTCCGGAAGTCGTCGCCATTCGCCGTCCGAGCGCTCCTTCCACGCTTCCAGCCTAGCCTGTTGCAAGGCAGCCCGTCATTGGCTGCGCAGCCCCAGCGTCACCTGGTTCGCGGCGTGCACTATCTTCCCTAGTCAACGACTCAACGCTGGCACACCATCTCTCGCGACAAATTAAGCGACCTGTTCTCGTGGCGGGTTACTAACTTACTGCATTCAATGAATCAATGGGTTCCGGAGACTGACTTTACGAAAGAGCGATGATTGGTTAGAGCGATCCAGAACTCAGCAGACGACGGACGTGCTCCTGGCTCCATTATCTGTGCTCTGAATAGCGACCACTTCCCCAGACATTCAAGAGTCAAGACACAAGTCCTCCGAGCAGTATCTGCACCAGGATGTGAATGCTGTTTACCACTGCGACTACGTACTCACTTCTTAGATATATACTCGAATCTTTCCATCCCACCGTGAAGACCAGCGAGTGAGTGATCCAACCCTGGCTGCTTATGACTGGTATGGGTCAGCAATTTGAGTCTCTACCCCAAACTCCTCCTTGACGGGGCTCGACCCTTCAGAGTGGTTCCCTGGAATCCCTGGATACGCTCAGCCAGCAATCTCCCGGATACGATGCATTATCGTGATATCAATCTTTGATCTTTCTAGCAAACGCTCGGACGGAAAACGAAGATTGTAGCGGTGACAACGACATCTATTACGAACTTGGTGGATCTTGCTTGGTTGTAGAAGTTATCGGGCCATACTCGGCGAATGGCCTCTGTGAAAGCTATTTGGCCATCGGAAACGGTGCCAAAACACATAGTTTCGCGACTTAGCCATACTAGACACTCTTGCGACGTGCTTCGCGCACTGAGCGTGACTACAATTAAGAAGTCCTCTCCAGAACTCTATCTATAAATCATCGATTGAATGATGAAAGAGATTATGTTTTTGTCATTACTCTGACAGTATCAGGGCTCATGTTCAAAGTCATGTTGGAGTATGTACATGCAGCTCAATCTCAAGACCTATCACATATTGCACGGCCTTCCCATCAGCTCCGAACCGCGCAACAGTACCGCCGTGGGATAGTAAGCAGGCCGTCCTGCGTCGGGCAAGGACCGAGTGACCCTTGACAAACTTCCAGCAAAAGACTTTGCATCGATCACGAAGTCTGGATCTCCCAATCTGCGATTTCACCGGATGCAATAAGGTAGGTGCTAAATGACATGTACAGTCTGAGTAGTGGTACGCCCTAAGCCATCGAAGGGGAGAAACGTTGGAGAAGTTCCCGGCCCATTGGTATCGCCCTCTCGGGGGATCGTACCGTGCACGTGCTATGCCGTCTTCATGGCTCATGATCGCACTGCAGCATAGAAAAGCTCAAGATAACTTACGATACATCTTGAAAGATTGAATAGGTTGCGTCGTGTTTACCAGAGTAGAATTGTCCTGGTACTGTCCGATGAAATCCTCAATACGAGTCGCTGGAATCCGCCGCATACGCCGAAGCTCAAACTCGGCATCCTCAAAATCACATCCTAGAGATTTTGTTACGACGTGAAATTGGTTTTGTGTGTGTCTACATCGACATCGACGCCAGGACTGACGTCGAACCAGCGATCATAGGGTTATCGTGCCGGGCGAAGAGATACATCTCAGCCAACCCACCAGTCTCCACGAATTGAAGCCCTGTCGCTCCATCTTCTTATGCTTCCTGGAGTCGGTCTGTGGGGTATCAAGCACCTCGAAGTTCCGAACTCGCATTGTCAAACAGCATGACATAGTATAGATCTTCAATGGAAAAAGTTGAAGCCGGATACCGGTTCTAATGGCACCACATACGTAGATGACGGAAAGATGGAGGTTGGTTTTTGTCAATACTGGGTTTTAGCTCTAGAGATCTAAGCCTATGAGAAGCCTAGACCTGGTGCTTGAGATGCACTCACCATAACTAAGCCCGCAACAGCCCGAAAAAGGTCGTACGATGTGCAGTGTAGTTTCCTATCCGAGGAAGGCTTCGAGAAGGAAGCTTTGGGAAAGTGTGGAGAGTTGATCCACTGCTAGGGTTATCTCCGCGCAAAACGTCGATGGGGGAAAAGACTTTTGCCGGCATCTGAAGATGAGCTCTCATCATTTATTCTACCGGACAAGGGAGATCCGAGGGGGGTAGCACTATATAAGAGGCTATACCTCCAATTGACGTCTCTTCAACTCCTCTACCTTTCCTCTGGCCTTGATATTCAATTTGAAACTCATCTACCAGCCCCAATGGTACAGCATCCTCTCGTAACCTGGCTTTTCGCCCTGGCCCTGGCAGCTACTTCTAGCATAGCAGCCCAGTTCGACCCTTATTTTGCCAATTTGACCTGGGAAGCTCCTCGCACTTTGTCTGTCGGGAGCAATCTGACCGTCAAGACTGAGACGGGTACTTTCATTGGGCTTGTCAACGATACATATCCGAATGTCCGCCAGTTTCTGCGTGTGCCATTCGCTGAGGTAAGTTTCATTCTCAACTCGCTGCTCGGAACAAGCTTGGTATTGATGTTTAGCCCCCCGTTGGTGACCTCCGTTGGATGCCGCCTGTATATCCCAAAAAGTCCAACAAGAGGATCGACTCTACATACTTCGGTCCTTGTATGCACCTCCCTTCCTCTACTTCAAACCCGTCTGTCTGATTTGAATAGCCTGCCCCCAGTTTGTCTCCGGAGCATCCAGCATATGGAACGAATACGAACCCCCCAACCCGATCGTCAACATCGGCGAGTCCCTCAACGCCGGCGCAGTGGCCTGGGCTTCAGCCGAAGATTGTCTGTCCTTGGCCATCTGGACTCCGGCCAATGCAGACAAACATTCCAAGCTGCCTGTAGCTCTGTTTGTGACTGGTGGCGGTGGCGTTACGGGTGGTATCAATATTCCCTCGCAGTTACCTAGTAATTGGGTTTCGCGCTCGCAGGAGCATATTGTTGTTACCATGAATTATCGAGCGAATATTATGGGGAGTAGGTAAAAGTCGATTAGAAAGAGAATGAGGTTGCATTGACTATCATGTAGATCCCATGTCCCGGGCTTTGGACACCAATTCTCTGACTCTGCTCGACGTGCGTGCCGCCGTGGAATGGGTGTACAAGAACATTGACAACTTTGGCGGTGACAAGGAGAATATCATGGTAAGTTGCAACCAAACCTAATTCAACATCGAGATACTAATGACCACAGCTATGGGGTCAATCCCAAGGCGCAGCCCTAACACACATGTACACTCTCGCCTGGCCGGAGGCCCCCCTCGCCAACAAATTCGGCATCCTCTCTCAACCAGAAAATGTTCGCGTCAACCTCACCGAAACACCAGACCCATACGTCAACTTTGATTATCTCGCCAAAGCTCTCGGATGTAATTACGGAAACGACTCTCGCGCCGAGTTTGAGTGTATGCAGCGGGTCTCGTTTGTGCAGATTGAGGAGACGGTGAATAATTGGAATGCGACGCCGGAGATTGCGTTTAACCTGTATATTCGTGCGTCTCTGTCTCCTCTCTCGAGTAAAGGCGATTTGCTAAACGTTTGATGTGAAGCGGATGAGAAATACATCTTCTCCAACGAAACGGCGCGCTATACCACTGGAAAAGTCGCCAAAGGTCCAGCTATTCGATCGAATACAGCAACGGAGATCCCCAGCTCGACGAGCCTGACTCAATCAATTGCAGGAGCTCTATCCTGGACTTGCACCAACTATGAGGACAGTGTACTGCGACACAATGCTGGCTTGGATACGTATCGATACTTTTACGGCGGTGAGCCCCCTTTTTCTCTTAAGAAGGTACGGTAGGGCAATGCTGACGTGGTTGCAGGGAACTTTACAAATATCAGTCCCGTTTCCTGGCTCGGCGCCTTTCATTGGACTGACTTGTTCATGATCTTCGGCACTTACAGAACGGACGTTGGCCCCATCTCGCAACTTGAGATTGACACTTCAGAGGCCATGCAGGATCATCTTCTTGCTTTTATCAAAGATGCCGCAACTGTTAGTTCAGTGGCAGGTTGGCCATTATTCAACCCTAATGGGACGCACGGTGGCTTGGTGCTGGAATTCGGAGATGGAGTGGCTGTGAAGAATGTTACGGGGGATTACGTTGATGGTGCTTGTTGGAATACGTCGGCTGTATTTCCGTATAATGACTGAATTGTTGGGTGTAACCTAGTCCACATGTATCAAATAGAAGACGTATGAAGATCGATTCATGGCCTCATTACATAGATTCTCCTCGCCTGTTCAGCGGTTGAACGCTCGAAAAAGATAGGATACCAGGATGCGGTGATAGCGGTAATAAGCGGTTTCCTAGGTTATCCATGGATGCTGGATCTCTGGCAGACAAACGTTGATATAGATACGAGCTCAACATCCATGACTCCTTGATGCACCATTTGAATTGCAAGTTCGATAAACACTGTTTTTCAAATTCTCGAGCGTCTCTATCAGTTTGATCAAGTCCCCTCGCCTAGTCAAGTTCCTTCTTGCTGGTTTCCCAACCATATCTTGTGAAGCCTATTGCTACAATGAATTAAGAAGATCCAGCTAAATCCGGAATCAGAATATCTCTCCTATCTGGCCTAATGAATGCATGGACTGATCTCCTTCTCTCCCTTCTGGCTTCCCTTTCCACATCGGAGTATCGGCGTCCCTCCACAGTATGCTTCGCACGCCGCTTATTTCCTCTTCTTAGGTATTTTTGGGGTTGCGTATTTTCTTCGGTAGGGGGCGAGTTTCAATAACGTCCTCTGGATTCTGGATGGTGTGGTCGAATATGATGTCCACTTCTCATTCTTTTAAGCGTTGATTCGCACAAAGTCAAATCTGATGGCGTTGGTGTCCATGGCCCGGTCGAGGGACTCAAGCAGTAACTCCTGGTCATATGTACCGCCAGCCTCGTAGAAGTAATTCTTGATGATAGTCTCCTGCTCACATTGCAACTTTTCCATTTGCCTTCTGATGCCTCAAGCATTCCCTTTGCCTTTGCACCTTTTCGATCAACCCAAATTCCTCGGGCTTGAATTCATCTGTTTCGCGTGATATAAGAGCGACCGGAAGAGTAAATGCTGAGCTTGGGTGACCTTGGACCCTGACCTCAAGTCTTTCCATTGACTCGAAGTTTTGTTCGCCACCCCAATGAGCATCTTTTGAACCTGAGTTCATGGGCGTCAGCGCGGTCTTCGAAAACACGGTTGACCCTCAGAAGCAGAGATTCCTTTGGTCATCACGCTAGAGAGTTCTTGTTGAAATGCACCTCGCTATGGTGGGACCCTGCTTTCTCGAGAGTATCGAGCAGTATACTCTTCAGCTCAGGGGCACTCGTAGGTCTTTTCCCCGGTCGTATGGGGCTGATATGTTTATATCTATCGCCCTTGGTCGATCTTTCCTTGACTTCAGCAAGATTTTGCTAATCGTAGATGAAAGAACTAAATGGGTGTCTGCCTCAAGTACCAATTGCTGATCATCTTCGTCTTCAAGCGTAGAGCAGCTGTGGCGGAATTGGACAGCGACAAGACTTCTTGCAGAAAGATATTTTCATCAACACTTCGATACCTTACTACTGGCTCTTTGAGTTTCCACTACTCTGCTTCACCTGCGTTTTCGGTAAACAACCCATTTCTCAAGTTATTGAAGGCTTGTCTGCGCAGCAGCCAGTTTTGTGGATGACTTGTCTATCCTCATCAATCGCTTCGCAGAGAGTTGTGCTGTCACGATTGGGACTGAAGTTGGCGTGGCACTAGAATTTGCTCGTCAACCTGAGCAGTTCATACACGGGCTTGAGTCTGTGAGACCTTCAAGGGGTCAACTGGTCGTGGTGGTCAATCTGCGGTTTGTCTGGTGAGGATATATTCAATGTTGGCAGGAAGTGGCCGGGGCACCTTCCTCTGAGATGACCTGTCGCCTTGTACAAATGGAAGGAGCATACCGCATGGGTAGCACCTGCCTCTAAGATTTCTACAAATTAATACCTAGGTAGACTGTGATCACGATGAAACAACATTTCTGCCCAACTTGATCGAAGTCAAGACTCGAGAAACTGCACATGCCAACATGCCGAGACAAATCAAACTCGGTGTTTATGTGAACTACCGTCCATTGTACCTGCACGAACACTGGCCTGCCCATCCGTCGATCCTGAGCTAGCAGCCACCGTTTAATTCGCCGCACTACTTTCAGTATGCACTACCTACCAGGAACAGCGTTTGCTAGTAACAGCAGCTTGTCGATCATGATAATCGCATACTACGTACTTAGCATCGATTATCTCCAACATCGATGTCAATCCCAAGACTCGCTTCTCGCTACTGGTCGGGAAATGCTCGGTGGCAATCACTCGCCTCGACTGTTCTGCTGGAGCAATTCGCGGAAAGACTCCGACAGAGTAAGATTCGACGGAACGCAGCAATGGAGCCAAAACTTCGGCACATGGACTACAAGGTGCTCATTGCACGAAGCACATGCCTGCTCTGTGCACTGAAAGTTTTCTGGTGGACAGCCTGAACCCTTTGACTCTGGCCTGAGCTGACCTGAGCCGACTAGGAACTCTATCTACTTCGTACGAAAGAACCAAAACCAATCCACGGCGAAATGCTAACTCGCGACAACTCTGTCTCTCCGTCTCGGTGGACAATCGCAATCTTTTATAAAAATGACAATGAAATAAACTGAATTCTTATGTAATACGCATACTCTCAGATTGCCTTTACACCACGTGCTGTGACCCTACAAACTTACAAAGTGTAAACAGGACACAGTGCACCCAAGATCAAATCCCGTGGCCGTGCCATTGGACACGGCTCTGAACACGTACTCAGCTCCGTCGTGCACCGGTTCTTTGGAGTGGGAACTGTCTAAGACTCTAAGTCGATTCCCGTATCCAAGTGCCCGGAAAGTTTAGAGACCTCGGTACACTACAGCAGGTGAAACAGACGCAGAAAACTGCTTATCAGCGAAGAATACGGCTGGTTGGTTGGATGATTCCGCTAGATAATCGGCATCATACAACCTAGTAATTTGCCGGCCCATAGTTCGTGATTTGCGATGGAGTCGTTGCTCTCGCTGTTCTACCTGAGGGTAGGACTAAGTTCGAGAAAGCGTGGCCTCGTGGGGAGAGCTACGCTACGCTACGAGTACTGCACAAAAGCAGAAATGGTCGAGGGACATGCCAAGCTCGAATTGTTGCCAGTGCCACGTACCGGCCACTGGTGGTACCTGCAGTGGTCTGCTCTGCCGAGAAGCTTAACGCTTACTATGGCTAGTACGCCATGGAATAATTGATGCTAGTGCTGGCAGGGATTGTACTTTCGTGGTCCCGTCAGTGGATGCTCGTGCTGGTGCTTCAAATACAGTCCCACTCACGCAAACCCTGGAAAGATGACACGGCATGCAGGTACATACGGCAGAGTCGGAGAGCCGGACACGAAGAATACGATGCGAACTACAGACAGAAAAAGAAAGTGCGATTTGCCGTTGATCGTGTGGAACTCGCCTCTGACTGGCCGAACGGCTGGACGGATCACCGGAGGACAGGCTAGTGCCCAAGTCGATACTGATGGCGGTTAGCTCGTCTGAAATTTGGATACGTACTCCGTACTGGTAACTACTAACTAGTAACTTGGGAAGTTGCGAAGTTGGACGAAGTTGTAGAGTGCGGGGAGATATACGCAAAGAGCTAGACTGGAACTCGCCCCGGCAAGAAGTGGATTCAATATTTGAATTTGATACTCCGTAGTCCGTACTAAATAGTAAATACTAAATAGTAAATAACCAAGAGGATACCGAGCTCCGTGATGGAGACCCAGAGAGAGAAATTGGAAGCGATTGTGGGACTGGCAAAGGTTGGCTGGAACCCTGACAGCACGTGCTTGGACGGCCAATTAATATTTATGGCTTTGTGCTATTTACAGACGCATACGAGTCTGAAGTATAATATGGCTTGGCAATTTCATAGCAAATCAACAATAACAATAAATGAGCCAGCCGATCAGTAACGGTCGACGACAATGGTTCGTGAGAGTCTCATAGTCTGTTTGGCAAGAAGCAGAAAATAAGAAAAGAAGAAGAAGAAAGAAGAAAGAAGAAAGAAGAAAGAAGAAAGAAGAAAGAAGAAAAAAAAGAGCAGGGTCGTGGAGCGATAGAGTGATGCTACACGACAAAGCTTAGATTCGGCGAGCTAATCCACTTTGAGCACGTACCCTTCCCAATCGGGCAGTCAAACCAGATGGCCCCTCTTGGCGTGTTTCACTTTTTGCCCGTCTTTCTTTCCTTTTCCTCTTCTTTCTTTCTCTCTCTCTCAGACTCTTGACTCTTGAGTAGTCCCTTTTCTGCTTCAGATTCAGCGGTCGACTTTGTGGGTACTGTGTACTATGTAGTAGACAGAACCCGGAATCAGCCATGGAGGTGCGTCATTTGATATCAGAATGTCACCCCATACAACAACATCCATCAATAATGCATAATCCATCCGGTGTACTCCGTACAATATCGACATAATAACTCTCACGTGGCGAATTGCTGCAATTGAATTTCAAAAAATGGACTGGATAAAGTGTGTGGCGTGCACTGGCGTCGAATAACCTCTCACCACTACACTAGTAGTACTAGTACGTACATGACTAGAACTTTCTGCTCGTTTTGTGTCGGTAGATACTAGATACTAGATAGCGTGCTAGACTCGAGCCAAACTTTGTTGAAGCCATCGCGGGCTGGTCCGCTTCGTGCCCTAACTGAGTACGTAGTACGTAAGTGCATGCAATCGCATACGAGGATTTGGAATGTTGTACATTTCGAGTTCGTGAGATCCAAATCTCGTTCTAGACCAATGACTTTTTTTTATTCTGTAGATTCCGGATCCGAATGGGTCGATCAATTCGATATCGAAGTCGCTTTGTATTTTGCCATACTCAAAGAGTATGAGCTTGGCCAACGTCGATACTTGACACGAGAGCAATTGCCAATGTGTGATTGCTATCAATAATAATAGTTACTCGACATCGAATAATAACCGTCAATCTATCTCTCGACTTCCAACTGGCCAGTCCCCGAATCAGACTCGTCCCATCGTTCATGCCAACCCCACGCTTGCTCACGTAAATCTAATATATTATACATCTGTCACTCTGATAGGAGCCCTTGACTGACCTATCATCTCTTATCACTACAACAATCGGTTATCATTCGTAATCGATAAGAATTTTTTTTTCTGTTTCGTTTCTTTTTCTTCTGTTCGTATTTCCTTGGGCAAGTCGGACACAGTCAACAGACTCAACACATCGTTGGGCAATGGACTCGATGTGATATCGAATCATTGTCGACATCACAGTTCATGCCCTTGCATTGGCTTTGCTCATTATACGTCTGCCTGCAGATGAGTTCAGTCGGACGTGCATGCCTGCATCAATGCATTTGCCACTGCGGTTCCTCGGACTACACACTACTTACTCCGTAAGATGCCGACATGTGAATGTGTTCGCAACCCGACCAATGAAGATGACTTGTTCCTGCATACAGCCGTCCTCAACGACAATCATCGACGCCGATGGAGCAAACAATCAAACAAACCGCTTTGTTTGTTTCGGCGTCAGTTTGATTATGCAAGGCGCCTCCAACAATTTTCTCGACTGATCATAGTGACATGGTGGATGGAGACGCAAAGAACCGCCTTCTAGAAGATCATGCCATAGTCCAAAACGGCAATGGCATGGAGCTTGTTTCAGACTCATTAGCACTTTTAGCAGTATTAATTTATTAAATCCTTGATAGTAACTTGCAAATTAGAAACGGTGTGGAACGCCACGCCGTGGGACGGTATTCCTTTTTTTGCTGTCAGTGACCACTCCGAGGCAGGGATGTTTATTAGAATGACAAGGACCGGACCGTTGATCCATACATCTTAATGCTGGATATTAAAACTTTCAGACATGACTTGTCTGACCGCTCTCTGTCATGTTGGATTGTCTGACTGACTCACAGCCAATCACCAGCGACAAATGCGTTCGACCGGGTTTCACCAATCTGATACATGCTACGTACTACGTACTACCTCCTACGTGTATACTCAAAGGATGTAGCCAGTTTGTATATCAGTTTGCCACTTGCACGGATGCAGCGTGTCGTTGCAGCAAAAAGGGCAGTTGTACGGAGTAGTGTAAAGTGTATTTCCATTGTCGACAAATGCATCACCTTCGAATTTTCTGATTGGCAATGCAAAAAGCCCATTGCAGGCTGGATGAAGCATAAGAACACGGCTTATCCAACCAACCAGACGGCCAGATTGCAACATGCTAGTCGTGGTCGCAATTTGGTTACATAAAATACGACGTCCGGAGTGATCCAGCTAACCGTTTCGGGCAAAGTGTTCGATATGTATGGAACCGAAACGGGTGATCACGCTGCCTTTTGTCTGGTTGGCAAGGGACCGGCGAGATTCTATTGGCCGCGGGATGTTTTATTTCTTGTGCCTTTCCGTACAGTACAAATACATACAGCAATAAATACACCATGCAAGGTCAAGTCGAGTGGCAGCGTGCATGCGCCATGCATACAGACTTCGGTGACGGTCGGCACTTTTGTATCACACTGTACGTCACTTTTCATAGAAAATGGGAAATTTGCGGGGGATTTTTGATCGAAATTACGACGACGACGTAGCATATTGCATGTCTCAGTTTGCTGAACGTTCAATGCGTGCTTTTCCATTGTGTGAGCATTACTCGGCAACAACTTTGATGCCTACCGACTGACTAGAGTACTGTACATAGTAATCAGTGTACTACGTAGTAATGTATTGACTATTCAAAAAGAGGCAAAGATCACAAAAAGCAAAGAGAGATCGATCAACTCACAACGTCCAGTCTAACTCTCGAAACACTGAACAGACTGCTGGCCCATCACACCACACTAGTGCTGGGGCTTTGAAATTTTAAAAAGTGTAAATTCATGTAAATTACGCCCTCCTTAGTGTAATAAGATTTTGTATTTTATAATTTTAAATCCTTATATTAATAGTATAGGGTGAAAAAATTTTTTTATATATTATTTAAAAAAAGCTAGAACCTTTTTATATATTTAAAAAGTAATATATATTTAATAAGAATATAAAATTATTTTAACTAAAAATTTATAGATTCTAATCTAGTATTTTATTTCTAGAAGTATTAAGCTATTTAATATACTTTCTTATTAACTCTCTAAAATAATCTAGTATTTTATTTTTAAGGATATTAAACTATTTAATATATTTTCTTACTAATTCTCTAGACTTAAGATAATCTAATATTCTATTTCTAGAAGTATTAAGCTGTTTAGTATACTTTCTTATTAATCTTCTAAGCTTAAAGTAATCTAGTATTTTATTTTTAGAAGTATTAAGTTGTCTAGTGTGCTTTCTTACTAATTCTTTAAGATAATCTGGTATTCTATTCTTAGGGGTATTAAGCTGTTTAATATATTTTTTTACTAATTTCTTAAGGTAATCTAGTATTCTATTTCTAGGAGTATTAAGCTGTTTAGTATGCTTTTTTACTAATTCTCTAGATCTAAGATAATCTAGTGTTTTATTCCTAGGAGTATTAGCTGTCTAGTATACTTTCTTACTAACCCTCTAGGCCTAAGGTAATCTAGTGTTCTATTCCTAGGGATATTAGCTATCTGGTGTGTTTTTTTACTAACTTTCTAGGCCTAAGATAATCTAGTGTTCTATTTCTAAGGGTATTAAGCTGTCTAGCACGCTTTCTTACTAATCTTCTAAGGCTATTTAAGTGTATACTTAAGGATTTATAGCCTATATTTTTTTATATCTAAGACAGGTAGCCTTGCTAGTCTATAAAAAATTAGCTTTTAACTTAGAGAAGAGGATTTATAAATAAATATATAATTTTTTAATTTATAATTATTTTAAAAATTTTTATTATATTATATTTTTTCTTTTTAGCTAATTTTTTAGAGTTCTAGCTTATTTTTAATAGATATAAAAGCAATATTAGCTTTATAGTATTAAATTATATATTTAAATATATATATTTTTAAGTAACTAAGGTGATGTTTCTTAGGAGATAAGAGATTTTTAAGAAAAATAGTAAAAAGAAGGATTTATAGGCTTTAATTAGTTATAAATAGCTAACTATTAGCTGCTAACTAATCCCTGGCATATACGCTAAAAGAATTTACATATAATTTGAAAAGTTGAAAATCGCCTGTATTTATAATTTCATGTAAAGTGGTCGAATTTATGTAATTACACCAGCACTACACCACACAGAGCGTGCTGGCACACCCACACAACTCGAAATTCCAAAATCGAAAAATAAATCACGCTAACAAGTAAAAGTGGGCACCGCTCAGGCACAGCCCATCATTGTCCTTAGCCACGCTAGTATGGTCACTGCATAGTACATACTAGTAGTCTAGTACTAGTACTAGTACTAGGGTAGGATGAATACGTAGTAACATACTCCGTACTATGTACGGAGTATGTCCCGGAAACTTTGAAAGTGCTCAGAGTCAGAGAGCAGCCCCACCACGGACAAAGCCGCTGGCTTCGCTGGCCGTCTGTCTCATACATAGTACATACTATGTAGTACGCATTACCTAGTATGGTAGAGTGTTGTAATTTAAGAAGAAGAAGAAGAAGAAGAAGAAGAAGAAAAAAATACTATCTTTGAAAGAAGACTGAGTCGTATGACTTGACATCAATGACGACTGGTAGTATTGAGTACATGGCTGTGTTCATATTGCAATCATCGGTGTAGCACTTGACTGAACATCTTATCTTGGAATATGGATGCACACCTTGGGGACGGTGGACATACTATGTAAAGACTCTACTAAATACTAAATAGTAAGTGGGGGAATTATACGGCTAGAGTAACACTAGTACCACGCTAAGGTGGCTAAGGGTTTCGGGGCCTGGGTCCAAATGTGGGCACAAGCCGTCCTGCTATCACTCCAGAGTCACCACCAGTCATTGCTCTAAGCCTAAGGATGTCTCGCTCGCTCTGAGATCGCCAGACTGCGCTGTCCCAATTCGCCCGTAGCCTCGCCCACTTGATCCCAGTCTACCCTGTTAAACGGCTTAGTTCCCTCACTCGCTCGTCTTGCCGCTCTTTCGGTCCCTCGACTGCCCACTGCCACTGCCACTGCCACTGCCACTTCCACTTCCACTTCCACTTCCCCGTCCATATCTTTCTCTACCTGCCATTTCTGCATATCCTTTCTTTTCCTAACTTTCTAATGCCTCATTTTTCATACTTCTCTTCTTCTTCTTCTCTATTTCCTCTTTTTTAAAGCTAACTAACCTCCGGCTCCCAAGTTAATCAAAGCACGTCCCATCTAGTGGCTTGCGCTTGACCTTGGGTCCTGTCATTCGTTTGAAAGTCTCCGTCTCTTATACTCTGTACTCTTTCTATCTCTCTGCCCTTGCTGCTTGCGTTGGAATTTTTTTTTTTTTTATATATCAATTCAATTGTTCAATCCTATTAGCTCACACTCGACTACCCGGCCTGATTGACTTCTTCGACAAGTCATATCAACAACAATACAAACAACCTGAAGGAAAGAACAACCCGAAGCACCTGCCACAACCACTCTTCCTATTCACTCCTTTGAGGAAAGTGTGCTGTGACGGTCACCTACACTTAACATACACTCGACATACTCGTTCGACTCTAATAATTAATCATATCTCGTCTCGAGACATACCCATCTTTCGCTACTAACCGACTCAGCGTTTGGTGACTAGGTGGGTGACATGATCCCAACATGTTGACGACGTGCGAGGGAAGCCACTAACAGAACCAGAACAATGGAAGGCACATACACAATGTCTGCTCCCCTCCCGGGACAGCAATACTACTTCTACAACCCAGACACAGAACCCAGACAATACGTTGTCTCGCATCCAGACATGCCAGCGTACCACGCTCCGATGCCCATCTACCCTCAACAGGCCATCTTCGCTACTCAACCACAATTGGCTCCCAAGCTTCCCATGCACTCCCAGATGAGCTTGACTCCAATTGCTTCACCACAACCAACTCACATGAAGCCTTCGATCATGATCCAGCAGCAGAATGGCTCTCCCGCTTTGATGCCCTTGGACACTCGCTTCGACTTCTACAGCTTCCCTTCGACTCCTCCATTGTCTTCTGCCGCCAGCAGCATCAGCAGCCCGCCTTCCACGTGCGGCATGATCCATACTCCCGTCAACGGTTCTTTCACTTTGGAGAACATGGAAGGCGTCAAAGAAGGCTGCGAATCAGAAGTCCACGCTGAGATTCTCGCTAAGCCCGACTGGGGTCGATCCGCCTCTCCTCCTCTCACTCCAGGTATGCTATTTCGTGGTTATGATTCTCTATTAATTGATTTCATTGAAACGAGCAACAAAAATGATATGCTCCGATTCGATGTTTTGAATGTTCTGTTTCGGGTAACTAACCAATCACGGGAGCAGTATTTATCCACCCGCCCTCGCTCACCACCAACTCCGATCTTCTCTCCGCCAACGTCTCCTGCCCATCCCTGTCTCCATCGCCCTCCCCAGTCCCCACGGGCTTGCTCACTCCTTCGTTTGAGTCTGCTTGCTCCGACTTCTGCGACCCTCGCCAATTGACTGTCGATTCCACGGTCGCCGCCGCATCCTCAGCCCCTGCGGAGCTCCCTCCTTTGCCGACCTTGAGCTCCGGAGACGAGGACGAGCACAAGTTGTTGCTCAGCGGTGCAAACTTGACACTTCCATCCCACGAAGCTGTTCAGGTGACCTTTTCCAGCTGCACCGAAGCTACTTTGCCTACCCTCCCACGATTCGATTCCTTCTCGGACTTGGATTCAGACGAAGAGTTTGTGACTGGAATTGTCGACTTTGCTCCTACCACCGCCAATTCTTTTTTCCTCGGCGACAAGAGACAACGTGTTGGCCCATACGTGCTGGACGACGACGAGTTCCTCAGTGAGCACAGCTTTGACGACCTGGATGACGAGGAGCTGTTTATGCGGTCGGGTTTGCCCACTGTCATTGTCGAGGAAGCCGAGGACAGCAGTGATTCATCCTCTGTGGATATGAAGACAAAGAAGCGTAGCAGCGCTTCAAGGAAGGCCATTCAGAAGAAGCCATCTCTCTCGGAGATATCATCGGTCGGCCACCAGGCGCCTGCTGACAACAACGAAAACCAGACACAAAACCAGAGCAGCACCCAGAGCAACGGATCCGGCAACAATTCCAAGACAGACTCCTCGGCTGCTGCCACTCCTGCCTCGGGCAAATCTGAATCCTCATCGGCGCAGGCGCCAGTGAGCCGTCGTGGCCGAAAGCAGTCTTTGACCGATGACCCTTCCAAGACCTTTGTGTGCACATTGTGCTCCCGCCGATTCCGTCGCCAGGAACACTTGAAGCGTCACTACCGCTCTCTCCACACCCAGGACAAGCCTTTCGAGTGCCACGAGTGTGGGAAGAAGTTCTCTCGCAGTGACAACTTGGCTCAACATGCCAGGACACACGGTAATGGTGCTGTCGTCATGGGCATTCTCGACCCTAGCGAAGTTTCCCCTCCTGCCCAAATGTACGAGGAAGACGCCGGTGTCTTGGGAACCGTTCTCTACGAAGCCGCCAGCGCTGCCGCCACACAGTCAACCAGCGAGTCAGGATCCAGCGTGGAGTCTGATTCTCCCACCTCTGGAGATCGTCGACTCAGTCTCAAGAAGCGCAAGCGAGACGAGATTGTTGCATAAGCCTGCTACACCAGGCTCCCTCACCCGAGGGATTTACGATGAAACGAGACCAGGAGATATATCTTCTTCACCTTAGCCTTTTCTACCTTGAAAGGCACATTGTAATACATCTTTTGAGAACATATTTTACTTCCGACTTTTTTATTATCATCATTTTCCTTTGTTGGCGCCTGGGTTTTCGAGTCATCAGATCGATTCAAACCAGGAGGCTTAGAGAAGCTGATGCAATTGAATGTCACGGTCGGTGATATGATTTCGTGGATATTCATTTTGAACATCGCATCTCAGGGGCATCAGCGTCGGCGAAAGGTCGTGGAAGGAGGACCACTGGATCATCTGCTTGCTTTTTTTTTTTGGATTTGATTGGATTTGGTTTGGGTTTCAGATTGGATAGAGCTTACGAGTCACCACAACACACCACGTTGGTGATACACACAAAAAAATTGGTGCGGCTGTTGGTTAAATTTTGTTTGCTGCTTTGTCAATTTGCGTTGTCTGCTTGCATTTGAGCTGCCTCTTCTCTCACCTCGTTTGTTTTATTATCTTCGTGTATCTATCTATTCCCTTCGCTTTTTCTTTTCTTTTCTTTCATCCTTCTTTTCTTTCTTCGACTACTCTACTTGGTTTGTAATTATCTTGTTTTTGTCTTGTGCCGGCCACATTGAACATTTTTGTATCATTCTACTTACCTGTATGTTTTCTGGTTCTGTCATTTCCTCATACCCCTATGACTATTCAGCACCATTCTTTATATATATTTGTGTTCTAATTATTATTATTATGTGTTTAGAACAGCAATCAAGCGCATAACATTGATTTCTTCGCAGTATCTAGGTAGACTTACTAGACTATAAGTGCTTTGAGTAGTAGTTATGTAGAGTGTAGTGGGATCACCCCACATTGATGTACCCAAAATTTTAACAACATCAACCATCATCACCACGGCTTCACAAAACGCGACCTATTCTTTAGTCAGATCATATATAGAATTGTCTTCGAAAGCAACGAGTGCGCAATATGGCCTGATGAACCTGACGGTTCTCTACACAGACATATCGTCTCCACCGACTTGATCGCTTAATACATCGCATCATAACATCAGCACAAACGACCATACCATGTCCACAGAACCCCTCAACGTCATCGCGCTGATATCAGGCGGCAAGGACTCTCTCTATTCGATTCTGCACTGCATCCGCAATGGACACCGAGTAGTCGCCCTGGCCAATCTTCGTCCTCCCACATCTGGCGGGGGGGAAGAAGAAGAAGATATGGATAGCTTCATGTACCAAACAATCGGCCACAACGTCATACCCCTCTACGAATCGGCGCTGGGTATACCTTTGTACCGGGGCGATATCACAGGCGGCGCGGTGGATACGTCGCGGATATACCGTGACCAATCCCCCTGCCAATCCCATTCCCAGACTGTAGAAAATCAGCAAGAGGGAGGAGGAGGAGGAGGAGGAGGAGGAGGAGGAGGAGGAAGACAGGAGGATGAAACAGAATCCCTCATCCCATTGCTCAACCGCATCAAACAAGACTTGCCGCATGCAAACGCCGTTTCTGCGGGAGCGATATTGTCGACGTACCAAAGGACGAGGATTGAGAATGTCGCGGGACGATTGGGGCTTGTCCCGTTGGCATATTTGTGGATGTTTCCTTTTTTGCCTCCTTCTTTGTCCTTAGAAGGAGGGGTTGGGAGGGGGTTGTTGGACGACATGGCTGCTGTTGGTTGTGATGCGCGAATCATCAAGGTTGCTTCCGGGGGTCTGGATGATGATATTCTGTGGGAGAATGTTGCGTCGCCGAAAACACAACGAAAGCTTGAGAAGGTTATGAGACCGTACGTTGATGATGCGCAGACTTTGAAGGGCGCCATTTTGGGCGAGGGGGGTGAATATGAGACTCTTGCGCTTGATGGACCGGGGTTTTTGTGGAAGAAGAGAATTGTGGTGGAAGAGAGTGATAGAGAGGTTTGTAGGGTTGATAGTGGTGTGAGCCATGTTAGGATTGTGAAGGCGAAATGTGCTGAGAAGGATGATGACCAGTCGACAGCAGTGACGCCGGATGATGTTAGGAGGCCGGCGCAGTTTGATGAGAGGTTCTGGCAAGCCCTAAAAGGATTGCACGAAGAAGATTTTGATTCTGTCAGCGAAGACGTTGGCCAGGTATCAAGTAAAGAGACAAGCTCTTCAATCGGCATATTCTCAACATCGCTGGGAAATCTTCAAACGATCTCAAACATTACAGCCCCGGAAGCCGGTCCAACTGCCGACGCACAAATGCGCGCAATTACAGAAAAGCTTCAATCACTTCTACAAACCATCAACTCCAATTCTACTTTATCTACAGACGACATCGTCTTCACCACCGTCCTGCTCCGATCAATGGCCGACTTCGCCCCTATGAACGCAATATATGTCTCTCTCTTTACAAAACCCAACCCTCCCGCAAGAGTCACAGTGGCATGCGGTGATTGTCTATCCGACGGCGTCCAGGTGATGATTTCGGTCGTGATCGATCTTGGTCCACGCGAGAAGAGGGAAGGTCTACATGTTCAGTCACGCTCTTATTGGGCACCGGCGAATATTGGGCCTTATTCGCAGGCTGTCACGGTGCCGTATCATTTTCAACAAGAAGGATTAACGAAAAGCAGTGGAAAAGGGGGTCTGGTGTATATCGCCGGACAGATTCCGTTAGATCCGCCATCGATGGAAATTCCCGGTGGAATTGATTCCACGGATGGAAAATGGTTTGAGAATTTCGGCCTTCATGCCACGCTGTCCTTACAACATCTATGGAGGATTGGACATGCAACTAAGGTCGATTGGTGGATTGGTGCGATTGTGTTTCTGGCTAGAGACTCCCACCAGCGAGGTCATCAAAAGGCACGCATAGCGAATCGATTATGGCGAGCCATCCATTCACGAGACACAGCTGAAGTAGAGGAGGAGGCAGACCTGGATATCTGGGATATCAAGCATGGCCTCACGGAGGATCCGAGAATGTCGCAGGGTGGACCGTCACTACCGAACTGGGAAGTAGTCGTTGATAGTGATGGGGGCGATATCGCGCCACCCTGTTTCACGGTTGAAGTCGAGCAACTACCGCGGAACAGTGATATTGAGTGGCAGGCACTCGGCACTACGGGTATACCAATCAATGCTCCCACCAAAGTACCTTGTGCCACCGACTCAGAGACAAGGATATGGTGCACAAAATTAAACGGCCAAAATGGATTGTTTTATACCATTGAAATTCCAGAAACCCAGGACACGGATTTACAGAAGAGAGTTAATGCACTGTTGTCTGAGATTGGTGTTGATGCTGATCGACACCTAGCGCACTGCACCATCTACACGTCCCATGGACAGTCAGTGGGCCATTGGAACGGCCAGGTTGTGCCGTGTCATAAGGTATGGGGAGGCGATGGGACTAGTATCTCTGCTGCTATGACTGTGCAGTTGAAGACATAGGAATTCGTGAACGAACTTTGTCTTCCGGTATTTGATATAAATCGTCCTGCCAATCCCATGACAACTGGCCATCATTCTAATACTAAAAAAGCCTGCTAGGCCGTTACTTAACCAGGTTACTTTTTATCCTCCAACGACCAGCTAGCCTACGAAATCCGCCAGACAGAAGAAGCCTTTGAGCTGTTCATTGCATTTGTTAAAAGCAATCTATACATGTGACCCTGGAATGAGATTACTCCTGCAACTGTATTTGACAAGAGTTGTGGGAGGCGACATCTTATCCACCTCTTCTCTTTGACATGCAATGAGCCATAGACTCATGGTAATAAGAGGCCCGATACAGCTGTTCACGCATTAGGCTTATATGCTCGTGACTGGAATTCGCCCCTTGAACGCTTGCTCGATTTCCGCCAAAGATTTTCCTTTCGTTTCAACCATGTAGAAGAAACTTACAACGGTAGCGACTGCGGTGCACCCACCGAACAAGAAATAGGTGCCCGGTATGCTTTTGTTAAGGAGTATCGGGCAGACGAAGGCGACGAAAAAGTTACAGACCCAATTGGCGCCTGTCGAACGAGTCAGGAAAAGAAAAGCGGTCATACAGGGCCTCGGGGTGTCAAACAAACCATATGCAATACTGATTGCCTGCGCGCGTGTGTGCTGGGGTTGGATCTCCGGTGCCCAGATCTTGATACTGATAGCCCAGGTTGTTGCCTGTACCATACAGAAGAGATATATACACACAATGACTACCCAACGAGCGGCACCATGTGTAGGAAAGACTTCGCGGCCAGCATACAGGCTGCCAACCAAGATTGTAACTGTTGTCAGACCTACTCCTCCCACCAGTGTACTCGTGCGGCGGCCCCATTTGTCGGCTAGGAGTGTTGCAGGTATGCTTGTCGCCACTATCAGAATGGCAGAGACACCAGATGCCTGTACCGGGAAAGTATCAGACACGATCATACTGCTCAAACCAAAAAAAAAAAAAAAAATTACTTACTAAGAATGACGCTTCTTGGGTTTGTAAGCCAGCCTGCTGGAAAAGTAGCGGCGCGTACTAAATCATCACAATGTCAAAATAGTCTGCGTAAAATGGTAGTGAGAGGTCCGGAACACTTTACATAAAGGACAGCATCGATACCGCAGAGCTGGAGAAACCCTAACATAAACACTGCCAGAAATGTCTGCTTGCGCACATCCCGGGTCCACAGACTCCGGAAGTTGACATGGCTTTTCTTCTCTTCGCCAGGTAGATTTGATTGCGCCGTGGTCCTTACGGGGCCCTCAACGGAGGTCAACGCACGATCGCCGACTTCCCGATCTTCCTGCTTGACTTCTAGTGCATCCCACACTTTCTCAGCCGCATGGTGATTGCGATGTTGCATCAACCAGCGAGGAGATTCAGGCAGAAGAAACAAATTGCTTAGCAGGTACGTGAGAGCCATCAGGTCAGTGATGATGAAGGGCAGCCGCCACGAAAGGGACCCGGGTATTTTCACGGTACCGTAGCTGATGAAATATCCCACCACCAGTGCCACGCATGTCATGAACTGCGGTGCCGAGGTGAGGGCTCCTCGTGCCTTTGGCGGCGCAATCTCACAGATATAGACGGTCTGCGTACTGAAGAAGAGGCCATACCCAAGACCCTCAATGACGCGTCCAACGGCAAACATCGAGAGGCTCACTGCTGCAGCTTCCAAGGCGACCCCTACGGCGAATACTGCTGTCCCAAACGCCATTGCACGGCGGCGACCGAGTCGGTCCGCCAATCTGCCAGCGAACAAAGAGCCGAAGGCGGCGCAGAGAAGAATGCAAGAAACTAGAGTTCCATGGACAGCGGACGAATGCTTCCCAAACTTCGTGATGAAACTTTCCATGACGGTGACGGGTCCGATAATACTAGTGTCCATTCTGTCATGATGAAATTTTAGTAGGCTAATAATGGACATGCTTTTTAAGGTCAAGGCAACACACCCTAGTAAGAAGCCCCCGAAGGAGCAGAGCACACTTGCCAAGATGTATCTCGGAGGGCGAACTCGACTCCATGGCAATTCTGTAATGGTAGAGTGCATTTTCATCGTTCTCTGCATTGGCTGTTAGAATAAAGCGATGCCTGATTGACAAACTTGGATTCAATTGGATTCGATACTTGCGCTCACGCTAATTTGAACTTCAGGACTCTATCTTGAAAGATATTCCGCTCTGAGGTCGCGTCTGACGTGAAGCTCTTTGAATAAATCCCACTGACTTTCACTAAGATTAGGGCAGTCCTCGATGAGTTATGCCAATGATTGAAAAGTTCGTCCCGTTCAAGGAAAGGGTAAAAGGTGTGGTATATAGTGCCATTTCCCAATCACCTGCCAGTGATGAGGCAATAAGAACGTTTCCAGAAAGGGCCTGATTAGGAAGTGCAGTCTCTAAGTCAGTGCTGATACAGGAGTTACAAATTACACGCGTGTGCTTTGCCCTTTTCGGACGGCGATCGTATCCATGACTCAAAATAAAGCACGAACCCCCACATACCAGGTAGTAAGAATCACAGCCCAGAGGAGCTGATTACGGCTAGTATCCAGTCACCTCAGAGATTCGGCCATGCAATCTCGCTGCGTCAGCACGAGGAGTTCTATAGCAGACGTTCGATGTGAGCCGTAGAACTGACCCGATACAATGGAGAGTCCTGATATGGTAAAATTTACGACGGCCTTCCGGACATCTGGAGCTTGTTACCGGTAGTCGGCGGCAAGGAAAATATGTGGCCTTACCCCAAAATGCATCAAAGTCGCAACATGCGATGTGGTAGCCCAAGCAGGCGCTGATCTGAACAGTATCAGAAAATTTCTAATGAGAATCCAAGCTAAGTACATCAGTCGCAGATCTCATGGCACAAATGGATGCATGGAGCACGGGATGCAATTGGCTGTCCACCGAATCTTCCTTTTCTCGGTCGAGACTCTTACCAAGTTCATGTCAAGCAAAGACGTTTGTTTCCTCCTCAATAGAGCTGGTCACATGTACTTCAAGAATGCAACGGGGCGGCGTCAAGCTGTGCGCTCGATATGACAGTCACGCTTCACAGCGCGCAGCTTCCACCGTCCTATGTATGTCGTGCATGGAAGACATTGATCAATATGAAGTCACCTACGAATCAGCCAATTGATGGACTACACGCAGGGAAAAATCAAAAATTCTTGTTCTACGTCGCATCGTCTCTTCATTGCTATAATCCGTTCAACACTGTTAGTCGTCGCTTTAATGCATCATTCTTTCCAGAGATCGCATCTTGTCTTCTGTGCTGTATCCAATCTCTCTCTCCATAGCACTCAACAAGGCATAGCAACGCAGTTTAATCGAAATATTGTCGATATGTTTTCCAACTTCGGCATTCCAACAATGGATTATTAGATATGCTGCTATTCAGGGAGGATAAGCTTACCTAGATATATCGGTGTAATGGCAAAGCAGCGAACACCGGCGGGTAGCTCGGAAGAGGAGATACTAATGATCGATCTAGCATGTTCCTGCACCTTCATATTATAAGCTCCAAATGAGTCGGTGCAATGGGGTAAGGGGGTGATGCGCCTCACCAGCTGCTCGTCTGCATACAGCAGAATTTGAGCGGCATGAAACCATAACATGGCCGCGGCTATCCCACGGTCAGCGTTAAATCACTCGAAGGCGAAATACTATTTAGCTAACTCACCGGAGTTTGGAACCGGAAAAAACACTTTCTGTGTTCCATCCCTGAGAATGTCGCCATAAGCTATACCGCGAAATTCCTCCGTGGTTTTATCATACCACTCTGTGATCTGATCTTTCAAAGATTCTCGACTAGATGGCGATACATCACGTTGGTACAGAGTATTCACAATAAGGCCAATCAACATCATCAAGTAATTTGCGAGATGTTCTACTCCGGCTCTTGCTCCTGGCTTTGGAATATTCCATCTTTTGGGGTCAGATTGGAGCGGTTTTTCATCAGTTAGCGCGATCGTGATCTCGTGGCGCATGTAAATGAAGAAGTTGGCCTTGTCTAATCCAACGGAGCTAGCGGAGACTCCTCGGGTCATAATTAGATTCATGGCCCCCCTATAATGCGATTGATGAGATGTGCTAGAAGCCGCCACAGCCTCGTAACTACTCAGTAAGATAGCGGCAGTCAATACATCACTATCTGGCTCTCGGGAACCCAGCTCTGCAATCATGTGGTTTAGTGCCTGAATATGTCAATCCAGGCAGATGCGGGGAGAGGATCACAAGGGCAGGAGGAGGAACGTACCTCACCATAGTAACGGGAGGCTATCGGAAACCAGATATTGCCCGACTCTAGCAGCGAAAGATGCCGGGCAGTGAAGGCGCAAATGCAGCGGAGCAAAAAATCTGAATATAGAGCACGCCTGGTGATTTCTCGTTCATATGTCTTATCAGAGTCAAAAACGTCCATCCATGTTGCCAAACCGGCACGGAATCTATTCAGCAAAGAGACCCTCTCATCATTTAATTCTACCGGCATAGATGAGGGGGAGGGTCGGGGCCGAGAAGCCGTAGAGCCTTGATTGAAAGAGGTTGAGGAAGCGGACAGGTCGCCAGTACTTCCCGTGGACGACATTCGGATGGCTATTCGGGTTTCACGCGCCTTTGCCGGGATTCCTTCTAGAATACCGGTCCACGGCGACTGGGTAATGAACTCGGACGGCTGGCATTGGATACCAAGACGCTCACAGTTAGTACATACCGGGGACTTCTCGTCGCACCGCGTGTGCCTGGTTTTGCAGGTCGCGCTACCATAAGTCAATTAGTCGGCCGCTTCCTGTAGCCTCCGACACCAATTTCGATCACGTACGTACCATCCTGCGGTCATCAATCAACCAAAATTAAGTTCAGGTTACCTGGGCAAGGACTCCATACCTGTCTTCCTCCGAGCACTTCCACGCCTGCTACGACTCGTATTGCCTGAAGTCCTTGTCGAAACCATCTACTTATTTGTTGGCCATGTACTCGACCCAGATATCGACAATGACACCTTGGAAAGATGTTTTATATACAATCTGAGGTATGATAAGTTGACACCTTGATGTTTCTCTTCCTCAAATTGGTGCTAGCGTCCAATATACAAAAAGCGGGATTGAATGGCAGAACGCTGATCTAAGCCGCATCCATCCTAGCCTCTGTAGAGTCTCCACCCCAGCATATAAAAAAAATCTTCCCAGCCAAAAATCCTTTCCTTCTCTTTTTTCTTTTCTTTCTTCGTGCGGCGACGCAACTATCAAATTAACATACCCGTGTTGCCTTGACAAATTCTCCTCCGTTGTGTTACAAGGTGTCAGTTGCGTCACAGATAAAACAATAATTGCTTACTGATTCTTACTTTATTGGTTATGAGTCTATCTTTTTTCTAATTGCGCTCTGTGACCATTTGGTTTGGGATCGGACATTTCTTCGCTACAACTGTCAAGATTTTGCTTGCAGATGTGGGATACGGATGGTTCGCTTAGATAGTTTCATTATTGAATGAGATCTCTTTCAAGTCTTCAATCCGTGTCTGTCTTTGATTGTAATCTTGTACTCGTAGAAGTTCCATCTATTCACCAGCCTCATCGCCAATCTTTTCCAATTTTCCCATCTCCCTCGCCTGACCAGCTTCTCCAATAATTCTGAGCCGATCAACGCGAATCTTCTCTCCATCGCCATCTCCATCCACAAAGAAAACGACCATCGAGTTCACCTTCTGGAACTTGACGAATCGCAACTCCACCTTGGCTGTGCCCGTCTTGCTATCCCAGTCCTCTGGCGCGATGGTCACCGTCTGAACGGGATCGATATCTTCTGCCTCCTCGAAGCCGAGGATCGTGGCTCTGTTGGTGAACAATCGTAGCGTCTTGGGTCGCATTGGTAGCTCATCGTCGTCACCGTCCTCAGTTTCCTTGGGCGGCAAAGATGTGAGGTGTAGCGAATGTACTTTCAGCGTCGAGTTGAATGGAATGTACAGCATAAGCTGCTCATCTGTATCACTCTCAACCCAATCTGGTTCCTTTCCTTTGCCCTTATTGTTATCCAAAGCAGATGGTTTCGATTTGTCAAAGATGACCTTCGCAGCGCCCTTTTCGCTGTCTCGGTTGGCCATATCCAAATCCTTGATGGTCACGGTGTCGGTAACGTCGGCGTAGTTTCGGGGTAGAGAAGCGCCAGTCCATGAACCGGAGCTCCCAGCTGCGGCGTCGCTGGCCTCTCCGGCCCCTGATGATTCCATGTTGTTGGCTTCTGTGGCGAGTTTGCGGATTGCTTCTGAGAGTTTGTTCGGGTCGGCGCCTCGGATGGTTGTGACGACGCGGCCGCGTTTGAACATTATGAAGGTGGGCATACTAAATAAAACCCCGTTAGAGATGTCTTGACTGGGTTCCGAGACAGAGAGGGCTCATACGCAGTAACTCCGTATGCCTTTGCAATGTCCTGTTGCTGATCGACATTGACTTTGGTAAATGTAATCTGGTTCTTGCGAGACAGCTGGTTGGCCAACTGCTCGTACATGGGCGCGATGGCTTTACATGGGCCACACCAATCTGCGTAAACTGAAGCATCCAGAATGTGTTAGATGTGTCCTGTACGCGATAGGAGAGAAGGTTGCGCGAAGAGTAACGATGGGTGGGTGGTTTGGAGGGGTAAATATTGACGGTGAGGACACACTTACAGTCAGTCACGACGATGGTGCTGCTCGTCAACAGCGAGCTAAACTGCTCTTTGGAAGATATGTGGACAAGCGACATTTTGATGATCAGATCATTACCATCAAATGTTTGTCGTGGGTGTTGGGGATGGACAGATGGATGATTTCTAAGAAGCTGTTTAGAGGGAGAGCTCGCTAGCCAATCAAGTGACGACATAAGCTCGACTAATCGAGTTAGCTGGGCATATAAACAAATAATACTCAACCTCACGCTCTCCTCTCTTCACTTCGATCATTTTAGTGTTTCTCTCTATTCATACGACGACAGGATAAGGCCAATTCGCTGCTGAGAATCCATCTCACCCATTTACACTATTTCATCCGGAACATTGGTCTCATACTGTGCCGTGCTCTTCTCCTCCATAACTGACGTGGCGGTCTCTTTGTGTCGGATTTGCTACTGGGAAAGCCGGTCTACCAGGGGCTACACTATTCGCATCTGCCATCCCGGACAGACGCTCATTCTGAACAGCGAGTTTCCGTTGCATGCGCATAATCCAGTACACCACTCCTGCTACGAGAGCGCAGCCTGCCACAGCACCAACGGCAATACCTGCCTTTTCCCCTGTCGAGAGCCCATTGTCCGCAACTGAGGGTGCTTTCGGCTTAGGAAAGGTGGACCCAGAAGAAGGAGTAGACTCCGGAGTCTTGGATGGAAAGATAGTCGCCGTTTGAATCACCCAACTTGTCGGCATGGTCTGCTCAGCGTTCGTAATGGTAATTAGTTCCTCCAAGACAAAAGTCCCACCTCCCATGGAAGAGGGATATCCCAATCGCCGCGCTGATTTACCAGTAACCCACCACATAACCAAAGAGCAAGTATCCACGTGGCCAGTTCTTGTTACTATTAATTGGTAAACCACTTTTAGAGATCGACCATGTCGTTGTACCGGTCGTGAATTTTGCTTGATACCACCAAAAATCAGCTTAGCGATTGATATCCAGGACTGCAGATGTCCTCACCAGATGAGTTTGAGATCAACAAACGTTCCACTGTCTATATGTGAATTCGTACCAGGATTACAAAAAAACTTGCAATGTTGCCTATCTTCAATGACTAGTCTCACTGGTCAAAATTATTATAGATACAGCATTGAACCATATCACCACACAAATCAGCGTACTCAAGAAGACTAAAGGCCTCATCAATTATTTTCCAGGCATTTCATGTGCCCCAAAGCCATTCTCTTGCTTTATACTCACAGGGCTCATTTCCACCGCTGCCTCAGACGCCGGGAAATTGTGCTGCATCGTGCTGCCTACTCCAGGGCTCGACGGATACGTTCCGTGCATAGGGTTCATGGTTGGAAACGCAGCTTGACCTGAATTATTCAACTCCTCCATCCTCGTCAAACGTGCGTGTTGAGTTTTGAGTTTCTGCTGCATGGTTCTGATCCAGTATGCCGCCCCTGCGGTAAGAGCTATAACAAGGATCACGCCAATGGCAATGCCTGCCTTGGCACCTGATGATAGACCCTGATCGGCAATTGGTGTTGACGTGGGAGACGTCGTTGGCATCGGAGGTATAGTCGGGCCTGCGGTTGTTGTTATGTACAATGATGTCGTCTGAAGCGCCGAGCTTGTACTCGCTGGCTGCACGAAAAATGTCCCTCCTCCATTATGGACTTCGGCATATGTGCTCGTGGGTATCAACATGCCGAACTCGCAGGTAGCTGGCCAACCAGTAAAGTTGGCCACACTCAAGGTTCTTCCGAGAGATGTTGCATTATACATTGTGGTGTCGCTTGAAATAGTCACTAGACGCCAGTGTCGTCAGCATGGTCATGCTAGGTCTTTCACCCGCTGGCTCTCTATTCTCACTTACACCACTCCGGCTGGATCCAGCTGGTCGTCCGGGTCCAGCCAAGTCCGTCACGATATGAATGGCAGAAATACCCAGCCATTATACAATCCTTTTGGTTCCAAACGAAAGGAACCGTGTCGTCCAGACCATATGTAGGACTCGATATTGGGGATACCATAGACCAAGAGGGACTGGCGGTGGTTGGGGTTGCAATACTAGTCGAGGTGGAAACATCACTGGTGGGATCATCACTGGTTACCATGCTGATCACAGAAAGACCAGCGAGTAAAATCAGAGCGATCATTGTTTTAAACGTCACAGTATTTTTGAAACAGGTTGGTCTCTTTCCACGTTATTCGAATTGGCGTTTGGCCACCTGATAAGTCGAAGGAAGATATAACGGATTTATAGTGACTTGACTGCTTCTTCGTTCATGAACGTGGTGTGCATTTTAAGGGGCATGCTGTGTTTTCGTTGGGGTTACATTATGTACTCAGCGAGATTCGTGGTACTAACAGCCTGTACGACAAGCATACTATTGAACAGTGGACAGAAATGAATGTCGCACCCTCCGTGGTTAGAGTAGTACCGAGTTGTCTGAATTGAGTCACCCTTGAGGTTCAACCCTAAACGCAAAGTACGGTAAATGCGGTATCACTGGGTGACATTTCGCTAATAATTATACAAAAGGACTCTGAGTACATTAGCCAAGTCATCACAAAACTTCGATGAATTTCAAACCATTCGTTCACTTCTCAGGCATTTCATATGGACCGTTACGTCGCGGAGACTCTAGCTCGAATACCGTCGCATGATCAGGCGCACTCATTTCATACATCATCCCGTCATCTCTCTCAATACTTGAGGTAGTCGGTTCACTGGCTTTGGTTCCCTTCCGAAAGCTGTCTTTGATAGGAGCAAACCCTGATAGAAGTGCCCCTGAATCTGAACTCCTTCGCCGTGAGATATTTCGCCACGCTATCAACCCGACGAGAACGAGAACGACGCTTACAGAGCCAATGGCTATACCTGCTATGGCACCTCCTGAAAGGGCCGGCTTGCCTTCAGACTCTGGGAGTGTCGCTGGAGTTGTCGCTATCGGAGGTGACTGTAGAGCGGTAGTTGTTGGCTGCACAGTAGACCTGGGTGGTGCTGTACTCGATGGCGTAACGAATACCTTTGTTGACCCTGGTGCCAGTGTAGAAGAGGTGGCGCTACTTGTGGTAATGTAAAAGTCTTCATCACCATGTGCAATATTTCCACTTTTATCCCGCATTCCGAAAAAACATGTGGCTGGCCAATTCGTGTAGGAGCTCTGGCTCAAATCTTGGCCAAGTGACCCTACATCAAGGAAGGTCTCATCGCCGTCAGAGAAACCCACTAAGACTCGACATGATTAGCATGCACCGGTCTTTCGGAGGTTTGATGATGGAACTGGATTTGCACTTACTACCCAGCACGTGCGATGATGAAGAGACCCAAGAGCTTGTATGCGCAGCGAAATCTGTTGAAATCGATGAATGGCAGACGTAGAAAGCAGTAGCATAACCTTTAGCTTCCCAAGTAAAGTGGACCGTATCATTGAGCCCAAAAGAAGGAGAATCCGTTGGATTGAAAAGGTCATATGTGGCTGCGACTATGGTTGTCACAGTCGCATCGTTGCTAGCAGAGGTCGTAGGGTCATCACCGAGCGAAAACCCTACGAGCACAAGGCTGGCTAGTAGGAGTGGAACGATCATTGTACGCTGCTTTACAAATGTCGAAAATATGAGAAAGCCTTTTTAAGTGTGCTGCTTAGCTATCTGTCCTCGAGATATCGATAAATCGCCGATGGATTCGTTTATAACAGAGATGATGATCGTGGGAAAAGGGATAGGTGACACATTCCCACTGGTGAGTCTCGTCGTGCTGATAATCTGTACGACAATCCTGTATACGCCCTACTGAAAAGTGGACAGGAATGACTTTCGTGGTTCAGGTAGTACCGCGTAACGGATAGTTGCCTTTATTGAATGACATTTGACGTTCAACCACCAATACAAAGCATGGTATCACCGGTTGAGATTATGCTAATCATTGGTTGATAGGACTATGAAGTACATTGAGGCCCTTTAGTAGAAATGAGTCAAGTCACTTCATCGATTATCCTTCAGGCAGTTCATGAAGACCATCAGTGTTTCGTTGCGGTTGAGATTCCAACTCAAATACCCTTACAGCTTGATCAGACACACTCATTTCATGAGCCACATCGCCTCTCTCAATGATTGAACTACTCGGTTCATCACCAGGGACTTTCCTTTGGGAACTTGCCTTGTTCGGGGCAAATGCTCCCTCGACCCCTGAGGGCAGTGACTCCGGACTCGAAGCCCCCCGCCGTACGATTTTCCGCCATATCGCCAACCCTACAAGAATAGCGCCGCTCACAGCACCAACGACAATACCTGCTATTTCACCCCCTGAAAGATTGTTTTCGAGCTCTGGAATATCCTCCGGAATTGTCTCTATATAAGGTGGCTGTGTTGCAGTTGGCTGTACTGTATAAGTGGGAGGCACTGTACTTGTCGCCGTACCGAAAGTCGTTTTTTGTGCTGGAGAAACCGTGCTGATCTGTCGAGTATCTGAGGTTGTCATTGGCATAGACTCTGTTACGCCAGGAGTAAATGACGTTAACTCCACGAAAAGACCACCTCCTCCCGTGGACTCCGGCCCGTCGTTGATATCGGTAGCCATTCCGAAGACGCACGTAGCTGGAAAGTCGGCGTAGTTTTGCTCAAACATGACGGATCCAACATATTCTGCCGTGTACGACGTCAGACCACTATTTGTCACGACTAGGACGCAACAAACATTAGCTTGGACTATCTTTCAACTTGCTTGCTATTCAACTATGAGGTGGTTTTACCAGCTTCCATCCATGAAGTGTATAAATAGAAGCCGCTGCTTGTAGTAGATGGTCGGCAAAAGTAACCTCCAATACTGTATCCCTCTGCGGACCAGATGAATGTGACAGATTCGTAGAGATCGAGAGTTGGAGAATCCGTTGGAGCGAGTACAGTATATGTTGGGTTGACCGTAGGCATGGAAGTGATTGTCGCGTCGTCGCCTCCAGAGCTGGAATCGTCACCGACCGCAAGGTCCATGATATAGAGACCCGCCAGCAGGAGTGAAACGATCATTGTATGGAAATTTGAGTGGATTGAGTTCCCGCTGGTCAAGTCATCTGTTCTCTGCCAATGGAATGATCCTGTTGCTCGACACGATATTTCACGTAGGAAAAAGATCACGAAGACTTTTGGGGAGAAACAGATCGTAGGATTCCCGATTTTTTGATAGTAAAACATGCTTCGTTGGCATCAAGTAGCTGTTTCTGCAACAATCATGTCGTTGTCGACTGCTATGTAAGGGGTTTTCATATAAACCCGCTTGCGCCAAGTATAAATTGACCATGTTGAGCCCAAACAGCTTCAAAATACCTTCCTAGGGTATAAGACACATGCGTCCTTCCGTTCCGGGTGAGACAGTGTATTTCAAATAGAACCAGGCTCGTCTCACGATTTGGCCCAGTATACTTCCCAAAATCGAACATCGTGCCATATCGGAGATTGCCATTTTCCAATTCGTCCAATCGAGCGTTTGGAACAGATCGGCCTGAAATATGAGCCGCATATGAACTCACACCCGAGAACCTTAGGGCCTTGTCAAAGCAGCTGCAACTTGCCGTACAACCAAGAATCTTCCTCATGATCCGTCTTCCTGTCGATCTTCCTCAACAGCAAACAAAACCTTAATCCACAAACTACATCCCCGACACCCCACCAAGATCTCTCCATGTTGCGCCTCAGCTTCTAACTCATCTTCCGTCACAATGAAACCCTTCTCATCTCCGCACCGACAGCCGCGATACCACATCGATGATCCAGTAGCCTCATCGTCATACTCATTCATATCCTCCAGATCAACAACCTCAAGACCCGTATGAAACGAGATATCATCATCCTTTCCCGCCGCGTTAGTAAAAGACTTGCGCTGTAATATCAGATTGCGGTCATATTCAGCCCTGAGCTCGGGGTCGGAGAGGACTTTGTATGCATTCGTGATAGCGTCGATTGTGTATGCATTATTACTCCCTCTTTGTCCCGGAGCGGGGGTTGAAGAAGGAGAGGACTTGTCGGGGTGATGTTTCAAAAGGGCTTTGTGGTATGCGTTTTTCAGTTGTTGTTTGGATATTATTGGTAAACTCCCTGCTGAGGATGAAGGGATGTTGAGGATTGAGTAATAGTCTGTAGTGGGATCTGGAGTTTGTGATGGAGATGACATGATTGTTCCGCTAGCAGCTACCCTGATTCAAAACAAATTGAGAGAGATCAAATCAAGCAGCAGCTATGAGTATGATTCTCTCTTTGATGTCATGGAATCTGTCGTGGTGAACTGTGATGTAGTTAATAAAATGTTGAATCTTGAAAATATTTCCAAGGTTATGTCCGCGGGAAAAGAAGTTGCGGGTCCACCAAGCGCGGGTTATCTTATCAGATGCACCAGGAACAGCTTGTCTGCTTGAAAGTTCAGGAGAAATATTGTCTCTAAAAGGTATCTTATTCAAACATTGTCTCACATGACACGAAAAGCTTCACTACTGGTCCAGAAACCATCAGCCAAGCACCCACACTCTAGCAAATCTCTAATCTAGTTGTCTTTGTATGTGTATGTATATGTGTATCAGAAAAAACGCTCTCAACCGAACTGTAAAGGGTTACATGGGATATCTAGACAAACCAATTCGGGAGAAGAAATCGAGAAAAAAGATAGAAAGTCAAGTAACGGACATCAATCCTTTACTCGCTGGCCTTGAAGACATAGCGGTCCTCAGACTTGAAGGGAACACCAAGCTCCAAAAGCTTGACAAAGGCTTCGGAGAACTCGTTGAAGAAGACCTCGCTGTCCTTGGCGTAGCGGTCAACGTGCTTCTTGAATTCCTTGTCCTTGATAAGAGCCAAATCGGAGGGCAACATCATCAAGGTCTTGGTCTTGCTGTCGGTGTACTGAGCGGGTCCATTCCACTTCTTCCAAGCCCACTTCTCTTCTACCAGGAGACGGAAGAATTCGTTGGTGAAAACAGTAGGGCTGAAATCCCAAGGACCGTCGTAGCCGGAGCGGTCAGTGTGGGCACGGCCGAGAGAGTGAGCGCCGCAAAGAGCGACCATTTCGCGGTCATCGAAGCCCATACGGCCGAAGATGGCGCGGATGTGGTCCTGGCCCTTGGAGGCATCGGGAAGCCGTCCGTCGGGAGTGCAAGCGGCAACGTCACGGTCCTGGCGGCCGGGTCTCCAGGGAATGACAGGTCCCTGCATTTCCTGAATAGCGCAGACACCGGCAAGAGTCCAGAGATCACCGTAGCTGATCCAGGGGAATTTTTCTATAATCGAATCAGCATTGACCTGGATTATACCGCGCATATCAACAAGAAAGAGAACTCACCGTGGACGGGCTCGAGGAAGTCACGAGCAAGCTTCAAACCAGCGTTGGCACCGTGGTCAGACTCGGGGGCAAATCGCATGGTAGCTCCGTTGCTGCCACCAGTGCCAGTCTCCTTGTCGTAGGTACCGCTAGCGTGCCATGCCAATCGAACGAGGACCTGAACGAAATACTCAGTAAAAGCTCAACCCAGATTCTGAGGCTTCAAGGGTCTTACAGGTCCGTAGCTACCGTCGTCGTAGTCATCCTTCTCAACCAAGAGACGAGCAATCTCGTTGTAAACCTTCTGGTAATCTTCCTTAGTAGGAACGAAAGGGCCGGTAACCTTGGCCTTCACGTCGCCGCCGCTGCTGTAGAAGTAGTATGCAGCACCACCGGCAACGACACCACCGATACCCCAAAACAAACCGCTGTTGGACTTTCCAGCGCTGGTTTCGGAGGAGTAGCCACGGCGGCCAGCTGAGCGCAGGGTCTGGGCAGGGACGGCGAAGCGAGAGCTGCGAGCGACGGGGCGGAGGTTGGAGCGGGCGATGGCCCGGGTGAAGGTCCTAGCAGCGGAGGCCATTGTGAGATATCGCACTTCGTGTACTGACGCGAAACGAATGAGGGAAAAATGAGTGAAGATGAAGAAGCAAAAGAGAGAAAGAAGTGGTAAGAGAGAGAGAAGATAATAATAATGCCCCGACGGGAAAGTACGAACGGACACGGAGGGCATGCCAGAACCCAGTAGAAACGGTGGAAACCTGAGGCAGCCGGGGAGGAATGACCAATTGGAGGTCGCTGATTGGGAGCTTCTGGATCGCGGCGTCTCTGTCAGCTCCCCCACCGGGTCTTATCGGACCGGGTCTTCTGCTGGCCTTGTGTATATACACAGAGTAACTGTCACTTTGGTTCGATCATATTATGTTATTAATGTCTTCTTCTGCTTCATATCATATTCTTCGGGTCGTATTTCCCTAGCTATAGTAAGTAGTATGCAGAGCAGGGAGAGAGTACATACTACATAGTATGAGGAATCGACAACAGCCAACCAATCACAGCCCCGTCTCGGCATCTCCCGCAGCCAATCAGAAGCAGTCCGAGGAACATACTACGGAGCTTCTTGGGGGCGATATCTCGAATTTCTTTTCATTTAGACTGGCTACCACTCTTCAAAATTTTTTGTTCGAACCACAGGGAGGATCATCTAGACAAACGAGCTTACAAATTATATTTCATCATGATTCGTTGCGCAATTCGATCAGCGCGGAGTTTCCTGATGATGCCTTGGTGCCTGGACTTGTCGGAATACGGAATGTTTCCGTCTATATTCCGCGCAGCATATACCGTCCTTCACCATCCATACAACGCTCGATCAGGAGTTGATCAAGAAGTATATTCTATGTAGATCATACTATGTGTAAAAATACAATCATCTACCATGCACCACCCTTGCTACCAAATCCGCCCTCGTCTGCTTTCTGTTTGGAGAATCCTCCGCCACGGGTAGGTTTGGATTGTGCCGCTTCGTGCTTGCGAAGTTCCTCAGGGACGCGAGATATAGATGATTTCATCAACATTTGTTTGAGGTCGTACCTGTAGAATAAAGTCAGTATGTATCTTTAATAAGAAATGGAAAAAAAAAAAAATGGGAACATACATAACGTCGGTGTCTTCGTTGCCCAAGAACGTTATGGCAACACCACTCTTGCCAGCACGACCAGTACGACCGATACGATGCGTGTAGCTCTCAATATTGGTCGCCATGTTGAAATTCACCACCAGACTAACGTCGGGCACATCGATACCACGACCAGCCAAATCCGTAGCAACAAGGACATCTGTGCTACCGTTCCGCACCGAGGCAAGCGCCGCCTCACGCTGTTCCTGCGTTTTACTACCATGCAATGTGACAGACGAAAAGCCCATTTGTTTAATATCCTTGGCCACCGCGTCACAATTTCGCTTGATGTTGACAAAAACAATAATAGGAGGTTGAAATTGTCCAGACATGAGGATCTCGGCGAGACGCTTCTTCCTCTTGTCTTCACCTGCAACGAACTCGACACGTTGCTCAACGGTGTCGACGGCTTGACCAACATTACCGATCGTGACGATGGCCGGTCTTCGTAGGTACTTCCGCGCTATTCGCTCAACAGCTGAGGGCATAGTTGCTGTATACATCATCGTCTGTCGATACCGCTTGTCTCGTCCGCCGACATGTTGACTCATTGCTTGTGCATTCTCTGCTTCTTCGGTATCCGGCTTCTCATTAGTGACGGGCAGTGCATCGAGAATCTTGTTGACTGGATCTTCGAAACCAAGGTCGATCATTCGATCTGCCTCGTCCATAATCACATAACAACATTGTGATAGAACCAGCATTCGTCGTTCTAAGCAGTCGACGAGACGTCCAGGAGTGGCAATAATAATCTCCGCGCCATCTCGTAAACTATATGCCTGTTCCTCCAAAGAGTGCCCACCGACGATACTGACAACATTAAAATTGAGAGGTCTCGAGAACTTCTTGGCTTCTATTTCGATCTGTTGCGCCAACTCTCGAGTGGGTGCAAGGATGATAGCATACGGACCATCGTTCTTTCGCCATTCGAACTCATCGAGTCGAGGCAACTCAGCAATATAGACCAAAAGAGGAAGCAAAAACGACGCCGTTTTACCGGAACCCGTCACGGCCACACCGATAAGATCTCGAGATTGTAAAGCAATTGGAATAGCCGCTCTCTGAATCGGCGTCGGATCGGTATATCCAACCTCTTTGATAAGGTCGAGCAGTCGATGTGGCAACCCAGATTCCTCCCACGAGCGCATCGGATTCGGAACACTGCCACCTTTGGTGCTGATGTTGAAATCTTCCTTGAAAATACGCCAGTCTCGCTCGCGCATCTGATCCAATCTCTTCTCGCTCCAATGCTTCTCAATTGCAGTCCTGCTGCTTTCTTCCTTCCGTCTCCGCTCCATTTCTAGAATCTCCCTGGCCCGGGCAGAGCCTGCTTCACGATCACGGTCTTCCAAGGCTTGAACGTATCGCCTTGTAGCATCATCTGCCATGTCTTCACCAAACCCAGCGAGGCGACCTCGTCCGAAAAAGTTCGCGGGTGCCTTGTTTTGATATAACGGATTATAATCCTTGCTTGTATCCTCTTCTGCGTTCCACTCAAAATTGAATTTCCTTTCCGTAGTACGCTTCCTCTTCTTCTTGGCGGAGAAATTGGACGTCTGGTTCGCGCCCATATATCGCTGCCGAACCAACTCTGCCTCCGCCTCTGCTTCTGAAACGCGCTTGTCACCTTTCGAGTCGCCTTTACCAAATGCTATACGTTTCGGCGGGGCTGGCGGCGTCAGGTCGTAGTCTTTATTTGGTTGCTGATTGCGCATAGCAGCGGGTCCTCGAGGTATTTCTCCATCGTTGCGCAATGCGCGTGGGCCGGTAGGAACAGGAGCTGATCTTGAATCACCATCTGCTCTGCTCCCGTTTCGATCATCCGATGTTATACCATTCTGTCCCGATCCATTTGTAGCGCGGCCCTGTTCGATCTTAGCTCGTCGCTCAGCTTCAACTTCTTTAGCGCGTTTTTCTAGTGCAAGCCGTTCACGTTCGGCTTTTGAGAGAAACTTTGGCTGTGATAGAATATCAAATTTTTTTAGCAATTCAGAGCATGGTAGGCAAAATACAGAAGGAAGACTAACCTTGGAAGCCGCCGCATCTGCTTCTCTCTTCTTTCGCAAAAGCTCTTCAACACTGAGCGGCTTGGCAGCAGCAGATGCTCCCCAACCAGCTTTCTTCTTCTTGACCACAGGCGGCGCAGGCGGGGCAAGACTATCAGCTGGAGGAGGAGGCGGCGGTAAGCTCTCGTCTGGTGGTGGAGGAGGTTTTATGTCGGCGGGCGGAGGAGGAGCATCATCCATCGTCTCCAAGGGTGGTGGCGGAGGAGCTATATCTGCTGGCGGAGCGGGGGGAGGCGTTGGAGGGCGGTCCAAAGAATCATGGGTGCCGTTCATGACCGTATCGGCCATATTGTCCGAGTATGCGCGACACCTGCCTGAAAGAATATGTTCGTTGTAGAAGTTGAATAAAAAAGAAACAGTTCGAAGCTCTCGTTGCTTTTCTAGAAATTTGTATATCCGTCACCATCAATCCAGAGTCTTGGAGCCGGTCTATTCTGTTGATGGTTAGGCTATCCGATCTGCCACCGCCTTAGATTCACTTCTGACATTGAATGCTGGAGACCTAACCCTAAACCCTACTCACGAGAAGCCCTAATGCTCAAGCCAATATTATTGATACAAGAGTACATTTTCGGACGCTTCCAGATGTGCCAAGTTGAAGAAAGTTATTTGGAGTTTATGTGCTAGCAGCCAAGTGATAGAAATAACCTCATGTTGGTGCTAAACCTACGAATAAGTCGATTGTATACCTGGAACGGCTCTGGCCTAGGAAGATGGCCATAGGACACATGTCTGGTACAATTCGAGACCTTATTGTCACGATTAATAACTTGTATGTTTTTCAATGTTGACATGTGAACTGATTGAGTTTGACTTCGTCTGGGTGCTGACCTGCGGTGGAAGGCGGAGACCCTGGTAGCTGCATGTAGGCAACGGACCCTCAATATCCAATCTCAGCTTCGAAACGTCGGCCAAATGTTCTATTGCATAGAAGTCAAATGTTGCCGTATGTACTATTATCATTATTCAGTAGCTCATGGGAGCATAATCTACCTAGGTAGAGCTGGTTGTACGTAGTCGGCAACTACTTCCTTAAGCCATCGTACCAATCTCGTAATCCATGCTATAGAATCATTGTGTACTATGCATTACTGCTCCTGGCTACGGTCGTAAACACGGAGTACGCTGGAAAGGCTGAGCCGATGTCCCGGCCCCGGGTCGAAGTGACAGGGTCGAGGTGATAATTGGGTCATTTATTGCAAGGATATGGCGCTTAATATATATATTGCATGTGGTTCAGTTCCAGAAGGTGTTTCAATGTAGATAGAGTGCTTAACTGAAGTCGACAAGAACGTATCTACGACTGACCTACCTGATTGACCTACCATATTTACACAAGTAAAGTGATGACTGGAAGAACCTCGAAAAGCAGAAAGAAAGCTCCTCAAGTTCAACGCTTGGTTAGCAATTGTAGGACTTGATGTTCACCGGAATTCTCCAACTGAAGGCTTCTAGAATCCGAGAACAAACCCATGCACATAGGCAGGAATTAGGGTTTCCTGACCTGGCTCAACTTCACCAGCACGGGTGCCGAACTGCTTTGAACAACCCTAGTCGTACTACCAAAGCGAACGGTCTAGCACTCTGACACCTCCTAACTCGACGCTAGCAACGCCGCCTTGAACTGTAAACAGTACCATCATACACTAGCTTTTGAGTCTGAATGGCGCTCGTATAAGGTATACATAGTAAGTTATCACTTGCGATGTCCTTAGCGCCGGGCTTCGGCGGACCGCACCTGCGGAAGCGGAGCTGAATACAGCGTTAGACAAGCATTACCGGTATGCATTGTGTACTTTTTGATGAGGATGTTTGAATCAAAAGAAAGAAAACGTTTAAGATGTAGACGTAGCCTCGAAATCCCCCGTGTTTCTGGTGGTTGCGATCCACAAAACCTTCACGAAGTCAACGAGTCCAACGGCCTCAAACAAAATCCTCTTACACCAGAACATACCGTATATGAAAATGGTGTTCACTCCTCCCGCAATCAAGCAGAACCCTTACCTCGCCGACCTCACTCCGCGCGAGGCATGTACTGACCTCCCCATCCGTCTGGGTCTCTCCTTCGACATCTTCGACCGCGACCTCTACGACTCATGCTGGACCAACGTCGGCCGCGACGAGATCGAAGCCAGTATCGCCGGTATCCCCATGAAAGGCTACAAAGAGCTCACGGAGAAATGCTACGATCTTATCGCACCCATGGACACATTCCACTTGGTCACGGGTATCCGCGTGAACTTTGGCGAAGACGGAAAGTCGGCTCAGATCACTGCCATGTCCTTGGTTCCTCATTGCCCTCCTGGAGCGGGTCTTGATCCCGTGGGGAAGTATTTCATGTCTGGCGCTATGCATGATTTCCGCGCGGTTTTGAATGATGATGGAAAGTGGAGGTTGAATGGATGGCATCTGAAGTTGCAATACATTCAAGGAAATGCGGAGATCATGCCTAACCTTCCTGAGGGGGGTCTATTGGCTGGCGAGTGATGTGTTGGTGAATGTTCTGGTTAGATAACTGGGTCTCTGGAGGATTTGAATCTTGGCGTTGAGATGATTTGTAACAGTTTCAATGAACTCTTTCGAGAAGCCGTCCTTGTGACCATGTCACACAATGATATCTGACCATCTAGTAGATTCACACAAGCAGCTTTATTTCATGGGCGAGGAGCTGTTCTCCGTCGAATATGATCAAGAATCCTAGTCCAATCATACTTTTTAAGTAGAACCTCCGGAGTCCTTTCCTGTCCATCTCCGATCTCCAAAACATCTGGCTTGTGGCTGAACAGCTGAGAAGTCCCTGGCAACATGTACAGTGAGTGGACGATGATTTACGAATCATTTATTCAGTTCTGCGAGAATTCTTCAAAAATTTTATTCATGCATACAAGCTTCGTAATCCACCCCTGTAAGACGACTCATGCCCGTTCAACCGATTAATACGCCATAAGGTTATAAAAGTGAAAACAAACTTGATACTATCCATGGTCTCTTACTGATCATAGCGTGTATCCCATGGTATCAATCATAGTGCAATGTTCTACAGCAGAAGAAAAGATGCGTCAGATGATATGATCTGAGCAAATGGTGTCAAAGTATTAAGCGGCATTAGTAATGAGGTTGTGGAACCGGCACCTGTTCCAGAGTCAGTTCGAGGTGTTTAGATAGCCAAGAGGGAATAGACTTACCCCTCCATTAGGTACTGGTATTTGTGCTTGCTGCTGCTGGTAATAAGCATAAGCTGCAGGGTCTGGTGTGGGAACAGGCTGAGGAGCAGGTGGCACAACTTTAGCAGCTTCCTGTTTCTTGGTGGTAGGTGAGACTGAAGCCGGTCCATGAACTTCGCGATCCAATGTAATATATTCTTTGGCTGCGGCTTTGGTTCCACGTTCAAGTAGATATACCATGTAAGTTTGCACAAGCTCCTTGACTGTCTCAGCAGGCAGAGTGCTTTTGTGTCGAATGTCATCAACCACCTTCTTTATACGCTCATGCTGAGTACTTTCAATATCTGCACTGGTTGGTTGTTCCAGTTCAAACAGCAGGTACCGAGTCCAGAATGCACGGCTGTCCAAGCAAATCTGTTGATTGCTCTGGAACACCTGCCGAGCCTCCTCCGCGGAACCCTTGACTTTCCAGACCATTATGGCCCACTCAGCCACGAGGGCAGCCTTGGTTGCCGCGTTGAAACCAGGTGTTTCGATCCGGTTCTTATACACATCAATGGCATCCTCAAGTTTTCCGTGACGGCGAGACAAGTTCGCCAGGGAAACAATGGTCTCGACATGATTTGGAAGTGTGAAGAGGATCGCTTCGTGAATGTCTCTTGCGATATCAACATGGTCACTCATTTCCTCAAAATAAGCATAGTGCAAGCGCACTGTGGGGTATGCAATTGGCACGAACACCGTGCTTGCTCGCTGATAAATATTTCGGACTTCCTCTTCCTTTTCTGGTTGCGCTGACATCCACCTAGCATAACGTAGCCAGAATTCATCATAGTGAGCGCATGTGACAAGGCACCGTTCGTATAAAAAGACGGTACGAGCATAAGAGCCCTCCTCTTCCTCAAAATCTAGGTAGCGCTTCCAGTTGGCCAATTGACCTTCATCCAACTCCGTTACATGGAAATATGGACGTTTGATCTCGGATTCATAAGTCCAGCGCTTTGTGGTTTCAGTCTGAGTCTTGGAGAAGACTTCAAGATGGTAGGTATCAAGACGTAAACGAAGGTCTCGCTCAATCTCAGTCTCCGAGTTGGCACCGGGAGCAGGCTGGCCAGATGCAGCTTCGATTTCTGAGCGGTACTGCGACAAAATATCTGCAGGCGCTAATTCGTTCAAAGGCCGACCTTGAGCGAGTTGTCGGTACCGCTCAAAGTAACGGGCATACTGGTGCATGGGGATATGAATCACACGGCCCAGAATGGCAAATATTTTATCAAAAGCCTCGAGCCGTTCCTCGAACTCGATATATTTGTCCCAGAATGGATGAGCAAGGAAGTCCAAACCTACGCAGTTTGCACCCCTCTCGAACAATCTGTCATCAAAGTTGTCAGCCATGAAACTCACGGTCATCCAGGAATCAAAAGGAGATGCAAGGGAGAATGAGGATGTCAAACATGAAGAGTTTGTTATGCTGCAAATGCGATGATGCGCGGAGCAAAATAACATTTTCATATCTCCATCGTTCAAGTTATGAACGAGCCTCGAGAGCATACAAGGGCAGGTAGGTGATATGGTAGATTTGACTGTGGTTGCACGCTCTGTTTGAATGAGATCCTCCTTATGGGGAAAAGAGAGTTGCCTGAAAGAATTTATGGGTGAGAAGAAAACCTCAGGACCTGGTTGCAGGCGAACGATCTCACCCATATATCTCATCAAGAACCATTCCAGTTTTCTTCTTCTTTAAAAGTGATCGCAGGTATTTGGAAAAATCCGAGTCTTCGACGGAAAAAAACCGTGCTGCGTTGTGATATGTCAAGGGGAAGGGAAACAATTCCAATCTATCTATACTTACTCTCGAATGACATCAGAGTCATGGTTCGTTTCGACTTTGAACGCGCAGTAATTTGTCCATAGGTCGACTGAGGTGGGAATGCTTGCGACGCCGCGTTCGTAAACCTAAAGACTATTAGCAGGCTTTACACAGCTGTAGATAAGAAAAACAAACTCACCATCTCCGCAGCTTCTGTTCCAGCAATTGAGAATTCGAGATCGGCATATTTCTTCCAGTATCCAAACAGTAGGGGAAACTTGGCGAGGAACCGGTCGTAACCATTTCGAACGGTGGTGATTGCTTGCGGATTCGAGTTTCGATTAATACCGCCTTCGAGAGATTCTGCGCCGCGCACTAGTTTTTCCCATGTTTCGAAGTTATCTGGATCTTCTACCTATGATAGATGATGGTGGTTAGTGTATGGCACATGAGCCCTATGCATGTCAGAAGTGCTCACCAGCTCAGCCTCGAGTTTTCTGAGCTCGGCATTCTCTTCCTCTGAGCCGCCGAAGGAGTAGTCGGCCATTGTAGAGGTCCTCAAAGACAGTAATAATTTAGCAAAATAGTTGTTCTTCCAGTAACTGTAAACCTTCAGCTGACGACAAGGATATAGCTGTGGCAGAGGTGGAAGTGTAGGTGTTGGAAAAGAAGAGTCCGGCGATTGCGGGACGGGAAAGAGACCGAAGAGTCGTTCCTTCCGAGTCTGCCAGCCACTCGTTCAGTCTGCACTAGACCTAAACCAAGATAGTGCATGATTTGTTGTAGCCTGAGGCAGGCGCCAAGACAGACTCTCAGCAACAAATTCATCGAGCAATTATTTTTGTATCTCCGCAAGTTCGATTATCGCGAGGTTCGACACTACTGCTGCGCCAATTGCTCTTTTTTCAGCCATCTCTACCAGGTCCCACCAATAAATTCTTGGAAAGAGAGCATACGGCACAATGGTCACGACAATGGCCTCGCGCCTGGTCCGCAACATAACCAGGAGGACCATGACCACAATGGCTACCCCGACAGAGAACCTCAGCCAGCGAGTTGCTGCCACCACCACTGCGCCAGCAGACCCCAGCCTCTCATTCCTCCCTCTACGCCTGCGCAACTTCTTCGCCAAATACCCTCCCCAGCACTACTCTGCCGCCGTGGCACCCGCATCCCGACTCGTGGCCCCTGCCGACGCAGTCTCAAATAGCCACAACCCTACCACCAACTCAACATCATCAGAAGAATTCGATCTTTCTTCATTATCGCCCGAAGATCTACCCACACCATACACCCCGAACCGCGACGCAAAAGGCAACAAACGCAACCCAACCGCCTGGTCCGCCTCCAAAGCCATTCTGTACAACGACCCCGAACACCCAAACCCATTCCTCCCTCAACCATCCCCCAACGGCAAAAAATGGCGTTCCCCCAAATACGGCCTGAGACAACAGGCCGATCTCATCAAGATGGCTAAGAAATACGGCGTGGAGCAACTACTGCCCACATCTCGGAAATCGACCATCTTCAAGGAGACGAGACTCGCGGAACGCGGTCTGGCGATCAAGGGTACGGGTATTGGGCAGAAGGTCAAGGGTCATAAGTGGGAGAGGACGATGGAGACGAGGTTGGAGGAGAGGAAGAAGGCTATGATGGAGATGCCGGAGTTGATTCGGCAATGGAAACAGGTTCGTTCACCCTATTCTTTTTATCGTAGGTTATTGTTCGTGAAGATGCTAATACTTTTATAACAGAGAGGTCACGGGCGAGGATGGAAGAAGTGGCCCAGACGATCGGCGTAATCTATTTGAGGGCTCTCCGCTTATTCATTTGTTTGCATCATATTTGGCGAATTTTCTGCAGAGGAAGACAAGGGCACTATGTCTATTGACAAGATTCTTCTTCATATTGTATCATATTCTGTATATCTGGAAAATTCATCTGCATCCTTGTTCATAATAAGACGGCACAACTATGTCCCCAACCATGACCGTTCTTTGCGAGTCTTCCTCGGTATCATCAGCATCCTGGTCAATTTCATCATAATCAAGATCATCGTTCAATGCGGATGGCGCCAAATGCCTCCCAAAAATCACCTTCCCACCTACCCGTCTAGTCTTTGCCAACGTCGACAACGGTTCCTCACGTTTTTCGGCCGTCATTTGGTCAACGCACACCATCTGGCAGCGTGTGCAAGCCCCGAGGACATCGAACTGCAATCCTTTTTGGCCAATGGTTAAAGATGACCAAGTGTCTTCAATGTAGGGCTGTTCAAAGGGTGATGATGTTGTTGAGGATAATGTAGGAAGTGATGAAGATTGAGGATATGAATGAGCAGGAAGATTTTCGGCGATGACTATGTTTGCGCGAAAGACGTTTGCTGCCACTGTTTTTGTGTTGCTGCTTAGAGGAGAGATAGTGGCTGAGGCCACTGAGTTTTCCTTGATCTGTTCATTCAATCTGTTCACGGATGATCGTGAGATCAGTAATATAGGGCTTTCATTCGATAGAAGAATTGGATTCGATGTGCCGCTCGCTGTTCTTCGTGGATTATTGTTACCATGCACATGGCCAGTGTCGAGTGGGAATGTACCTGGCATTTCGTTTTGCCTCTCAAATCGACTGCGATGATGATGATAAGGGTTCCTGGAGTGACGCGCAAGACTCTTAGGAGGAAATCGAGCCAAACTGCACGGAATGCCGAGCAATTCAGAGAAGAAAGTCGACACTTCTGAAGATGTATAGACCTGAATGACGACTCGGTCGCCACAGACTATAGATGGTTTCTGGACTGAAGCAGGATTATGACAGCTTCTCGTCATCTCAGTAGTGATAAGACGTGGATCGTCTCTGCTTAGTGGAATATCGAGTTGGCGTCGACCTGTCGAAAAGTCGCCAGTGATACAAAGAAGACCCTTTTCGAAATCCAATATAGGTTTTATCAATGCCATACGTGGGTATCGTTTCTGACTCAAAGCAGCACCCGTCCCTTGATGGACAATACACCATTCACGATCCCATGCAAGCCCCTCAGGACGCACTTTCCACGCAACTCCTGCTGGTACTGTGAAACCCGAGCAACTCTTGATGGGATAAACACAGAGGCTTTCCACGTAATATCGATCCGCTTTTGCTGTACCTAGAACTTGCACATCCGATAGTGCAGGTAAAGGGGCTTGTTCCGCATAAAACTCCATGATAAACGAGGCAAATCGTTCAATATCCAGCGAATTGGTCATCGGCCCAATACTCAGCCGTAATGCACCGGTTGGCTTGCCCTGCATTATATCATTTTCATCTCCACACCTCTGGCCTGCCTTGTAGTTTGCTTCCATTTCATCGTAGCTCAACCCTAGCAAACTCGCTGCGCCGCCAGGGTTGCACAGCGTGCCTGATCGTATATGTATAGATTTAACAGAAGCTAGTTTCTCGATTTCGGACTTGCTGATCCAGTCCCCATTGCTGTCGACTAAGTTCAGTGCGATGATCGGACCTTGTGTGCTTCGGTCTTCGTATGAACAGCCTGGAGATAGGTAGAAATGACAAACGGGTTTCCCGTTTGCGTGTTTGATTGAGGACAGTCGATTAAACAATTCTCTCGCTAAGGAAGCAGTGTGGTACGAAATATTGGTCATTGATCCATATAAACGTTCGTGCACCTGAAATGCTGAATCGAGTGCGGTTATGGAATGGAATGGAAGAGTACCATCTTCGAGCTGATCGTGTATAGACGATTGTTTCCTAGCAAACCATGCATTGCCAACAGTGACCATCTCCACAGTTCCTCCGCCAAAATACCTTCGATGGTTGAAGACATGTCCCGATTCCTTTCGGACAATCAGGGCGCCTAGATCAGGGAAGCCGAAGATCTTGTAAAAGCTGAGGACAATAAAGTCGGGACAGACTTGTGAATCGCTCAAGTCTAAAGGTGATGTAGAAACCAGACTTGCGGCATCTAGAAGAGTAAAAGTGTTTCGCCTCCCGGCTTGTCGAATTTGATTACACCAATCCAAAGGAAAGCGTCGACCATTCATATTCGACTGTGCAGGGTATGCAAATAGTCTTGCACTATCATCTCCGGTATTAGGACCAGCAATCCATTCGCGGACCTCGTTATCACTCGAAAAGCAACGATTGCCTAAATCGGCCAATGCTCGTACCCCAACCAGACTGGTATGGGAGTCAACTTGATAACCGTACCAAAAGCCGCGCTGACTATCAGGCGAAGGACAAAAGTCTCGTAGAGATTCCGCCACTAACTTGATCCCCGCCGTCGCATTAGGCACAAATACCAGATCATACACATCTGGATCTGCGTTGAAGAAGCGCAGAGCTTTTAGTCTGATATCTTCGACACGGTTGGAGGTAAGCTGAGAAGATGCTGATGCTGAATGCGGATTTCCAAAGAGATTTCTGGTCAGATCTTGAGAGGTTTTCTCGATGAGAGATTTGGCATATATTGTGGTGCCGGCATGGTCGAGATATGTCACGTCTAAACTATCGGATCAGTGTCACGGAGCTAGAACTGAGTAGAGGAGTCCAACCTTGTAAAGTGGGATATTCACGATTCCGTATCTCGTCTATAGGTTCAGGATAGAATTCCTGCGTGATATCGAGGGCTCGATTTACCATGGTGAACTTGGGGTTCATCTAAGGATGAGTGGCGACATAGAGATGCAGCTCTTTCAGGACCAAGGCGTTGACGTGATAAGGTCATTGACGGACGAATACAACAAGTGTCGCGTGCGTGCAGCAATAATGAGGGGTCTTGAAATATCGAAGGTATCAAGTGCATGTAACTAGGGCGTATTCTGGTGGGAGTGGATGGTGAAGATGGTGAAGCAGCGAATAATCAAAGTCTGGGTCGTCTTATGAATAGGTAGCGGAGGTGGCCGATGGACAACAGGCAGGAACGGTATACCTACCTCTCACAATCTCCACGATACTTCTGTCATCTGTCGCGATTATCTCAACTCTTCCATTTTCATGCCTAATCTAAAGGATAGTCAATGGCTTGACATACTTCAAGCTGGGCAAGCTCACTCTCGGCATTTGCAAAAAGGCTTATCGCAAGTCGCCGCTTTGATCGCTGACATGTCCGGCTCGCTCGATGGCGGATGTCGCCGTTCGTCTACACACGAAGTTCGTTACATCGTACAACACATCAAGATCATAATTCATTGGAAGTGTCTAAATGAAGTGCATTCACTATTGACATGAGAATCATCACGCATCATCAAGAAATACAATACAATACAGACAGACGAATCAAGTCCAGCAGCGACCATTTCCCTCCCTTTCCCTCGTCATTCATTTCCACTTTTTTTTTTTTTTTTTTTTTTCATTTTGTGTTCTTTGTTTTCGCTTCCAATCATGAGATCATACCACATAATGTCGTCGACTAGATGAACCGCTGCGACTGCGATGATGACCGCGACGACTGCTATGACTGCGACGCCGGACCACCGTCTCCTTCACCACCGTATCACGATGGTGCCTATGAATCAACAGCGCAAAGAACGCCGTGATAAAGAAAAACACCACCTCCATTATACCCAAGGCAAAGGAAGCCTTGAGCATGGAACAAGTCTTGTTGAAGTTTGGTGTTTCGCCCGTGTACACAATCGATCCGAACGGACCGAGCGATACGGAGGAAGTACTATTACTCCAGCTTGTGCAGGAAGCGCCGGCGATGAAGCGCAGCTGATACACTCCAGCGATCAGGGCACCGAAGAAGCACAGATCGAGGAATGCGACGAAGACGGCTGAGCGGCGCGTGCTGCCGAAGCGCAGGATGGTGTCGATGCACCAGAAGACGGCGATTGTGCTGACGATGAAGAGGACGAGGATGTAGGCTGGGGTGAGTTGGTTTGCGTTGAGGAAGCCATTGACAAAGTATGCCTTGGATTCTTGTTAGCTCTCGTACTATGTGTGCTTTTCCTTATCGGAGAGACAACTTACCAGCATGCCAATGATCGGAATCAAAAAGACGATTTCCGTCAGACGCCAGAAGATGAAGAGGACTTCTGCGAGCATCTTGGCTTTTTTGACCGACTGACCACTCGCTGTTTATTGCTTTGCGATGCGATGCGATCCAAAATGTATGGTCGCCCAAAAGAGTAGTAGGCAGAGTAACCAGTGACAACGGCGCGATAAGACTCAAGGCCCCGCCTGTCAACAATTAATCTTCAGCTGAGAATGTTGGATTTTCGAGTTCAGATCAGCAGTTCATGTATGGAGTATAAAATATTAGATGTTTCCTAGAAAAAGAAGAAAAAATGCAAGAAATGACGAGACCGTGCATTCGTATTTAACAGATGGGACCGGTCGGAGATTTTTTGTTGTTGGCGGGAGGCTGGGGAAGGGAAGCTATACAAATAATCCGATGGCGGGGGATTCATTTTCCTTGTCGCACGTACAACCCAGCCATGCACGTCAGCTGGTAGCTGATTGATTACTCTGGCTGTTAGTTGATCATGGCGCTTGTTTAGTTATTCATAGTTTAATCTATTTCGTTTCTTTTGATTGAAGATGTCAGACAGCCAGCCTTGCCATGACAGAGACATCTAGACTCTGCCTGCCAACGGCCAATCACAGTTGGCCGTCGGGTTTATTTACTCGTGTGTATGCAGCCAATCATTTTTGTCTATTTTGCATGCTCTTTTCACCCAGCAGGAGGATGAGAAGGAGTGTTTCGAATGCCATCTAATTCATCCAAGTTTGCAATGCTATCAAATGCTACCGCTTTTCCAATCTATCAAACGTGCAAATTTTAGACCTCTCCCGCGAGATGTCCTCCGCTCTCAGTATTCCGCGGACTCGCCGATCGACCCGGGGGATAGTAGGTTGTATCGTACGGCTGGCGCGACGTGGCTGCACTTCGTCCCCTGTCTCGAGGGGTATTCATCTCAAAGCCTTCACTGATATCTTCACTCGACGATGAAGAATATCCGTCGCGATCCCGCCGTTTAGCACGGTATACCGTCCCTCTCCCAGGCACATCCAGTTGCGGTTCAGGGCGCAAAGAATATTCCTGGTCGAGATCCGCTTGTCGTCCCTGAGCATACATCTGCTCCCCACTCTCGTCGCGGAGCGGAGTAGTGTCGTCGCTATCACCCATTCCAGGGGGTATTCTGGGTTCAGTGGCCCAGCTTCGAATCGGGTATGCCCTGCCCTTCTTCCACGGCTCTGAGAGAGAAGGAAAGTATTGTCGGTATGATGCCCATGCCGTAAACACGCCCAACAATGAGCCGGTAATAACATCAAATGGATGGTGTCGAGCATCCATGATTCGACTCACGGCAATCAGCGTAGCGGCCAGAATAGGGACCATGACGACAATCGTTTTCCAGACTTCACCGCGCTTGTCCATGATGTGCATCTTGCCGCTGAGATAAAGGGAGAGATAGAATAAGCCGGCGAAGGAGGCTATCAATCAGAAATTAGTCTAATATTCGGAGCGCACATGGGGAGAAAGTCGCACAGCTACTATGGCCCGAAGGCCAGGACCGAAACCCATCCTTGATCAGCACCGGATCACCCTGACAAATCGTCGAATTCGAAAGACCATAGACCGGCATATCATGACTGTTGGGTGCTGGCTGGCAACGATCAATCAGATCCGGTCGCGGTTTTCCGCATGCATTCTTGAGGATCTGTGTAGTCACAAAGGCCAGCCCTTGAGACAACAACAGACCCAATATTCCGCAGTTGAGTTCCCACAAACGATCTTTCAGTCTGTAGGGGCCGGTTGATCTTCGTCGTCCAGATCCGTCGGGTGAAGATGATTTGTGGTGGGAGAAGATGCCATCAATCACCAGAGTATAGAGGATTATGACCACTAGAGGTGAGGCTATCGAGATAAGTAGTGCTTCTTGTATGGTGATCCGTTCTTTGACGGCAAAGGGATATTGGAGGCTTTTGTTCTCGAGGCTGAAATGTTGGTGATATGGTTCGATGCGATCTAGCATCCAAAATCCGACTGCAAATCCACTTAATCTTTCTGTTAGTACTTTATCATGCCTGAAGATTGCGAAGATTGCTTACATGATGAATACATAGTCGGAAATATATCTAAAACCGGTTCCATGCAGTTAGCACAAGAGATCGTCTCCAGCGCAAAATAGGATGACTGCTTACGATATGATAACTCGAGCTCTAAGCCGTTTCTTCGAAAAGGGCAACTTTGAAGGCAGTTGAGCCATGTCGCGTGACAATCAAACGAGCGGATCTGCACCCTCGGCTGGTTCGGAATAATAATATCACAACAGCTTTTGGTAGATTTCGGAGCAAAAAAGTCAAATCAACAAATAAATATCAAAATCGTAACAAAGGATTAATGAATGGCAAAACGAGAAAAATGATGATGCCTGCAGAGAGTGGATCCAGGCTTAGAAAGAATGCTTTGTTAGTGAATAATAAATGTGATGATGAAAGTGCACAGACTACGAGCCAGTGAGGCTTGAGCAGCGGCTAGCAGATAGTTACCTTCCTATTCCATGACTTCCATCTGAAACATGCCCGATTCGCATGTTATTCAGGAGTCGATTCACGTTGACATTGCGTTGGATATGGCTCGACTGAGAAAGAAACGGTTTAATATACAAAACTAGATAGGGTGTTACGCGAGTATGATACATGCAAATGCGATGAATATAGCAAAGCCATCTACATCTTTCCTCCAGTCATCTCCTCGACCACTTGTTTCATTCTCTCCTGCTCAATTCGCCATCTTCCGTTGTCGTCCTTCGTCTGATTGTTGACAATACTCTGGATCGTAGGCGGTGCCCCCTTGTTCCATACATTGGTTCCAATACTGCTGTCCGATCGCCATTCATCGCCGCCGTCAGCACGGAACTTGTCCTCAATTTCCTTCATGAGCTGCTCCTCTGTAACAATAAAGTCTCGAGCATTCATGTACAAGGTGTGAAGGTTGTCTTTGCGTTCGGCAGACTTCTCAAGCTGCTTTTCCAACGTTCGCTCGCGTGACTGGGCAATGCGGACCTCTCGGTCGGGGTCCGGGAGGATAGCAGGTCGCTCCAATAGATCCTGAACGACCGATTGTCTTGTCAAGCGCTCATCATCTCTCTCCGGCTGTCTCAACACACGCTCTCGGCGAGCCTGCTTGGCCGCACTGCGCCGCGTCATAGATGCCACTGTAGTCTGTTTTCTCTCGTACAATTCGAGTAAACCTTCTCTCAGGTTTTGTCGTCGGTTCTCTGCCATCCTCTGCTTCCATGCAATCGTTTCTGCATTGGGGTCGTTCTTCTTGATCGTCTTCACTTTGGTGGGTTCCGGTGTCACGGCAGAGATGTAGGCCGGTGTAGGCTTGTCGGGGCGACGGGCTGGGAAGATTTCACGCGGGACAGGAAGAGTGCCCTTGACTCGAGGCTTTGCGGGAAGATCAGGTTGCAATGTTTGAGGAACCTCGATGTAGTTGGGGGATTCGGGACCGACACGCAATTTGGTAGAGGCGGAGAAGCAGCGGACTTGCCTCGTGGCAGTCCGGTAGCTTCTGGAGAGCGACATGGTAATGAACCGCTGTAGTCGCACTACCTTGATTTGAAATAAAGAATAATGAGTTGAGGATGACTGCTCGATGTAGCACTGGGGAGTGCCTGGGGTGTTGGAGGTGTCCGCTGGCCGACAATTTTCAGTGATTGGCCCGTGCACCACTAGCCCCGGTCGCTCTTACTTTTTTTTTTTTCTTCTTCTTACCCGCCTTCTCTCCCAAATCTCTTGGTTCTTTCCTCGCCAGACACTCTGTGCCGACTCTTCGCTTCTGCTTCTATTTTTACGAAGAGAAGTTTGTTTCATCATCATGGGTACAGGAAAGAAAGAGGCCTCTCGCAGAGAGCGCCAGGGCAAGACGGGAGATGGCATGGCCAATGTCAGGACAAAAGGTGAAAACTTCTATCGGTGAGTATGCCAGCACTTACGATTGTGCGAACATTATCTGACTTTATATTGTCTACAGCGACGCGAAGAAAGTCCGTCATTTGAACATGCTCAAAGATGGCAAGGCCAAACACGATGCCCAGGGAAATATTGTCAAGGCTGCTTCCTACCAGTCTACAGAATTGCCCAATGCCCGGATAGAGCCAAACCGGAAGTGGTTCGGTAATACCAGAGTCATTTCTCAAGAAGCGTTGACTTCTTTTCGAGAAGCAGTTGCCGAACGAGCCGCGGACCCGTACCAGGTTCTTTTGAAGACAAATAAATTGCCCATGAGTTTGATCAGAGATGGTCAGGAGCTCAACGGCCTCAAGCAGCATCGGGCAAAGATGGCAATCGAGACGTCGCCCTTTGGCGACACATTCGGACCCAAAGCTCAGCGGAAACGCGTTAAGCTTGACGTCGGCTCGCTGGAAGATCTCGCTGGAGAGTCTGTTAAAATGCACGATTCATACTTGGAAAAATTGGATCAAGCCAAGTTGCTGAGTGGAAGATCCGGTGAAGATGACGCCGAAGATATTGGTGTCATGGGAGTCGCTCGTGAACACGTCTTCTCCAAGGGACAAAGCAAACGTATCTGGAACGAGCTTTACAAAGTCATTGACTCTTCAGACGTTGTCATTCATGTTCTCGATGCTCGCGACCCTAATGGAACGAGATGCCGGAGTATTGAAAAATACATTCGTGACGAGGCACCACACAAGCATCTCATCTTCGTTTTAAATAAGTGTGACTTGGTTCCTACCAAAGTTGCTGTAAGTCTCAGACTCTCCCCTCTGTTACACCCCCTGTTCTCCCCCTGTTACACCCCCCCCCCCCCCCCAAATTCCATCCGGCTACGCTGGTGCCATTGCTAAGTCAAGGCTTCTTCCTGTGCATTTTTTTGCCGTTCAATGGGAGTTCTGTCTGTTACAGCTCTGGTAGATTGATGCTCATCCGCCGCTCTATCTCTTTCTGAGTTTAGAGTTGATCGGCTTTCGTTTTGAAGGCTTATCGTAAAGGATGAGCAGTGCTTTGTTTTTGAGTTGAGCTCTGAATCCCGTCATTTGATGGTACCTCCTGTATCAGAGCTCTTAGTAACATTTCACACATTGTCTTTTCTTACATCAATGTCTGTTCTAAGTAGTTTCATGGACACGTGCTAACTTCGTGTCAGGCCGCTTGGGTGCGCCATCTGTCTAAAGATTATCCCACCCTTGCTTTCCATGCGTCTATCAACAACTCTTTCGGCAAAGGATCTCTCATTCAGCTCCTGCGGCAATTCTCAGCCCTTCACTCAGATCGCAAGCAGATTTCTGTAGGCTTTATCGGATATCCCAATACTGGAAAGTCTTCTATTATCAACACTCTTCGAAACAAGAAGGTCTGCACCGTCGCACCCATTCCCGGAGAGACCAAAGTCTGGCAATATATCACATTGATGAAGAGAATCTATCTCATCGATTGCCCTGGTGTTGTGCCTCCCAATCAGAATGATAGCGAAGAGGATATTCTGCTTCGAGGAGTTGTTCGAGTCGAGAACGTTCACAATCCTGAGCAGTACATTCCTGCCGTCCTGAAGAAAGTACAACCGCGCCACATTGAGCGGACCTACGAAATCAAGGACTTTGACGGTGATGCCATAGAGTTCTTGAGTATCTTGGCTCGCAAGGGTGGTCGATTGTTACGAGGCGGTGAGCCTGATTTGGATGGTGTTGCCAAAATGGTGATCAATGATTTCCTCCGAGGAAAGATTCCTTGGTTCACACCGCCTCCGTATAATGAAGGCAATGAGGATGAAAAGATTGAAGGCCGGGAAGGTCGCCTGGGAGAGATGTCTAAAAAGCGCAAAAGAGACACACCCGCGGCGGACTCCGAAGCAAAAGATGAGGAGAAGTCTGCAGACGAGGACGAAAATTCAAATGACTTCGAAGGGTTTGACGACGATGACGATGAATCCGACGGGGGTATCATCGTCTCGGATGATGAGGACTCCGAGGAAGTTGAGGCAGAAGACAAGGATAATGCATCTGCGAAAGATTGAAGTAAACGTCTAGTTTACTGTTTTGAATCAATCTTGCCGACGTGGAAGATCTCCAGCCCGTCCAGTGCAGCTTGACACGCAATACTGCGGTGAGTTACCTGCTTCGCTGTCCACAACCAGCTCCGCTTGGCTGCATTGTCCGCCACCAACATCTCACCGTCGAAACGCGTATGTACAGTTGGGTGCATACTGCACAAGCTCAACAGCTACCCCGGAAGCTGTAAGATGTATGTATGTGTTGGCTGTATGTAGCAAGCTGCGGCTTGCTACAAAAGCTAAGATGTCGCCTCATTGTTTCACATAGTCTGTGATACTGTCGATAACACATCAGACAATCAATACCAATGCATCAGTCGATGCACACTTTGATAAAAATTTTTTTCATCGCATAGTAAACTACTTAAGTAACACAAGTTCGTATTCGTCCTTCTGATCGTAGGCTATGAGGTAGCTCACGTGGGGCTGTGGCAAGTCAAGGTCTCGAACGCGACGGTCCGTGGAACAACATCTTCATTGTTCTTGTTCAACACCGCTGCTTCGAGAATAACCAGCTCGGCTCTATTTGAGCTCTTGTCAAGCGAGGTCAATGGGGTTTCAACTCTCTGACAATGTTTATTTCACTTTCAACTTATCTTTTTCTCTATTGAGAAGCAAGTATATAACAGCGCCAGTTTGGACGTCCGTTGAACATGGCTGATGACGCACCGCGGTCCTTGTCCATCGTCCCATATTCTTCGAATCGACATGTCGTTTTGTAAGCACTTACGAAGTCTTCTTTCTTCTGATCTCATTGCAATGGACCTGTAAAGTCGCTGATTACTTCATTTTTAAGACGCCACAACGATTCGGTAGTTGTTCTTGACCGCGACTCTCAACAACTAGTCCTCCGCAATGCGAACACGAGCAACAATGGAGACCTCGATTTCGATCTCCCAGACTGCCCGTACTGCCACCGCCCCATGCGCGGTCGAGACAATGAACCGGATGTACACCGAGGACGCAGCGGTGGCCCCGAACAACACGATTTCGTGACGCCAGAATATTTCCGTCTTCTTCATGACAGCATACCAAACTCCGAAGCATCTACACCACCACCACCACCACTATCACCGCGTCTACGGATCGCGCAACCGGCGCTGACAGATGGAACGGTTGGATCCTCCCCGCCGTATGTCCAACCACCGCCTCAATCTCCGCAAGGTATATCATCGACGGCGTTCAGTCAGGGTTATTTCAAAAAGTTCTTTGTTGAGGAAGCGGAGCTAGGCCGAGGCGGAAAGGGTGTTGTCCTCTTGGTGAAACACATGCTTGACGGTGTATCGCTGGGTCACTTTGCTTGCAAACGCGTGCCCGTAGGTGATGACCATGAATGGTTAGAGAAAGTCTTGATAGAGGTGCAGCTTTTGCAGCATCTGTCACACCAGAATCTGGTGTCGTATCGACATGTTTGGCTGGAAGATTTCAAGATCAGCACATTTAGCCCGAGTGTGCCCTGTGCGTTCATTTTGCAGCAGTACTGCAATGCTGGTGATCTTCACAAATATGTGGTAGGAAACGTCCCGGCCTCGACAACGGCACAGCAATTGAAAGAGCGTCTTCGTCGGAGATCCAAAGGCCAGCCTGAGACGCCAGACTTTTCGGGGCCTAGGAAACTTCACTTTGAAGAAATTTATTCTTTTTTCAAGGACATCACTTCGGGCATACGTTTTCTTCATGCCAATGGCTTCATTCATCGCGACCTCAAACCAAGCAACTGTTTACTGCATGATTCAGGCCAGGAACTGAGGGTACTTGTCAGTGACTTTGGTGAGGTACAATACGAGAATACAGTACGCAAATCAACAGGCACAACCGGAACTATTTCGTACTGCGCCCCTGAAGTACTACAAAGAGTATCTCCTAATGGCCCGTTCGTGAATTTTACCTTCAAATCCGACGTCTTTTCTCTCGGAATGATATTACACTTTCTATGTTTTGCGCAGCTTCCGTATCGCAGTGCGGATCTCCTGGAGGAAAAAGAAGACATTGACGAGCTTCGAGCTGAGATTAGCGGCTGGAAAGGTTTTGATGATACACTCAAGCGGCTTCGTCCGGACCTACCAGACAAGCTTTACACCATCTTACAGCGACTTCTATCGATAGACCCTATTCACAGGCCAACTGCGGATGAAGTCTTGGTCAGTATACAGGCAGGTGTTACAGGCAACGAGACCCGCCGCTTTGGTCGTGCCAGCTCCACTGGGGCTGATTTCAGTCAACGCATACAACCTATTGAATCTCCGGCCCCTGTCAGCTCTCGGCCATCTCGCTCTCCGGTCAAGAATGCGCCACGGTCTACCGGGCCTTTGGCTGTTCGATCACCGGTTCGATACGAAACACGAAGCGTTACTTCAAACATGAACGACGCATCATTTGAGACAGACCAAGACAATCACCATCCGAAATCACCCAGTAGTCAGGACCAGGACGTGATACTCCGTCCTCGATTCCGAAGCACACCATCCACAACACCACAGCGCATAGATGCCGATGACGAAGAACATACCGATGGCCAACGACGCTATACTCATCCCATGATACATTATCCCAACCACGACCCTCCGTCAACGCGACCAATGCAAACACCACTTCCATCACACAGATTACTCCCTCCACCCCCCGAAATCTTCTGGAGCCATAACTCCTTTTTATACCTGATATCTATTCCTTCCATGGACACTCGAATACCCATCCCAAACGCACGCGTGACACTGTTCATCGTCAAGCAAATCCTCATTTCGCAGACTTGCATGCCCCTAGCTGTGAATCCGTGGGTTTATTACCCCCTTTTCCTACTCGCTGTGCTTTCCTTGCCGATACAGAGCCTAAGGACGCAATTAATCTCATTGGCCGTTCATCTAGGATTGATGGCGCTGAGTGCAAGGATGGATAGTATCTGTGTTTGGGGTAGTTCTCGGGCGTTTTACCCATGATCTGGTGCACGATGCCAAGGATACATGAATGTCTTATATAGTATCATTACGAAATAACGAGTTTGATGAACTGCACATCTAGTGGCCCGCTCATCCATAAATTTTAGACTGGATCTGCGCGCACATCTTTACATACGTAGCCTATTAAACACCATATTATTTAACCCCAAGCAAATTGGCCACTGCTAGACAGACTTAAAATGTCTTAACTTTGTGAGACGACCTCGGGACTAAAGCCAGAATAGCTAAAATCAGTAAACCCCTTTTGCTGTCGGCAGGTTGAAGGTGAGCAGCTACGAGCTACACTAGGTAAGTGCACTACTAAATATACTTGATGTAGAAGGTGAAACGAAACCACATCTCCACGGAATCCACCCGACCTTTTATTTACCAGAGTAAAGCCAAGGCTAGGAGGAACTGTTATGATGCAGTCAGAGAGCCTTCGTTTGTTCATAGAACAAATCAATATCGGAACTTGTATCAGTGAGCATGGCGTGGGAGATCCCCCATCAATGATTCCTACCCTGTAGATAATCAATGATGCAGGAAGGGCCATATCACAGTAGTGTTGATGAAATACAAACTGCCACTCTCTCTTAAGAGAAGAGAAGGCAACATGTGTCTCATTCTCAACGTTCCCTCAAAATGCAATCTATAGACGAAAGAAGAGAAAAGTATAAAAACGATTTCAAATATTCTTTATTGAGTACCGCAGGATCAAGGCCGCAACCGAGCAGCCTTGAACTTACTAACCTTCCTCTTAGGCTGATCATTTTCATCCAACTCATACAGCTGATCCGCTTCATCCTCGTCATCCTTGTCCCTCACAAAGCCACCGCTTTGCTGAATCTTGAGGTTCCGCCGACGATAGAATTCAGTTGCTACTTCTTTGCGGTGAATCTCTTCGTCTATTTCGTCTGGATCCGGTGGAATGACGCTTATTTTGTCACTGACAGGTCGTTCGACAAGCGTTTCGGCAGTGATTTTGCCTTCGGGTGGTTGGGCTTCACGCTCTATTAAGGTTTTAGTAGCTGAAGCAGCGGCGAATACATCGCCTGCAATGATGGGTTGAGAGAATGGCTTGGGTCCTTCAGGTTTGGCGGGGAAGAGAGAAAGAGATGACGGGGCGGGTGGTTGATCGGATTTTTTGAGTATTGATGATTGAAGTGCGGGACTGAGGCCGGCTGTGGTCGAGTCGCCTGGAGTTGGAATACCATCTTTTCTGGCTGATTTGAATCTCGAGGATTTTTTCTTTGCAGAAGCTGTATCTGTAGTATCCTTATTACTAGTGATTGCTTTTGAGGCCGAACGCTCAATGATGGACTCTGATAGAGGCGCCACATCAGATTTGACAGTATCAATCTTTCGTTCAGTCTGTTCAGGAACAGCTGACCGTGTCGACTCTTGGGCGATATCTAATTCTTCGGCAAAAGCGACCTTCTTTTTAGGCTTCTTTTTCTCCTCAGGAACTATTTCATCTTTGTTATCCCTTTCAATAGCCGTGACTTTCAAAACACCTCCGTGTGATGCGGCTTCCGCTGTTTCCTTGGCTTCCGCATCGATATTCTGAGCAGGACCCAGGTTGATAAATCCGCCAGCCTTGAGTCTCTCTTCTAATTCTTTCATCTGCTGATGATATTCGTCCGTTAGTACCGTTGTTGTAGTGCGTCCATATTCGTCTTCATCTTCTTCGTAATCGTCATCATCGTACTCGTAGTCCTCGTCGACAGAGATCTCGCTGCCGTCTTCGTCCATTTCAAGCTCAGCGACAACTTTGCCGACCTCGTGGAAACCGTACTCGATCATTTCACGGCGGAGCTTTGCGTCTTCGGGAGACTCGTTCACCTCTAAGACAGGGGGTTCGGAATCAGAATCATCGAAATCATCGGTAATAGTGTCTGCGACTGGGGGAGCGACAGATTTAGCGGACGCTGGCTTGAATCCTTCCTTGTTGGCTTTGATGTCGGAGACCGAGTCAAGAATTTTTGCTTTGGCATCTTTCTTCGTGTCCACTTTGTCCTCTTCTTTCTTCTCGAACTCCTGGCCTTGCGGGACCTCCACACCAGCTTTCTTGAGCATATCCATAATCTCAGGGGCGCGGTCGGCCGGATTCGAGACCTTGCTAGAAATGACATCTCCGTTCTCATCCAGCTCCTCGAAAATCTCGGTCACGGCATATTCCTCTGTAGCGGCGTTGGGTCCAGGACGTTCGACAGACAATAATCTGTCCAGCTCCGTCTCAGCCGCTGATAGACGCTTTTCCAACGAAGCGACATTCTGCTTTACATAGTCGAGTCGCCGAGTAATCTGTGAAACGACCTGATCTCGAGATCGCGTAATGTTTTGTTTCTCGCCAATTATATCCCGGACTTCCTTTTCATCGACGACAGTCCCCTCATAAGCTATACCAACTTGGAGGATTTCGGCGCTCGTGCAGTCATGCTGTAAGGTCTTTATTTCGTCCTTCAATCCGTCATATTCTGCCTCACGAAGTCGCCAGTCGTAGAGGGATCTGCGCAGGGTTCGAATGTTTCCCTCGAGCTCAAGTCGTCGGCGCTCTAGTTCGTCTAGAGTGGCGTGTCGGACAGCCATTTTGCCATTCACTTGATGCAGTAACCGAGGGCGAAGTGATACTTCGTTTGTTGTGAAAGAGAGAAGATGGGCGGTTTGCGAAGGAGGCAAAAGCAAAAAATTTGGCGGGCGGCTTCTGATTGGTCATCCCCACACAAGCTCCGCGGGCAAGTCCGCATCCCAACTCAACGTCACTTCGGACTTTACAACACCCTTTTCATATCACAACATCTTCAGTTCAGTCAGTCAATATGGCTGACTTGAATGATAGCGCCTCTCGCCGGGACGAGGATGGTAAGTATCTATGCCCCGATCATTTGCGCTAACAATGAGGCTGACATACACGGAAAGAGGTGTGTCCCGTCTGCAAATCCTCAAGATACCTCAACCCAAATATGCGCTTTCTCATAAACCCGGAATGCTATCATCGTATGTGCGAATCATGTGTTGAAAGACTGTTTACTGCTGGGCCGAATGCGTGTCCGGTAATCGGTTGCAAGAAGACACTGCGAAAGAATCGGTTCCGGACGCAGACCTTTGAAGATATTGGCGTGGAACGGGAGGTTGATATACGGAAGAGAGTTATGGCGATGTGAGTTGCGCTGTCTATTATTCTTGGCACAAACTTACCTGAGATAGTCTAAATCGCCGAGAAGACGAATTTGATAGCAAACTAGACTGGGACAACTTCCTCGAACAACGCGAAACCATGATCATGAATCTGGTGTTAGGTATCGACGTAGCCAAAACCGAAGCCGATTTACGCAAATACGAAGCATCAAACCTTGACTCCATCAGAGCCAACAAGGCCCGCGCATCGCAAGAAGCCTCCTCATTCCTAGAACAGCAATCCTTTGAACAGGAACAAGCCCGACTGCGCCGCATGGCAGCACGGGAAGAATATGAGCGAGAACAGCGTGAACTCGCTGCAGGCCGTGAGGAGGTACTTTCTCGACTTGCATCAGGCCGACCTGGCGACGCAGCTAGTATCGCCCGTGAAGGCCAAAAGATTCTACTCAAGAAATCATCCGCGCGCCGAAGCGAGGAGGAAAGGTTACGACAGAAACAAGCCGCTCTTCGCGGCGAAAAGGGCAAAGGGGCCAGAGTAGTTTCTACAGCCACAGATTCAGACGCCGAACCAAGTCTCATCAAGGGTCTCAAGAAAGTCATTCAACCAGAGCCGGAAAAGCCCTACGACCCTTTTGGAGGCATCCGGGCAGACAAACGGGATTACTATGTATTGCAAGATCATTACCCATCTCAGTGGCTGGAGAATGCTCGTAATAATGCAACTTTTGCGGCGGGCGGATTTGATGTCAAAGAGTATTACTCACGTACACTCTTCGAAGCATTTGCTGGTCTGGGTGTCTTCGTGGATGAAGAAGTTCCAAAAAGAGATAATCTTGGCGGCGCAACTTCGAAAGCTGCTGTTGCCACGAAAGGGGCTGCGCAACAGGCTGCTACGGTTCGAGCTTCTGATGACGTTTTTTGATCTTTCGATCCCTTTCGGTATGAGGATTAGTTACGGTTTGGAAATCGGGACGCATAGCGATGGTGTTTATTAATTTGTCATTTGTTTCTCTACGCGTTGGCATTGGCGCTTTTCGGGATTTGTAACGAATTTGACGCCATATATAAACTTGACGATTCATTTATTCTTTGCTATCGTGGGCGCAGGGCTCTAGCCGTTTCGGTCTTGACATAACAACTCAATTCACATATAATCTAATATGCACTGTTCAATCTGGAAGTGATTCTCATTTTAAACACCTAATGATACATAACTCCTCGAGGCAATGAAGTGACACGAACCGGAATAGACGAAAACCAAATAAAAGACCTCAAACAAGACATGCAAGCAGAAAAGAACCATTAACTCCAACACCATGTAGTAAAAGGTAATCGAACGCCACTGCAAATATAGGATTAAGAGAACCGACTGGCAACATGTAACAGCTTGTAAAGGAACAACTCCATCAAAGGATAACCAGAGGAAAAGAAAATGAGGGATAGAAACGTCAAGAACGAGGCCAGATTTAGAGATGTCTTTCTCATCACTCGCTGGTTGAGGTAGAAAAGTCTCCTTCATGGACATACACCGAAGTCAGTCAACATGAAATCGATTCACCAAGAAATACTAAGACCGTATCCCAGACACATAATCATACGAGTTCAATCAGGCTGATCATAATCCGCAATTGAAAATCAACACGGCACGCATCCTTACTTGGTCCGTTTCTCAAATTGGCAAGAAAGCCCCTTACTATCACGTAGACATACACCGAAGTCAGTCAACACGAAGATAGGAAAGGCAGGTGTAAGGTGGGTGATAAGAAATGGCGCGAAAGCACTGTCTTCCAAGTCTGAAAATAGGGTTCTGGTATAGACAACAAGAACAGGGACATACACCTCTCAGATAAGAGGTCAGTCTAAAACCCGGACGTCGTATCGAACCAAGAGCCCCCGACGCCGTAAAAGCAATGGATCAGCCCGACAAGCCAATTACAAGTTTGAGCGTGAAGTATGACGGCCCGTCATCTCGGCGGTGCTTTCAAATCCCTCCCATGGTAATTCTTCGTCATAATCGTCGTCAAAATCCTCCACGTTCTGTACTGTCTTGCGACGGAGTGACTGGTCAGTGGCGCCTGTCAAGTTGCTGAGCCTGGCTGCGTTTTGGACGTCAATCCCAATAGACTGGAGAGTGACTTCAATCTCCCTTTCGGTCATTTCGTGACCGTCACGCTTTTGCCCCTCAAGAACGTCATACAATGCATATATCTGATCGGCTTTAGTGTCAATTTCTTTCAGCAGCCCTTCGATCTTGGTGCCTAGAGATTTTCTCTGTCGCTTGCCGAGAGACGCGTCATGCCTCGAAAAGGCCTGTTGTGTCATTGCCAGCTGCATCTTAAGATGAGAAAGTTCATCTTCAAGACTCTTGAGAACAGTTGCTAGCGCTTCTGCTGGTGGTCGAGATGGACGGAGAGTGGGTTCTTCATTGTAGGCAGATGGCTCGGGCATACGCTCAGAGACAGGGATTGGCTTTGGTACGGTAATATGAGTATCATCATGATTGTGAGTAACTCCGTCTGGCAAGAGACGCTTGCAAACTGTACAATTTCTACCATCATGACCAGCAACGCTATCAAGAACTTTCTGAGCCGTTTCTGAGAGTCGAACTGGCTCTCGGGTAGCAGTTTCGGCATAGCGGAGGGTAATATCTGGTAGAATGAAAGCCGACGTCAATTCCGGTATCGGTTTCTTTCGGCGATTCTGACTCTGAACAGAGTGGTCAGAATGGCGGCGTCGGCGTCCAGAAGGACACTCGCCGGCATCATCTTGATCTGTCCTCCCAGTCGCGTTAGTTTTACCAAGCGCAGAGGTTGGGCGGACAATAGGTTCCTTGGGCTCTTTTAACGATGACTTGCGTGGAGGATCTGAGGCAATCCGCTTGGCTGCAGTAGAAGTAATCGCAGTCAGCTCTCTTGCGGCCACAGACTGATTCTGCTTGCGGGTAGCTCTTTCAACCTCGAGTCGCCTGCGAAGTTTGGCAATTTCACGATCATCAATAAAGCTTAGCAAAGTAAAGTCCTGCCCTTCACCAGTTTGATTCTTGATTTCTTCATGAAAGTCCTCGGTAAAGTTTTCTGTGGTGTCCGCTTCCTCGACAATGACCCGCTTGATGCGTTGCTTTCCGGTGTTGGGAACCTTCCTACTATTCTCGGCCTCTCCTGATTTGTAAAGCGCTGTCGATTTTATAGCAGGCTCCAAGTTTACTGTAGTAGGCCTTGACAGGTTAAGAGAAAACAGTTCTTCATCTTGACGCTGTTTCTCTAATCTCGATATCTCCTTCTGAACCCTATCAAGAACCCTGCTTTCGGGGTCATCTCGTGTAGTGTCCTCCGTGCGCACGGCTTTCCCCTTGGATTGGCGCCGAGAACGTGTTGATCCAGATGTTTTCTGCGTATTGCCTTCGGTCAGATCGGTACTCACGGTAATGTGCTCCGTCTCTAGTTGATCCTTGGGAAGCGATTGGTGTGTGTTGGTATCGTTTCCGATCAGTTCCCGAGTCAGCGCTGTCAATTTGTTGACTTGAGCCCTGAGTTCCGCGTTCTCCTTCTTCAAAGCTTCATTTTCCCCCTTTGTTTCTTGTGCGTTCAAATAAGCGACCCCCAATTGTGTGACAGCAGAATCTCTTTCCTGGGCCAAGGACTTCAACGCTGATTCGTGAACTTGAACCTTTCGATCAGCGACATCAAGTCTGTTTTGCAAAGCCAAGTTCATTGCTTCGAGTCCTAAGAGTTGCGTGAGCGCCTCGATTCAAAAATGATTAATACATGCGTGATTGCTTACTGTTCTTGTCTTGCAGTAACTTAGTGCTGCCTCTAGGTTGCTCGCGATCTTCGCCTCCAAATAATCTAAGACGATCGTATTGTTCCTTTTGTCGACGCGAATTTTCGGCTTTGAGAAGATGGTTTTCCCCGCGGGCTTCTTCAAATTTCTTTTCGGCCTCAGATTTCGCCAGTTCCAAGTCCGCGACCTTGTCCTGCAACAGCTTCAGTGAAACGAAGAGGGCCTTCTCATCCTCGGGTATGGGCACATTTTTTAAGGGAAGATGGCCACGAGGCTGAGACATATCCATATCTTCAGCGGGAGGAGAGACAAAGCGTGTTGTACGGGGTCTATTCTGACGGGTGAAAACTGGAGTTCCATCTTCATAAACGCCTGATACTAGCTCCGAAATGTTGGGCAAGTCTGGAAGCAAAATCGACCCATTGGTGACAGTGTCCAGAGTATAAGTAGGGTTCGAGGCAGGATCATGCTTTCCACGGCGGGAGTCGCTAGGTTGCGTGTTACGCGACGCCAAATCCATAGCGGCTGCCACTTGAGCCGAAACATTTCCGAATCGAGTTGTTCGTGTGTTGAGAGGAACATTTTGTGGTCTCTCGTCGCTGATGTACGATCCGTCGTATGTCTCTCGTGCTCTTACATGCATCTCAGCTAAGGTATGACGAGGTTCGGTAGAGCGAGTCGCGTTCTTGGAGCGGCTGGCTTGAAACTGGGGGTCGATGTTTTCCTTTTGCAACTGGCTTGCGCGTCTTATTTGAGCATCTTTGCGTAAGGTATCTCCAGCGACTGTTCGCTTTGAAGAGCTCCGCATTGCTGATTTGGGTGGGGTGCTTGTGGCAGGATAATCAAGCTTGACAGCCGGCGAAGATGATCGAACGCTATTTTCGATGCTCATCATTGAGTTGCGCGAGTCGTCGCGTCTACTGTGGCCAGAGTTTTTCACACCTCGCCCAATCTCGATTGAGAAGTCATCTTCGGTCTCGTCGTTCGGAGATGATTCGACATCGGAAAATTCGGGAAAGGCACGGTTGATAGCAGATGTATCGATTGTGTACTCGGGATCGAGACGTGGAGAAGGGCTTTTCCCGGCAGTGCTTGGTCGTCGGAATGATGCTGGAAGATTTGGTAGCTCCTGACTACGGTCGAGTTGTCGCGTTGAAACAAGCGCTTCGTTCTCTGGGTCGAAGTCTGACATGGTGGATTCGCCAACGGAAGCTTGTGTATTTTCGGCGTGTCGCAATGAGTATGGACGCGTCATGCTTGAGACGAGTCACACAGATGATTGATTGATGGAGGATTTAGCTCATAAGTACAAGTATGTCCTATGGCCTCAGTGGTGTGGTATTATTGTGGTTGAGGTTGTTGGCTCTTTGTCGTGTCAAAAGACGCGCTTGGTTCGGCCGTTATTGTGAAATGCGGAACAGAAAATGCTTGCGCGTGCGTCTCGAATTGACTCAGAGTACGAGGATACGAAAAGCATCAAGCTGTCGCAGGGCGAGAAGTATTGGAAGTAAACGATTGCAGTTGCTCAAGGCTAGAATGCGATAGTTGGAAGTGTAAACATTGAAGTTGGGAGAGGAGGTTGGAAGAAGACCCGCGCGAGGCTTTTGTTTATCCAGAGGCCGCGGTGGGTCCTTCCCGAAGAGCGACGGCAGATCAACAACCCTAACCCTAATATCTGCACGTGACTAATGAAGCCCTAACTCACCCCAAAGACTCGGTCGATTTTGAACTCATCACGATGGATCTCTACAATTGGACTCGACTGAAACGGTCACGATCCCTCCCAAAGCTTTTACCTGGTATGAAAGCATCTCCTCATAGCATGGAGGGCACTTTGACATACTAATCCTTCTAAATAATAAAGATTAGGAGCTTCCTCAATCACTAACCTGACATTGAACTGAGAAATTCTCAATATAAGATGGGAAAATGTGTTTCATTCGCTCTGAACGGGCTCTATTCTATGTATTTCTATTTAATGATAGATATATAGATGACATGTCTTGCGTCAATATGTTCCAAGACTTCATTCCTCACAAGCACGAGCCCACTGAAAGACTAAATATCAGACTTGGGCAACCCAGTTAGTGGCTTCGTCGATCATACTTCGGAGTCTTTCCTTCAAATTCACGGCTAACTTATCAATCAATGCCCATGTTATTGGGTCATTGTCTCTGTCATATCTTTTCCCGAATTGAGCGATGAGATTGGCGACGCGGGGAAGCTGATCCAAGACCTGCATCATGGCAGTACTATCATGATTTGGCCCACAGTCGGCCCGACTTTGAGGAACAGTCTTTCCTTGGCTATTCAATCCCGAGCTTGTCATTGACTTTTTCCTCCCCTTTTTGGGGATCCGTGCACTGTCGTTACTTTTAGGCGATGTGCTTGCCGATGGTAACACTTTGATATAACATATGATAAGTTCGAATTGATCCAGAAAAGCATTGCAGGCAGCAGCAGCTAGCAAAGCCACCTCCATCTTCTTGGAGCAGGGGCAGATCAAAATTGACGAAATGCGCTTGATGAATATGGCCGACGACGTCTGCGTGACCTGGCTCAAATTTGATAGCTGATGGGCGATTTCAGTATCCTGGCGAGATACGTCTTCGGAGCTGTGCTTCATGGTGTAGTTGTTGATACAGCTTATAACATGCATAGCAACAGTGGCGCAATCATGGCCCAAAATCGTTTGGTCAGCAAATTGAATGTTAGCAGCCGTCGCCTGCATCTGTGTTTGCTCCATCGCAAATAAGTCATCTTGATTGTGGCTATAATCATTGGTATGCTCTGACGAGCCTGGTAAATACTGCTGAGTAGGCATTTCACCTAAAAGGGATGCTTGACCGTAATCAGTGGCATGAGGCCTGGGATTCATATTGAAGATAGAGCTCATGTTCATCAACGGGTCGGAAGATTCGAATTGGAATTCGGCATGACTTGTATCAGGTAGTACCTGCCCCTCCAGGTCGGGCATGACGATATCTTCTGGCGCATGCTGCGGTGAAATAAATGTTGAGTCTTCCTTTGTTCCTCCGAGATAATTCTTTCTGGTCTTTTTTTGAAATTCAGACTCGTCATTTATCTCGATTGTAGAATGAGAAGAATGAGAAGAAGGAGGAGATGATGTGGATGATGAAGAAGACAAATTAACTCGTTTTCTCATAACTAACTGGGGTTGTCCCGTAGATGAGGTATCTGTTGATTGATGACTTGGCCGTTTGGGTATTCGGCGTGCAGGGCTGTAAAAACACGGGTATTCTAGCCTTTTGCATCTGCCACAGACAGGTTTGGTCTTGTCACATCGTACTTTGGAAGCGGAGCACATATCACAAGTGTCCTTCAGCCTCTGTGACTGGGTTCCGGAGTTACTATGCATGTCTGTGGAGGCAGCCATCGTCTTGATGATTCGAATGAAGCTCAATGTATCTTTCGTGGTCATCCGGCTTATAAAGCTGATTAGGTCAAGGTCACACCGATGTCCACAAGCACAAAATACTCAGCTTTGGCAGAGGAGCCTCCACGTGCGTTTACTCAGTGTTCCAAAATGGCCCCCATAATTCGTGGCGTTGAAGCTAGTAGTAGGCTTCTAGCCTTAACTTCTCCTTCATATACGAGTATAAATCCTACTACCTAGTTACGCATTGTTTCCGCATCGTGTCCACAGCCAGTGATATCAGGCAATGCTATCAACATCCAACTAAGAAGAAATAGTCAAAGCTTGATAGGAGACAGCCTGGACCAACAGATGGCCTAGTCGCTGCGGGCGCGATCTATCATTTGATATCGCTATCCGCTCGTCAGGCTAACTTGGGGCCAAAGCTCGACCGTACGGTAGGACCTCGGAAATATTCAAAATAACAAATTAAGTTTCAAAGTCTCAGTGTGATCTGCATGTAATTAGATTGAGGTATCGATTGCTGAATTGTGGAGATCTCGTTTGGGGAAGAAGGTCCGCATTTCGACAGCCAGACAGCGACATATAACATGTACAGGAAACGGAATAGAAAGATTAATTTCTCTTGCAGACTTGGAGAAAAGACAGACTCTTATTGGAAGAATCCTCGATTCTAACCCTAAGTAGGATCATTTGTCAATGCACCATATTTTGAGAGCGTTTCTGCATTCTCGGTGTATGGTGACAGGAATAACAAAGAGTTTTAGTTCGGAGCCGTTGGTCTGTATTTATGCACGTATGTAACCTTCGACGGTAACTGTAATACACATACTGTAACTTCCATTACGGTATCGAGATAGATGAGATAGAACCCTATTACTTACTAGCTCATGCATACATATGCTCTTCAATGTAGTCTGGATGGGGTCGCCACTTCTAATATTGGCTTTAACACATTGGTGTCTACGTCAATATAGATGATCATATAGTAGTATCACATTAAATAATTTAATGTAATAAATACTACTGTCCGATAAAGGTTACTGTAGCATGTAGAACCTAAGTAGTGCTGAATGGCGTTCTAGGGCTGATTAACTGGTAATTGAGTGGCAGATTGTCAAACAAACCCATACCTAGACGTACCCACACTAGGCTTTCCAAGGCGCATTCTGACTCATTAATCTTCCATGGAATGGTGTGTGCATGAATTCTCCGGTGCCCCAACCTTGGTGTCTGACTCCTAAGTTGGCCCCCTGCTGAACAGCCTAGTACACAATTCTTAATTCATGTATGCCACGAGCACCACGAGCACTAAAAGTCGACAGTTGGTTGACCGTGCAGTCCAGTAGAAACTCCCCATGCGTATTGCGGAAACGTTAATCTCTCAACACGAGAGAAGTCAAAACACCCCCGCATCTAACTCCAAATGATCGTGTAATTTAGTTGACTTCGTGAACGCTGTATAGACGACTGCATGATAGTTGGGAATTAAATACCTGAACACGTTCCTGTTTGGAAAAAGATAAACAACAGAAAAAGAAAGTATTCCATAGGAGATCGTGATCCCTTCGTATAAAAGACAATTCAGCATAAGGAGATAGGAGCTGCATGGATAATGGCGTGGTAATATACCAACCCTGGCTCATGTTCTGCAGAACTAGATAACCTACAATCATTTGATTTGATTGGTCATGAAGAAACACGAGGAAAGTCTGACGATATCCGGTTTTTCGTAACGAGGGTTTCCGGTCTATGGTAATTAGAAATCAGTCTAAAGAATGAGACTGCTGACCAACATGTTATCGAGAAAACACGAGGAATCCTATTCGTCAATGTGAATAGGAAAGCTTTCGCATCTTCCACCTAGATAGGGATAGACCCCTGGACCTGGTAACTGCAATTCTTCTAAGTAAACAGGCTTCCCTTCAGCTACACTGAATGCAATGTATCAAATTTAATACCTTGTCTCGATACCGCAAAGAAAGAATTTCACCGCAATTATGAACCCAAACCTCGAACTGGGCAGGCCCCCTTCAAGCAATGGAATAGACCCAAACTACTTCAGCTCAGTACCGAGTTCCAGTATGGACGAGCATATTCTAGGCTTTGAAGCTGCGGCCAAGGAGTCGCCTTCTTTACTATCTTCTTTCTTCGGCAGACTACTCAACGAAACTTACTCGACAGACCAAAGCTTTCAACCTGAATCAACAACGGATAAGCGTGATAAAGATGTATGGGCGACCGAGCCCGTCAACAGAAATTTTAGATCATTGCCGGGCTCAGGGTTTGATAGCTCATTCGTTGAGGCTCTGGGGGAAAGCAAAAATGCCCCAATGATGGAATCAATCAACGGCACTAATCCTTGTTCGCCACATGCAAGAACATGCATGAGATTATCTCAGCGGATCTTTGAGGTGCTACACACCCCATCACCTTCGTGTCTATCGAGTGAAGCCTGGGTATTGAATGGAAATCTACCCTCTTCACCACGTATGACAGACTCAGTTTTAAGCAACAACCGACAAGTCATCCGGGCGGCTCTCGGAATACTGAACTGCTCGTGCTTCTCAAACTTCCATATACAACTGATACTCCTCATCATCTGCGCGAAGCTAGTTGCATGGTATCGAGCCCTTGTCCGCGCAACATCTAGCGCACACCATTCCTCTAGCCCCCGTATTGACACCCGGACATTGATTTCACCCCCGGTCAGCTCTGTTATGACAAGTGATACCTATTTTACAGGCCATCGGAGCAATACCCACATGGGCCTCGAGGAACGGAGTGAACATGTGGTGAACCGACCTATTACTATGGGTGGATATATCATAGATGCCTCACTCGAAAACAAACTTCGAGCTCAAGTTATACTTAGTGAGATTCCTCATTTAGAGTCGCTCATCAAATCGGTATACAACAGCCTGGCTCGCATGCAAGCTGGAAACGAGAAATCCCAGACTAGCCTTCCACACGCGGCAGATAGGCCCTTATCTGCATCTTTGCCAATTAATACCGATCAACCGACGTTCGACGGTACCAACAACATTCATTCCATTCCTGTCCCTCGTCCATTTCCGAAGAAGACGTCTTTAGGAGAAGCTCCCCATAAAGCTGCCATTCTAGAGGACTTCAACACTTTCCTACGCCAGCAACTACAATCCATTGAAGAGGACATAGTTGCGGTTCTAAGCAAGCAAATCAGTTGAAAAGTCAAACAGAGATATAGATTTTTTCATTGAAGTTGCAACATTAAACATAGGTTAGTGCCGCGGAAATTTCATGTATGTCGTTCATAGAGCTAATAATAAAAATCCCAAATATCATTCTAACAAACTTATAAATCCTCGGACAGTAGAATCTGCAAGTATTTCAAATCGTGATTTACTGCCTAAAGTTTGAGGTCTCTTCAAAGTCCAAGAGTATCCCTCCAGGTTATATTAATGACATTCAGAAAATATCACAATGTACTGGTAACATAAAGTTCCTAAAGACATTTAAACACATCAATTGATAAAAAATTGTAGTCCATTCTAGATCAAAATTTATATGTATATATATATATATAGTCAGGTCAACTGAAACCGAGGACACTCATCAGAACCAGTACTTATACTAGCGTGATTGCGTTATCTTCCAGATTCCTGGGAGTCCTCGATGGCTGAGTATCAGGAAAGCATCTAGACTTCTACTTCCTTGACTTCTGTGTGAGTTCCAGAAAGCTTCTCTCCCATGAGCAAAGCCTCAGGGTTCACCTTCTCTAGGCCGAGACTTCCGCGTTCCAATTTGGCCCGGTAGCCGTTGTACACGTCGGCAACGAAGAAATCTTTAAAGACATTCTTGACCATATGAAGGACTTTTGCCTCGTCTTTGGTCAGGGAACCTTGCTGGATGTTGTCTGTAAACTGGGGTCCTGCTTGGGATGAGCCTTCAGCACTGTCATCCGCCTTCGTCTTGGCTACGGTCTCAGTAGTGAAGTCGATAGCCCGAGAGACTTCGTCGTGAGTAGTCTTGCCAGTGACATCGGAAATACCCTGAATAACTTTCCTCAAAATTAGTTTGTGTGTACTACAAGAGCAGGACTTTTCGCAAATTTCGGAGATATTTACCAGGACGGATAATTGTAAAGGCATCATCAAAACCATCCTCTCCCTCATTGTTCATGATAGGAGCGTCACGGGCACGAATTTGCTTGGTGGCACTCATGACAACGAGGAGGAAACGAGTAAAGCGGTCTCGTACTCCAGTAGAATGCCATTTCCAGGCCTGGGTTTCATCACAGTGACCACGAATTGAAGCGGAGATGGAAACTGCAGCGGAAAGAGCACCGGAGAAAGCCAAATGCACACCAGATGAGAAATAGGGATCAATGAAGCATCCCGCATCCCCAACAATACGCACATAAGGACTGGCATACTCCGAAGCACTGTACGACCAGTCAGAAGCATGCTTAACTTCAGTGTCTAGCTTGGCGTTTTGTAGCAAATGAGTAACACCATGAGCATCTTTGATGGACTCGATGTAAAAGTCTCGTCCATTGTCAGTAGTTGACTCTTTCTTCTTCTTGGTCGACATTTCCTGATTCATGACCACGCCAACTGAGACAGTTCCGTTATGCAAAGGAATGAACCAGACCCATCCACTACCATCTATATTCAATCTAGATTAGTATTCTATTTTGAGTGCACGAAATTTCCCGGACTCACCTTGCAGAGCTTCAAAAAATGGTTGGCCTTCCTTGGGTGTTCCAACACCGTAAGAGATGGCACCTCGCCAGTAGCCCCAGCTTGCAACGTTCTTCAAATCCTGGTTGTAGGAGCGGGTTTTCAAGTATTTGGTGGTAACGATACCAGCACGACCGCTAGCATCAACCAAGTAGTCGAAAGAGATGCTGCCGGTCGTACCATCCTTAGCAGTCCAGGTGGCCGAAACTGGTCGACCGGGGTCAGCGGTGCCGTCGGTTGGGAGGTCGGAATTCTCGTTGGGCACAAATTCAAGAGAAGTCACCTTGACTCCATCAAAGATTTTGGCGCCGGATTTGCCCGCATGTCTGAAGATGAGGTCATCGGCCTCAGAACGAATAACGTTCCATGCGTAGCTGTCTGGACCGGCCGCGACGATGAAGTCGGTATCTTTTTATATGCATAGTTAGTGATAAGCTCAAATTTGCGCCTCAGGCCATGAAGAATGTGTACTCACAAGCTGTCTTCTGATTGTTCAATTTGAAGGCAGCGCCGGTCTAAGCGAAGAATGCTTAATAAGTACTCTGATATTTGAACCGCTCAGCTGCACTTTGGCAACATGTCGAAGCATACCTTCTTGATGAACCCATGGTTATTAAATGTGGAGTCCAAGTCAATGAAACGAAGGAAATGACGAATTGAGGCTACCATGCTCTCTCCGACGTGGTATCTGAGGCATTAAGACAAGCAGACTATTAGCATACTATGTAATTGCCAACGACAACTTAATTGAACCAGTATGTGTATCAGACTCACCTAGGGAAGATATCGGCCTCGAGTAGGACGGTGTCAATGCCCTCACGTGCAAGAGCTGACGCGGTATAAGATCCTCCGGGGCCACCACCAACTACAAGGACAGTGGTTTTGTTTGGAATAGACATCTTGATCAAGTAAGTGTAAAGTTTTTTTTCTCTATGTTATCTTGTTGTAAAAATATAGTATAATGAACAACAAATTGTTGCAAGATGTGAAAGGAGATCGATGCTTCCCTTTATTCCACGTCTCTATACACTCGACTACCGAAGACCTCTGTCTCGTGTCTCAAGCTCACTTTTAGAATGAACACCGGGCTTTCAGTCACTGTTCGCCTCGACTACTCTTGTTAGCTCTACCATCATAGCTAGGAGATCTATACATCTCTGACGCTATTAGATGCAATTGTGGTTGGGTCGACGAATTAGATTATTGGCTTTTACAGCAGCTCGAATCAAATGGAAAAAGTGACTGCATGACGCGAAGGGTACAAAAAATCACCTTGCTTTCTTGCTGATAGTCGGTATAGGTCCGCGGTCCGACACATGGGCCGATAAAAAAAGGCAACAACTTTTGAGAAACAAGGAATGTATTGAAAGTGCTCGGTTTCAATTCCTGTACTTACGTGACAATATTAGGTATATGTTGTAAGCAATACTGGTACTAGATACGTGGGGATACGGTATTGTACTACCTACGGTACCTAGCCCCCTCGGTGTAAGGCTCGGTCGAAGCATACCTTCAACTACATGCTGGACAATGACGATGGTGCTGTCATTCGTGTAATAAGTGTCTTTGTTTGCTGTGATAGTTTTGTTCGCGTTCGCGATATTGATTTATAATCAATGTAATCATGGTCTTATATTTTTTTCTTTGAAAGGCCGAAGGCCGAGCGCGGTATATTGTAGTTGACATAATGTGTAAAAGCCCTAAGCCCCCAACCGATCTGTTAAAGCACCAAATTTATACGACCCTTCTTGTTAACATCGCGCGTACCCGACCAGAAAGTTCAGCTCACAGCCACTTAAACCTTTTCGTTTTGGAAGGATGGCTCTTCGAAATGTGATTATCATCGGTGCAGGTGGCCACCTTGGCCCCTCTATCTTGTCTGCCTTCCGTGGTGACTCTCGATTCAACGTTTCTGTGCTGAGCCGCCAATCGTCCACTTCGAAATTTCCGGAGGACACTAAAGTGCATCGGGTTGGTGATGACTATCCCGACGACGAAGTTCTTTCAGCCTTCAAGGGCCAAGATGCTATCGTCTCCACTATTGCGACAGCAAGTGCTGGACAGCAAACCCGTTTTATTGACCTTGCCATCAAAGCTGGAGTCAAGAGATTTGTACCTTCCGAGTTCGGAAGTGATACTCGTCACCCGAATGCTATGGCCATATTGCCACAGTATTTTGGTGGCAAGAATGCTGCGGTCGACTATCTCAAGGAAAAGGAAAAGGATGGCCTGACATGGTCTTCATTCGTGACAGGCCCATTCTTCGAGTTGTACGTCTTAATCCATGCCCCTTTTACTTCTCAATTGCAGTACAAACATTCCAACCGTTCCAACCCACTTGTTCATATGTCTTGGTACACAAATATTTATGCACGTACAAAGCTACCCCTATCAGTTCGGTAGCTACATATGTAAATAGACACAAGTTCTTCAGGAAGGAAGTTCCCGTTATGATGCAGTTGACTATTACTCTTCAGAGCTGGATTAATGGCTGACTTCAAAAGGGCAATGGCCGGCTTTATGGGTTTTGATATTCCCAATCGCAAAGCAATCATCTACAACGACGGGGAAGGTTCCTGGTCCACCACAACCATGCCTACAATTGGCCTGGCTGTGAAAAACTCTTTGCTTGAACCAGAGAAAACTGCCAACAGGTACATCTATACCGCCTCATTTACAGTCAAGCAAAACGATGTTCTCAAAGCGCTGGAAAAGATCACCAATGCAAAATTCGATGTCGAATACGTCGATGCTGAAGCTCAAAAGGCAATCGGAATGGAAAAAGTCTCTAAGGGCGATTTCAGTGGTGCAATGTTGTTGATTCGTTATATCAATTCTGTAGATGGAAATGGTGGCAACTATGCGTTGTATCATCCCACAGATAACGAACTTCTGTCTTTACCCAAAGAAGACCTCGAAGAGGTCCTCAGAGGCATCGTGAACAACTAATTTCTGTTTGACAGTGATGTGTCCAAAGTTATATTTAGCGCAGCCCGGGGCGGGCGGGAATGGATTCTATTATGGTTTGATGTTCTGCTCTTGACAAAATTACTATAATATGCCATACCAAATCCCTTCATGCACCTTGCCTTGTGTAGACAAGAGTTAAATATAATTTGTTCCTTACCTAGGTATCAATAGATGATCCATTGGACTTTCTTGTTAGATAAAGAGGTCAATGTGGTTGTATCAATATTTAAACGCCTACGACCTAGGTATATTGGTGCAACCAAGACTGTATTTATTACACTATGAGCGTACGTGTTCAATGTGATATCTTAACAAATATTCCTTAGTACATGCATCAAGTATAATTAGAACAGAAAACGTAGCTACCACTTAACTAGCTCTGCATCATTTAAAGAACCCAGACCAAAAGTAGCTACCCCGATGGCTGCACTGACAGCTACTGCCTCACTAGCATATGTCCTCATTTCTTTCTCATACTTTCCTATTGCCTCCTTTGATATACCATGCTGACATATGAGTCTTGCAAGATCCGCACCATCCCTAAGAGCAGTAACTGCACCACTAGCTGTAGAAGGAAGCATTGCATGTGCGGCATCACCCACAATGGTCACTCTTGCATGTGGCTCCCATGGTTGACGCAAAGATTCGGGGTCGACTGTTAGCAAACGGAAAACGCCTGTCTGCGTTATATCTTGATATTCAATAAGTGGCCGTAAAGAAGCATTCCAATGCTGTGTCATAAACTTTGCTAGTTCTGAAGGCTTCTCATTATGATGTACCCCATTTGAAGCTTCAGAAACTGGGGCAGTTGAGTTTGCCTGTGGTATCAATGCCCAGTAAACATAATCATCAGGAAGGTCTCGCTTGTCTTTGCGTTGTTCTTTCGGTCGAAAACGAATGGCTTCCATTAAGGTCAAGCTACCTTTTTGGTTGTCTTTGATGAAGGAGAGAACATTCAGGGCCTTCGGGAGCATATGACTCAGGAATTCCGGTTTGAGTGGCGTTTTACCATAAAGAGGTCGACTCTTTGTGTCTAGAACGCGCAAATTGGGCAAATACTGTCTGCGCACTGCTGAGCGAACTCCATCAGCTCCGACGATCAGCGACCCCAACTGAGTTGAACCGTCCGCAAAATGTGCAATTACGCTGTTTTCGTCTTCGGCCATTTCGTATCGTAGATATTCTTTTCCATACGTAACGTGATCTTTCAGACCGGTCAGAAGTACCTCGCGTAAGACGGCGCGATCCACAGTTTGCGGTTTCTCTTGACTTTGAGTCAATTTACCCTGTGGATTGTTCTTGCCCATATCAATTATGGTAAACTCGGTTGTGACAGCATCGATATTTGGTAAAGGCCCGAGTACGGTTTCTGCGCAAGTCTCTGTAAAGATATCGTATACGTCCGTCGTTAGCACGGAGCGAAGAGACTGAAGACCCTCATTGTGAAGTCGGATGCGATATCCTTGCGTGCGAACCTCGCTCGGTTGCTCGCGTTCAAATATCTTGAATGGAATCGAGGCATTTTTTCTGAGACCTTGAGCGAGCGCCAGACCACTAAGTCCTGAGCCGATGATGATGATGGGGTCTCGAACCTCACCCATTTTTGCCTCTGGATGAAGAATAAAGAGGAGTTGATCAATGTAACAACGAGCTATAGATATTGTTGAATGTATTAACAGTAGTATATGGGAACTCGATAGGACGTTAGCAATAGTACCTCTGCTTAATTTCAAGATATGTACCGGTACAACTGCAAAGGTACTTACCTTTTTAGGCAAATACCGTTGGCTAGCCCCAAGGAGCCTGACTCATCAGGCATCAATGATACTTAATCTATTCTTGCCTGCACCACATCACCGATAAATACGAGGTTTAAGAAACAAAGTTCCAACCTTTGAATCGTTGCGCATATCGCGCGACTCCCCACAAATTGTCGTAATGGACTTCTCGGGGAAAAAATGGGAGGTCTGATCATTGTTGCATGGATGTTTCTCGTATAGGTACGCGTATATGCGTATATGGTTGCTATACCGAGGGACCAATCAAGTATTGGAAAGCTGAGGCACCTTACGCCGAACGTGGTAAGAGAGCTGTAGGTATCCTAGTTACATGTGTATTATATGCGCCATGACTCGTGCACCTAACTTAAAGTGTTCAAGTGTTATCTGCAATTTATTTTTGCAGGGATTTCAATACCGATAAACCAACGTTTTCAATAGGGCCGATAAGAATACTCAGCTTCGAGCATACCTATGCTAGTGAATGTGGTCTAAACGGTGAAAGTACAGGTGACCATCGTGAATTAGTCGAAGGCCTTTGGCTAAATCATACGAGCGGTGTTTGGACCTGTTGAGCGGCTATGAGCAAACTCGTGGATGTTCGAAGTATAGTCAGATCTGAGAACGGATTTGCCGGCCATGCTGAGGTTTTCTTAAATACTACAAAGACATGTTGGTAGTTATTCACGCATACATTAGAACATACCAAGCAAGAAATACGTCGCAATCAGAGACCTAGATTCAGGCAATCTTAATATGGCTGAATCAAATGGGAACAGCACCCGGAAAAGCTTGATCTCTTTACTCAAGAGCTATGAGAGCGATCTCCAATCGTCCATCAAATCAATAACAGATTACCTCGAAAACGATGGCATGTTAGACTGCTTATCCGACCCTGGGGCGACTAACCTATCCATACCAACAACAGCACCAACCTCTGTGCTGGAAGCTCGACAGAACTTGATATCATCAGCGTATACCATCCAACAGATAGCAACCGAACCGGCTGAATATATACCTTATTTGGCTATACATGTAAGTATTTGACTCTCAATATCTGGATGGAAAAAGAGTAGTATCAACTAAATGATCTTGTTTACCACAGTACCAAGTATTGTCCTGTTTTCAATGGCTGATTCGATTCGATATCTTGCCTATCATTCCTCTCACTGGCAGTATTTCTTACAGCGAGATCGCCAAACTAGCTACAGTATCCGAAGATCAGTTACGAAGAGTCATCCGTATGGTTATCACAAGTAATTTGCTAGTTGAGCCAAGCCCAAATCAGGTAGCACACAATGCGGTGTCATCGACATTCATCAAACAGCCTGGTTTTATGAGCTGGGCAAAATTCATGATTGCGTACTCAGCTCCAACCGCTGCATCATTTGCGGATGCCTCTGAGAAATGGGGGGATACTTTGAAGAAGAACGAAACTGCGTTCAATGTCGCTTTCTCAACAGACAAACCATTTTTTGATTACCTTGCCCAGTCTGCAGAACTGACTGAGACCTTTGCAGCGTATATGAAGAGTGTGCAAGGAAGCTACGGAACGAGTTTAAAACACCTGGTCAACGGATTTGACTGGAAGGCTCTTGGAGAAGCCACCGTCGTCGATGTAAGTCCTGCCATACCGAATGATAGTCGAATAAGTGGTCAAAGTTTCGATACTAATCGTTGCCGTGGAACTAGGTTGGCGGATCTACTTGCGCATCCAGCATTGCACTCGCCGATGCATACCCTTCGCTCCAGTTCGTCGTACAGGATCTGCCCGACACGATCAAAAATGCACCGGCGGTACTATCCAAACAACCCGCGTCCATTCAAGCACGAATAAAAACGCAACCCTATGACTTCTTCACCATGCAAAAGCATCACGATGCAGACGTATATATGCTGCGCATGATCCTACACGACTGGCCCGCCGAAATTGCCATCAATATACTCAAGAACCAGTTACCGGCTCTCAGAGCAAGTTATCCTCGTTCACGGCTTCTTATCATGGACACCGTTCTACCCACACCGGGCTCTGATTCAACACCTATTGTTGACGAGGCTTTATTGCGTGTTCGCGATCTTACAATGATGCAGACTTTCAATAGCAAGGAGCGGGAGGTGGGAGACTTCATTGATATATTCTCAAAGGCAGCGGATGAGCATGGCTATTTATATTTGAAGTCAATCATCAAGCCTGTGGGTAGTGTGATGTCGATTATGGAAGTTGGATATCGGCCATACCCAAATTGATTTCTGATCTCTAACTAGGCACCCTAAGCAATGAATCTTGTCTGTCATCCTTATGACATAATAGAAAAGAAATCACGTATTTTGAACGGTAAATCTCCAGGGCGGATCTACAAATCTTGCATTTGTTACTATTTATGCACATGCTATTTCCCACTAAGCTTATAATGTGGCATGAAGTAAGTACAATTAGACAGCTACGTAGGAATAATGATATGTAGACGGTAGAATATCGAGTTCTTGACCTTAAAATGCAGAAGAAATTCTCGAATACAAATCACTCTCATTTTGGGCACATCTATCTATTTTTCTTTACGGAAAAAAAAAGAGGAAAAGACTATACATTTGTCAAATCGAGTCTGAAGCCTCATGCACCAGCACCTCCTTGAACATTCTTTCCTTTAACACTAACCCACTTCATAGGTGCACTGCCAAATATTGTACTGCAAGCCATCACGATGACGATGATAAAAACTGTAGTTATTGCATTGTTGTAGGCCGAGATTAATCCTGGTAAGTATTGCGATGGGATTTCCGAAGCAATGTTGGTGGCACCAGCTAAGGCAACCTGTGCTGCATCGACGCCAGGAATATTTTCGGCTATGTATTTCTTTAGGTCGTTGGTAATGACGTTATCGCCAACTGAAACAAATATTGACGCGCCAAAAAGCTGGCAGAAGATGATCAGCGCTGTTGCAATTGGAATTTCACTTGCATCAAGAACAGTCTGAATCGCAACCATTGGTAGTTGTAGTCCAATACCAATTCCTAACCCGAGAAGAATTTGATATCCGATCCATTTCCCAGATCCAGTATCTACCTCCCAGGTTGTAAGGAGACCTGCCCCGATAGAGGTTAAAACCGTGCTGACTAGCATGAAGGGTGTATAAAATCCGACGATCGAAACCCCAGCACCGGAAGCGATTGTACCAAAAACAACCGCTAGAAGCAAGGGAATATTTCGGATACCAGACTCGTAAGCGCTGACATCCTTGACGGCTTGAAACCAGATAGGGATGTAATAGACGGCCACGTAGTAAGCAGAGCCCATAAAGAAAGCAAATAGTGCAGATGCCCAGACATTCCGTTTCCCAAGCATTGATGGACTCAAAGTTGCATATTGAGGTTTCCAGAATTGGACCGCAATGAAAGCAATCAACGTGACACCGAATACGACAAACAAGGCAATTATTCGTCCACTTGACCATGCATAAGTAGTGCCACCCCATTCCATAGCTAGGAGAACGCACACGATGGAGGGAATGAATAGTATGGTGCCGATGATATCAAATTGCTCTAGGCGTTGTCGCCATGGCAAATATACAGCGCGGTGCACGGCCTCAAAGAAAAATGCAATAACCAGCATCGCAACACCGCCTATTGGGAGATTGATGTAAAAACACCATCTCCAAGTGCTATGGGTTGTGAAGGCGCCTCCCATGAGTGGACCGACGACGGAAGAAATTCCATATACACCTCCGATTAAGCCGTTGAAGGCCGGTCTTCTCGCCAATGGCACTGATGTAGCAATAATGAGGTATGAACCGGAAAATACGCCGGCTGATCCCAAACCCGCAATAGCACGACCAACGATAAGGGCTGGACTATTCGGGGCAACAGCGCAGATGAGAGATCCCAACTCAAAGATGAAAATGGCTATTAGATAGACCCATTTCAGCGGGAAGAATGTGAACAATTTGCCGAATACTAATTGAAATGCCGACGTCGTGAGCAAGTATGCTAGTCGTACAATGATATATTAGTTTTCACGATCCAAGTTTTGATTAACACATGATACACGTACCACTTCCATACCATCCGACATCATTCAAACTGTTAAACTGATTCGTAATTTGTGGAACTGCGGTTGCGATGATTGTACTGTCAAGGGCGACTAGGAACATTGCCAAACAAAGTGCGATACTAAGTCAGTGAGTATTTGAGCACTAGATGCGGATTTCGGGCCAAAGGCTTACGCAAGAAGCAGCAGCTTTAGTCCTTGCGGATATTTGTCGTCGGTGCCTTCATTTGTGGTCTCGGATTTTTCATTCATTTCTAGGTCGGCTTTTTCCACCGGTAACTGGTCCGATGAGACCTCGAGTGACGACCTTACGGTATTTTTATTGGAATTCTCGATAGACTGGCTGGGAGCAGTCATTGAATCTGCCATTGTCCCCATTCTTCTGATTGACCGTCTGGCTGTGGTGTACAGATGCCAATTATTGAAGGTAGGTTTAGAGAGATGTCATGAGAGAACAACAGTGTCCCAGAAATGGTAGGCTAGTTTGTTGTTGGTATGTTGTGGTGACTGCCCAGAGTGAGACTAGTTTGATTACTTAGAAGGAAAAATTATTGAGGAAACTGGGCCGGAGGTCGAATTTTACGTATTTGAATGATTTAGTGAATCAGAAACCTTCGACCGAGCTACAGAGCAAGACTACCCGATGTAGAACACAATTTTCGCACAGCTAAAGCCCCGATGTCTGGTTTCTTGTCCCATTCCACCGAAAAAAGCATTGCTCCGCCGAATGTTGGTACCGACAGTGATGCGAAAACCAAATTAAGAAATGCCCGCAGTCAAAACAAATTAAAACCCGACAGATCTCCTTTGGTGTACTCATATAACATTGGCAGGGGTCAGCTGCAGGGGTCTATTATAGACTTTTAAACAGCCGACGAGGACACTGAAACGTGCCTATGGAGTAGGTTGGTTTGTAACCAACAAAAACCCTCATTAGAACTGCTATTCCTAAAGCTCGTAACCAGTATAAACTATTTTCTATTCTACCACCAACACTTCTTGGGGGCCGGCAGCAAAGGATGTTGAACCCAGCTTGTTACTAAGAATATATGTATGGTATATACGAATTTAATCACATGTTCTACTTCTGTATATTGAAACTGCGTTTTATACGAGGAGTAATTAAATGGCTTCATTTCGTTTGTTTGTGGATATGGAGACATTGCATATACTTGGTATGTATCTCGGACTATCTGAGGCTCTAAACTATTTTATGCAGTTTTCTGTACCGGCATACATCAAACGCATAGAGTATGCTGGAGCACCTCTTGGGTAAATATTGGCAAAGAAAAAGCAGCGCCATTAATCACTGTCAGAGGTACATAGAGATCAACAGACACGGTTCACTCAATACGTCGCAGGCATTGTGGCAATTTTCCCTCCATCAACCAGTAAAACGCTCCCATTGACGAAGTCACCGGCCTTGCTTGCAAGGTACAGAATAACACCCGCGATATCTTGCTCACCGCCGGCTCTTTCGGCGGGCTGGTATGATCTCGAAAAAGCTCCTACTTCAGTGACGGGCTTCTCTTTGTGTAGCTTGAACGGATTGAGAAGGGGTGCGGATAACTCTGATGGAATCACTTCATATCACGTACATTTTAGTGACAAGACCAATGCGGAAACCCATATCAAATCAGGAAAGGAGTGACTCACATCCAGCAGCTAGGGCATTGAATCTTATTCCCCAAGGGACACAGAATGTGGAAAAGCACTTGATCATACTGACTAGAGCGGCTTTGCTACTACAGTAAGCAAATCCAGCCCTCGGGTTACGCAAAAAGCTAGCGCTACTAGCAGTTGCTATAACCTGGCTCTTGAGGTAGGTATTCCTTTTATTTCCCTCATCCAGCAAGACCAAAAATGCTAGGATGCAATAATACACAGCCGTGCAGTTGAGGTCATAAACCGAATTGAACTCGCTCATGGGTGAGTTCCAAGCGTGGTCGACGAAATCAGCCAAAGAGGCCCGAGGCTTCATTTTTTCCAACCCCGGACCGGTAATACCGGCATTGGTGACCAGGAGGTTGATATAACCAACTTCTTGTTTCACCCTTTCCGCAATCTGTTTTAGTGTATCTTGCTGGGTAATATCTCCTTGTAGAGGAACGATAATACTGTGATAGTTATGTTAGAATGAACGAAAGATGTTTACGGTGCGCCGTGGTAAGCGAGAGCATCTTACTTAGGGTATTTTGCCGCAGCTTCGATCAATCTGTCTTCGCGTCGCCCAATAATGTACACCCTTGCCGCACCGTTTTCCGCAAGTGCATGTGCCATCATCTTTCCGATACCTTGTCATAGTCAGCTAACTGATCTCATGGAAAATTTGGTGATGGCTGAAGTGGACTCAAAAGAGTAAGGTGGAGAAAATTGGGTATGCAAACCTGTGCCTCCTCCTGTGATAACGGCAACGATGCCATTCACGCTAAAAAGACTAGAGCAATTGATGTTAGACATTGTACTCGTAGGATCATAGATTGGAGTGTGAAGCTCGTGTTGAGAACTCTTGTTCAACGTTGTTGCAGCGACACGCCCAAGGACCCAGTCGTACGACTTTTATTGAGAACATGATGGACTCGAAGCAGACTTTCCATTGAAGACATTTGAGGCCGGTAGCTGAAAGGGTAAATAGACTGTTGAAACTAGGTGCAAGACATTATCGGAATAATGGTGGTTGTAGTCCCATGTTTGAAGTCCGGCTTACATGATTACATACTTGTATGTCAATACTGGTATCACTGTCACAGTACGACGTATGCTACCAATAGTTTACGCCGAGCTTCGTGTTCGGTGTAATCCTCCGCCCGAAACCAGTACGGTATTGTACTGTACATACGGCACACGCTGCAAAGAACCCACCCATCGGGATCAACCTAATGTTGCGCAGCAAGAGGGGCTGTTGATACGAGAAGGCCCACCTACCAACACTAAACCAACAACATGAACAAAGCTTGAAGGATGATTTCTGAATTATGCAGCTAACCAATCGTATTATTGCGATGACCTTGGTACAGTGTCAGTATCGATGAGCGCTACGTATCTCTCATGTAAAACCCTGGGGATACGATCTATGGCTTGCCATCAGCCCAAGTAAGATAGAATGATACCGACGAGTCATGGCCCCACGGTCATAGTAGCCTATACTCACTACTTCAGTAGCTAGCAACACCGGTGCAGAACCGAATAGCATTTCCCCAAGAGGTACTCCACAGAGACTTTCGTCTAAGTTACAGACTACCATTAGACCAGAAACACCTGTCGGTATAAGTCAACGCACGGTGTTGTATGAGATAACGAATTCATTAGCGCTTTCAAATGTCCAATATGGAGCTGCAATCTGATATGAGACACCGTTCAATAGACTATGGAGATTTATCTTGTCGGCACTCGGGTTAACAGGTATCCATGTGTATCAGATTGAGTACCGAATCCAAGTCCCAAGCACCATGTAGTCCTCCTGCCATGACAGGATGTAGAGACAGCAACCGACAGTAGTCCTGTATAGCGTTAGTAAGTATCTATCAACATGACTGAAATCACTTTATAGCATTAAAGTATCGTAGGAAGATTAATGAGATCCTCTATATCTAATCTCTTTCGTCGGAGAGAATGTGCCCATTTTGAGATTCGCCTAGCATTTTTACAAACCTAATTACAACAACTTCTTACTGCGCTTGACTTCAACATGCCGTCAAGCAATGTCCAAAAAGTATTCGTTCTGGGCGACAGTGTCCAGAATACCCCCTACCATGTTTCCAACATTCTGGGAAAGAATCAAGGACCTATACTGGCTTCATTCTTGGAACATGCCAGTAGGGCTCTTCGCCTGGAAGTCTCTAGATTGCCAAGTACATGGAGTTCGCAGATAGCCCCCTTTTCCAGTGTTCATGGTCTTTGTTCCTTGGAAGATCAGAACAAGTTACACCCTTCTTTGATCTTTACACTGACGTGTATCTCCCAACTCGCCTACTTGATCAAGTAAGTCTTATCTGAAGTCATTTTACGTCGGAATGAAGAAGTTAACTTGTTTAGCCATATCGAACAAGATGACGGATGGTTTCCAGATTCGGCAAACACCTTGGTCACGGGTCTAGACGCCGGTGCCTTAGTTGCCTCAGCGTTTTGTTCGTCTCGAAACCTGACACAGCTTCTTACCTCGTCCGTGGAGGTCGTCAGAGTAGCCTTTCATACAGCTCTCGTGGCTATTGAGCTATCCAATACAATAGACCAATCATCTGGCTCAGATGCTTGGACTATTTCTGTTCCTGGTTTGTCTCTTGACAAAGCGACGACGTTATTGCGCGAGTTCTCCACAGTGCAGGTAAGTGAAGCTTATATAAAATAGCTACAAAAATGTGAGAAAGTGCTAACTGAGTTACATTTTATTAGGAGAATTCAGTCCCACTTTCTTCGAAGCCCTACATCAGCAGTGTCGGGGTTTCCCAAGTTTCCATAAGCGGTCCGCCACGGGTTCTAGAAACACTGAAGTCTGGTGCTCTCCGAGATTACAAGATCATTAACGGCTTGCACACCCCTGCCGCTTTCCATGCACCACATCTTTACAGCGAGGAAGACGTCAACCGTATATTAACGAACGTGAACGGAGATGACCTTCCTGTCTATATCAAAAACCTTGACTTTGTGACCCCCGTCAGCGGCACGATCTCCTGGTCTCAAACATTTCCATCGCTGATTAAAGAAGCACTGTCCGCTATCTTGCTCGAACCGGCTAGAGAGGATCTTGTCTCGCAGAAAGTCGAAAGTTGGTTGCAATCTTCAAGTACTGGATCTATCGAGTTGCGGACATTGAGTTGCCACAACCATTTGGCTGACTTGGACGTCAAATTGCACAACACATCAAGTCAGATTCCTCACAATGTCAGCACTACTGAAGCCATGTCCAGATCAAAGATTGCAATTATCGGGTTTTCGGGAAGATTTCCCGAGGCTGATAACCTCAGTGAGTTTTGGAAATTGCTATACGAAGGACGGGATGTCCACAAGGTGGTCCCGGAGAGACGCTGGGACGCGGCAACACATGTTGATATTACTGGCAAGAAGAAAAACACTAGTGCCACCCCGTATGGGTGCTGGTTGGATAATGCTGGTCTATTCGATGCCAAATTCTTTCACTTGTCTCCTCGCGAAGCGCCCCAAGTTGACCCTGCGCAGCGCTTGGCACTTATGACCGCCTACGAAGCCATTGAACAAGCCGGAATCGTGCCTGGGAGCACCCCGTCCACAAAAAAGGACCGAGTTGGTGTCTATTATGGTGTCACCAGTAATGACTGGATGGAGACAAATAGTTCGCAGAACATCGACACATACATGATCCCTGGTGGGAATCGAGCATTCATTCCAGGTCGAGTGAACTATTTCTTCAAGTTTAGTGGACCCAGTTATAGTACCGACACTGCATGCTCATCTAGCTTGGCATCTATGCATGGAGCTTGCAATGCTCTTTGGAGAGGTGATGTGGACACGGCAATCGTTGGTGGAACGAATGTGTTGACCAACCCGGATTTTACCGCGGGGCTTGACCGTGGCCATTTTCTGTCACGAACTGGCAACTGCAAGGCCTTTGACGACAGTGCTGATGGATATTGCCGTGGTGAAGGTGTGGTGACCTTGATTTTGAAGAGATATGAGGACGCTATCGCAGATAAGGATCCCATTCACGGTCTTATTTTGTCCGCTTATACGAACCACTCCGCCGATGCTGAATCTATTACTCGACCCCATGGAGGTGCGCAGAAAGCTATTTTTAACAAACTTCTTTACGAAACTGGCTCCAAGCCGTATGATGTTGGTTATATCGAAATGCACGGCACGGGCACCCAGGCAGGTGATGCCGAGGAAATGAGGTCGGTTGTGGATATCTTCGCGCCCGAGAAATCCACCTCTATTCGCGCAGAAGAGCAAGCACTCTATCTTGGATCTGTAAAAGCAAATATAGGCCATGGCGAAGCAGCCTCTGGTGTGTCCGCTTTGGCCAAGATTCTCCTCATGATGAAGCACAATACTATCCCGCCTCATTGCGGTGTAAAGACGAAACTCAACACCAAATTCCCAGCCCATATGAGCGACCACAACGTACGAATTGCAAATAAGCCAACTCCATGGAATCGTCCAGCAAATGGAACCCGAAAAGTCTTGGTCAACAACTTTAGCGCTGCTGGTGGTAATAGCGCTATAATCGTGGAAGATGCACCGATCGAGACACCATTGGCAGGAGAAGGAAGTGATATACGCTCACACCATGTTGTGGCAATATCTGCAAAGTCGACCAAGTCTCTCCAGGGTAACGTTGAGTCACTTCTTGAATACTTGGAGACCGCACCTAGTGACAAGGTGTCGCTGCCCACTCTTTCCTATACAACCACAGCCAGGCGTATTCACCACATGTACCGAGTGATGCTGTCAGGATCTACACTCTCCGAAATTCGTGCACAATTGACGGACATCAAAGAAAGCGTTGCAGCTATCCAACGAGTCAGGACTGCTCCTCGGCCAATTTTTGCATTTACCGGCCAAGGTTCCCAATACCCAGGCATGGGTAAACAGTTCTATGAAAGTATCTCCTCGTTCAGATCTGATCTCGATCGGTACAATCAACTGAGCCAGAAATTGCGCTTCCCTCCGTTCCTTCAGATTATTACGGACGACAAGAGTATGATCGAAAACTATTCCCCGGTGGTCACACAGCTCGCCACTACATGTTTGGAAATGGCACTCGGCCGTCTCTGGAAATCATGGGGCATTACGCCCGCTGCCGTTGTCGGACACAGTTTGGGAGAGTATGCCGCTTTAAATATAGCTGGAGTATTATCGGAGTCTGATACAATCTATTTGGTTGGCAAGAGGGCCGAGCTTCTCCAAGAGTGCTGTACGCCCAACACTCACTCGATGCTAGCAGTCAAGGCATCGGTAGGAACAGTCCAATCAATCGTGTCTCAAAATGGTTGTGAAATTGCATGTGTTAATGGTCCCGAAGATGTCGTTATCAGTGGAGAGAGCAATAACATCAAAAAAGTGCAGGATATCCTTGCCACGCACAAGGTTAAGGGCACTCTACTTCGGGTACCATACGCATTCCACTCATCTCAAGTCGATCCCATCCTGGAGAAACTTGGGCGGATAACAGCTGGCGTCACCGTGTCTCCTGCTAAGATACCAACAATCTGCGCAACTAATTCGACAGTGGTGAAGGGCAATGGAACGTTTGATGCTCAGTACTTTGTTCGACACTGCCGTGATCCTGTCAACATGTTTGGCGCAATTCAATCTGCCCAGCAAGACGGACTTGTGAATGATTCATCCATAATAATTGAGGTCGGCCCGCAGCCTATTGTTTCCAAAATGTTCAATGCTTCCCTACAGCTGAATCTCAACATTTTGCCCTCGCTGCAACGTGGTCAAGACGCGTGGAAGCTTCTTACCGGGTCGATGAAACTGCTCTATACACGCGGCGCGGAAGTAGAGTGGAGGGAATACCACCGAGACTTTTCTGCTTCGCAACGAGTCCTCGAATTGCCAAGCTATAGCTGGGAACTGAAAGACTACTGGCTTCAATATACCAATGACTGGTCTCTGTATAAGGGAAGCCCACTTCAGGACATTCCTCAAAAAGCAGTTGCTTCTAGTTTAGTGCCAGTTGTTACGCCTCCGCCTAAACCTGTTTTCAAAGAGCTCCAATCCAGTACCATACACAAAATTCTGGAAGAGAGTTTTGATAGTCAAGCTGGAAAACTGGTGGTTGAAGGCGATATCTCCCGACCAGACCTAAATCCACTTGTTCAAGGCCATAAAGTGAATGGTATACCACTATGTACACCGGTAAGTAACGCTACTGCTGACATGATGATCAACAATAGGCTAACTCTTGGTAAATAGTCTGTGTACGCAGAGCTGGCCCTGTCAATTGGAACGTACCTTATGGATAGGTATCAGCCTGATATGAAGGAACGTCACATTGCGGTCTCAGATATGACTATCGAAAAGGCTTTGATTGCTCAAAACTCCGGTTCGCAATTCTTGCGAACTACAGTCTCTGTTGACTGGAAGGACAAAGTCGCCTCATTAGCATTTGAGAGCTATAATGTAAGATTGTTCTCATGTAGTCGGAAACCCTTCCAAGCAGACCTGCTTACTGACGATCTGATTCAGGAAACAAGCAAGAAACCTGCCAGACATGCTACCTGCAAGATCATTTTCCGCGATCCAGTCCAAGAAAAGGGCGTATTTGAAAAGAAGGCTGGGGAGATCAAACAACGAATGTCAACCTTGAAACAGAAACTTACCGATGGTGAGATTTACAAATTCAACAGGTCCATGATCTACAAGATGATCGGTAGCCTGGCACAGTTCGATAGTAAATACACGGGTTTGAAAGATGTTGTTCTTGACAGCAAAGCCTTGGAGGCGTCCGGTTCCGCTGAATTTTCTCATATCAACGCCGTCGGTGACTTTTTCACGCATCCGGCCTACATTGATGCTCTATCACAGATTGGAGGGTTCGTCATGAACTGCAATGATGGCACCAATCTCGATGAGGAGGTGTTTATGAATCATGGTTGGGATGCCTTTGGGCTTTTCGAAAACCTTTCAAAAGAGAAGGCCTATGATTTGCATGTGAGCATGCATGAGGTTCCAGGAAATAAGTATAAGGGCGACGTTACCATCTTTGAAGGAGGTAATGTAGTGGGATATTTCCGAGGCATCACTGTAAGTCTATCTTCTTGGCTGTCAAAAACACCTAGTGATGTGTCGCTGACCCAAAACAGCTACAAGGAGTTGCCAAGCGAGCTCTCCAATACATTCTAGCCCGAGAGAAAGACCTGGGTAGTAAGGCACCCAAGAAAGCAAATCCAGCTGAAGCAAAAGCTGCTGTGGCCGCCGCTCCTGCTCATACCAGAATTTCCGCTGCTCCTCCAACTCCTGCACCTGCACCAGCCCCCGTACAAGCACAAACCTTTGTGCCTGCTCAAGTTCCAGTTGCCGTTCATGAGTCTGTTAAGCCACAGCCCTCTAAAGAGATTCATTCCTCAAGCCCACTTGTTACAACCAAAACTTCACGCAAAGTCGACACTGCGCTCCGTATCATCGCCGAGGAAAGTGGCTACCCGGTGGATGAAATGATTGATAACCTCGAATGGGCAGAGCTAGGAGTTGATTCACTTCTTATTCTCATTGTCGCAGGTCGCTTGGAAGAAGAACTTGGCCTTCTTGTGGATTCAGCCGCATTCTCCAGCATGCCTACCATCCAGGCTTTTAAGGAGTTTATCACCGATTCTGATCCCGATGCTACCGTTGTCGAGACGCCAATGACCACCCACTCAGCGCAACAGACTGCACAACCGGGAGCAGTCCCATTGGTCAATGGTGATATCAAGTTTTCTCCTACACCCCCAGTTACTGAAAAGTCTGTGCAAGTTAGTGCTGCTGCCGTATCGTCGTTTACGCCGGCAGCAGCGCCCATTACTACCGTCCCGGAGACTGTTTCAACTACATCGGTTGCAGCGATCTCTACCAAGAACGGTAGTATGAGCAACACTTTCAAGGAAGTACTTCAAATTATTTCTGAAGAAAGTGGTATGGAGGTCGAGGATCTCACTGACGACACATTCTTTGGTGACGTTGGCGTTGATTCGCTCTTGTCACTCATCATAACCGGCCGAATGAAGGATGAATTGTCCATTGATCTGGAGTCTGAAAACTCCTTCTTTGTCGACTTTCCGACCATGAAAGATGTCCGGTTATATTTTAGAGACAGCAAACAAGAGAATGGCGAAGCTGTTCTAGAGTCACAAGAATCGACATCGTCGGATGCGAGCACTAGCTCTAGATCAGGCATCGCCACACCACCGAGCGAGACCTCATTATCCGAAAAACCAGTCATTACCGAAGTCAGACCAGCCAGTTCCATCGTCTTGCAAGGAAAACCACGTCAAGACTCAGAGACACTATTTCTCTTGCCCGACGGCGGTGGCTCGGCGGCCTCCTATTCCCGATTCCCTCGTATCAAAGCTGACCTCGCGGTCGTCGGCCTCAATTGCCCCTATGTCCGCAACCCCGAGGAAATGATGGGCGTCAACTTTGAAGATCTCATCGAATCCTACATCAGTGAGATCAAGAAGCGGCAACCCAGCGGACCTTACAACATCGGCGGCTGGTCTTCTGGTGGTATCATGGCGTATCGCGTAACACAGCGACTAATCCAAGAAGGCGAAGAAGTCACGCGTTTAGTACTGATTGACTCTCCACCTCCGCTAGGGCTAGATCGCTTGCCGCAACGCTTCTATGACTTTTGCGGATCGGTCAATCTCTTCGATGGATCGAAGAATCAGTCCGCACCACCACAGAAATCATCCGGCGAAAATGCTGCTCTTCCGGCAACTCTGCTGGCGCATTTCAAGTCCAATATCGAGGTCCTCCATGACTATTACGCTGATCCGTTACCCGAGGGGTTGACGCCTTTGACTACCACTATCTACGCACCAGAGTGTGTGTTTGATGGGGTTGTGTTTCCTAAACTTCCGCCAGGACCAGATGATACCGAGGGCATGAAGTTCCTGACTGAAAAACGTACTGATTTCTCCGGTGATGCTTGGGCTGGATTCTTTCCGGGAGAGACGATCAATGTCGAGGTTATTGATGGAGCTACGCATTTCTCCTTGATGGTGAGTCTTTTACCCTATTGCTGATTTCATACTTCCTTGTATGGCCTGTTGACTGATAATATGTCTAGGGAACGTATGCGGCGCAGACCGCTGCAGCAATCGCAAATGCGATGAGATAAATGGACCGAACATGCGTAATGTTGACAAATAATCGACTTTGACTATGCTTCTCGTTCACTTCCAAGGTTTTCTTCGTATCGAACGTTCTTGTATGCTTTCCCGATTGTGTTATTTCTTGCTAAATTGTTTGATTTCCTGACTGTATCTACTTCTGATTTTTTTCCCTTTTCATATGTACAACGTTTAGATAGCAAGTGATCATAATTACCATGTATCTATTTTATACAATAAATCAATTTCCTTTCCATGCTTCGTGTCAGAATGAGCCATCAAAGTCCTCTAGGGAGCTAAAATTGCAGTACAGCTAAGGATCAAAGACAATATTGGATTTCCCTCTGAGAGGCTAAAGATGTAAGCTATAAATTTGCAGTTCCAGTGTTTCTGGATTGCTTCAATTTTGGCACTCAAATTGCACAGTTGAGATGTTACTTTGAGCAGTGCTTTATTACCACACCATTCTAGGGCTAGCCAGCCATCTGCTCTACCTAATCGCATACATAGGTACTAAGTTACCTTTCCTCAAAAACTATTAGAGCGTTGCGTTGTTGGCGCAGATATCGGGTCTTGAAGTACTACACAGTATGAACAAGCGAAAGAGACGGTATACAAAGGGGTGTATATCAGAGCCTATCTACATGTAACTTGTGGAATAACTTTCACTATCGATGCATCGATATTGAGGTTGGTGTCAGGAGATTCTGATTTGAGGATGAGAGTCGCAGGAAAAAGAGACAGCAGTTGAAGATATACAGAATTCTGAATAGTAAGTAACAACAGTAATACTTGCATGTATCTACCTAATCTAATCTCATTCGTTCAATCTTGCAATCATAAAAATCAATACAACGCATGCTTTTGCCAAACATAACCATTGCTGATATCACGAACAGGGAATGACAGTATAAACACTTAGTAGGTTCGAACATTAAAACTAGAATAAATAAGAGTATGTTTCATCGCCAAATATACTACCACCGTATCCTTCCAGACCACATGTACCCAAAAACGCCATGCATGAGATTCGAAGATTTACATATCTGGACCTTCCTTCATTGGACGTCATAGATCAGTTGTCGTAATTCGTTATTTTCTTGTTGGTTATTCGCCCTGCAAATCAAGCTCGTTGTCAACGGCTTTACTTGACTAAGAGCTCGAACGACTCGCCTCGTTGGCCGTATGAATCGCATTCTCTGGCACATCCGACACGTGTTGAGATGCGGGAGCTGAAGCGGCAGCCGGGGAAACAAGCGTGCTATTCGCAGGACTAGCAGTGTCGATACGAATTTGGGGAAGCGTCTGTGCCAACAACAAATGTTCGCCCTCCCCCCTTGTCCTTGCAATAGGACTCTCATACGCTGGTGCATCGCCCCAGTCATCATAGTCGTAGGTCGGCGGTGGAATATGTGCGGTGCTGAGATCTCCATCCTCGATGGCCGACTCACTTGGCGGAGTATCGTCGTCCCTAGAGTGCACACTAGCAGTCAAGGTACTAATCCCAGACACGGAAGACCGAGCTTGACTGCGCATAGTCAAAATCGACTGCGTCGACTGACGCGCCGTATCCAGCAACGGCCGCTGATCCGAATCATTCGAATTCGCACGAATCCGCGACCCGTCGTGTCGCACATGCCCAATTTCCGCATACGTAACCGACGAAATCCTCCGATGTCGACCCCGATTCTGATGCTCCGCCAGCATTGCACTGGCACTCGGTCTTTCCGTATTCGCGTTTCGGGCGGCAAGACTGTCCCTACTCAACTGCTGTAGCCGCGCCGTATCACCCGCCGCACGGGCTTCCCTCCTCAGTCGACGCCTCTCATCTCGATCGGCAAGTTCTTCGCGACGGCGCAGTCGGATTTGATACAATGATTCCATCTCTTCCTCGCGACGATTCTCCTCTTCTTCGTTTGTTTCGGGGAATTCTACAACCATGTCCATTCCTTCACGCTCGCCTTCACGGGCGATGACTTGTTCTTCTTCTTTGGGGAGGCGGCTGTACGACGGCAGTGTGATTATGGAGCGAATTGATTGGCCGCGCTGTGGTGGGTTGGAGGTTGTAGTGTCGTTGTTGGAGACGAGTCCTGCGCTGGGGGAGAGGTCTGAGTTGAGGGTTGTTGTCATTTGTCTGTTGCGATTGAATCCTCCTGATTGACCATTAGCTCTGCTTTTATTTTCTCGGATAATTTGGAAGATCCAACCTCGCGATCGTGGCGTCCATTTCCACCACAAATTCTTCATGTACCTCCCAGGCAGCAACCTGGGCTCAGCTTCTCGAATCCGTAGCCGCCGGACCATGACGAAGATGAATATGAGGGCTAAAATCGTACCGCCGACAGCGATAGCGACCTACACCATAAAGAAATTCAGACAGGTCCAATATAAACACAGCCCATGGACAGAAAACTCACCCCGATGCCCGCGGCGGTAGTGCCAGACATACTGGCGCTTCGAGCAGCCAGCAGCTGCCGGGCGGGAATGCTGGGAATGTACATTCTTGAGCCTCGGACGGGCCAATCACGATGGCATAGTAGTATTTCAGAGTGAGGATAATTGCATCTGAAATGAATAGAGAGCAAAGAATAAACGAGTGTTGTAATAATGGATTGGAATTGACTAGGAAGAGGTCAAAAGAAAGAAGTGAGACAATAACAGTTGTTGTACCCGCCGTCTCCGGGCCACTCGACTGACTCAGTAAGCCTCCAATAAGATGACGCGCGCTCGTCGACCGCTTTTATTGCACTGTTCAATCAATGCGATGATACTCTCTGTACGGACTGATGCGCTGGTTGTTCTCTGCGTTCATGGGTCGAGTTCAGCTGTTGTATGTTTCACACTTATTTACACCGACCAGCGTAATCTCAGACTCACCCATCTTTATCCCTGAGTTAACTATTCGCCGGTCGATCAGATATGATAGTCGCGCGGGCAACAAAGTCCAATCATTTTTCTTTTCTGATAGAATCAGACAGCGGGACGACAATTGCTGGACTCCAGGGCTGAACGCTGTGCCCCGTCTCTTCACATCCTGTTGACCTTTGGAATAGTATTCACAGACGTACCGAGGAGATCAAGAGAATGACACCGTTTGACTCAACCTGAGATCTATTTCGACAAGCTCATAAGAGAAGCCCTTTACGGATTAATTATATTGGCTTTTAAAACCTTCAAAGTTTTAGTGCTTAGACATAGGATTTATTAAACCCCAGAAACGATTATAGAAACGATTGCCATTCCGTATGTTGTAAATTCTATTTAATGATATAAGAACGAGTGTTACGCTTTGACCGGACCAGAGCTTTCTTTTCCCTCGTGGCAAGCTCCTCTTTCGAAAGTTCAAGCAATGCTTTTGTCGCTGCTTTCTTTTCGCGACGCTCTTTCTCTTGCGCATCTTTGGCCTTCGAACTTTACCCACCAATTGTTAGCAGAGTTCCTCCAGGATGGAAAGTCTGCAAGAGCTATTCTGGAGAATAGCTTTCTCAGATACACGCCTTGTCAAGGATTTCCTTCAGACGAGGAAACTTGGCACGCAGTTCGTTTTCCTTCTCGGGTGATATTTTGAGCAATGGCCAAGTGTTCAATAATTTGGACGGTGCGCAACCCCTGATAAAAATCGAGAAGATGGCGTAAAGAACCGTGTATTTTCTTTCAGTTGTTACATTGTATGTCTCCCATAGTCCGTCTGGTTCATACTCATTTTCTTTGAAAATACGCTGTAGTGCTGAAGCACTCCAGTCTGTGGAAGTCCACTTCGACTTGTCCACACCGAAGTCCCTGGTTAGATGCCGTGTGCGATTCTCAATTTCGGCATCAATGGCGGCAAGTATCGTCGAAAAGTCATCGCCTCGGTATCGAGTTTTATAGGTTGCTTGTTGGGGCCATAGGTATCCCTCAAGGAAATACATGACGGCCGGGCGGAAGATATCGCTCTCACACCACTTCTTTAGCTCATCTACCGACGTGAAAGCAGGTGTCGCAGCCGCACAGTCTGTCCATGTTTTTATCGACCGATGAAGTGTCTTTGGAGAAAGCTTGTCGAATATCGCACGGCGCTCCGCTATTTTCTTGCCTTTTAGTTGAGAAGCAACCCCGTCTGACTGTTCATCCTCCGATTCGCTACTATCCTGGTAATCCATATCCAGGATACGTTGACTGAGCAACTTCTGGACAGGGTCTTCGTCAGAATCATTGTCGCTCTCCCCGATTGACTGATCTTCCTCGTTAACATCGCCCCTGGGAGAAGTATTCTCGTTGGCAACATCGTCCCTAGGAGAGCTATTCTTGTCGCCTGATTGCTTGACATGGCTCCCCTTCCCTTTCTTAGTCACCGGACCCCCCTTCGGGCCACTCTTCTGGCTTCGCTTCGGCGCCATGATGACCACGGTGTCCAGAGCGAACCTGGGAAAACGATTCCATGAGTTAGCATGCAGGAACCGGTGAGACTAGCTTCAGATTTGGACTCAGATTTGGCTTCAAATGCGACTCGAGATTCCATTCACTTACTGATCAAGCAGCGACGTCGCCCTGACAGCCCCTGTGAATAGGAGAATCGCTAGACTGTCCTTTTAGCTGTAATCGCCTGCAAAAAATCAGTAACCAGAATGGATTCTGGCATAGACAAAGTCGTAAGGAGTTAAAAAAGTGAGAATTTCGTAGGGGGTGAAGTGGAGAGAAGTGAGAGGAAAATAGTAGAAATATGAGAGTTGAGGAATGAGAAACTGAGTGAGAGTAACTTACCAAGACGATCGAGATCGAAGAGTAGTGGTGATGGAAATGAAATGGGGGAGAGAAGAGTGGTGAGAGAAGAAGTGAGGAGGAGGATAATTGTGAGGGTAGAAAATGGAGAGAGGAGAGAGCTGAAGGAGGAGAAATCTGAGTAAGAATGATTTAGGAAGAAAAGAAAGGTTGAATAGTGGAGGCGAGTGAATGGATTGTGGTTTTGGAAGAGTGCGTAAAGAAGAAAAGTGAGAATAGGGAACCGAGGGAGAAGAGAGAAAGGATGAAGCTGAAGGACGAGGGGCTACAGCTGTTTAGTAAAGCCGGGAGACCGATGAGCCGATCAGAATACGTAGAACGACTGTTTCTCTAGACATCATAGCAGAAGAATACGTAGTAGCGGACTGAAAGACCTCGAGACTCGGTGCCTTGTCTGAACTCCAGATTGCATCCTAAAGAGGTAGGTATATGCACGCTTTCAAATTTCCTAATTAAGGGACACCACAGAAGAACGACAAGGATTTATGAATAGACCGATCACAGTAAATAGAACATAAACAGCAGATATTCGAGTCAGATATCGGGGGAACGGAAAACGAAAGCCAGCTCAGGTTGAGGTTGAACCACTGTTAATCTGTAAGAGATTATTATAGTAAGAGTCTCTCATCGCTTCAAACCGTTGCAAGAACTCAGCGTCGTTATCGCGACGCTCAAGCCAATCTTCTAATATGTCATTGCAACGCTCGAGCAGCCAATTTCTAGTATGCAGGGCAGTTTGCCGATTCCAAACTTTCAAAGTTGAAGGTGAGTAAGATCCGCTTGAATATTAAGAGCTTCATGGATCTCTGCAGGGGCATTGATGTACTTTGGAGGGATAGTCCGGATAAGCAATGCCGTAAAGCCGCATGAACCCTTCGTGTACTCGAGCCGACATGGTATCTTGTGTAGGATATTGGCTTTGTTCTTGCCGGCAGACCTCGGCATCTAAGAGTATGTCGCCCCCATGCACCATTTTGTTTCGAAAAAGACGAGCTTCAAAGGTCAGAAAGTCCGTTGAAGAATACCGCCATACCCGTCGCATCGCCTCCTCCTATCTGTGGTTGGGAGTCAGCCCGGGCTCAAATGCTACCTGGGCTTAAGAGCTAATGCTGAATAATAAGGGATTGCTAACAAGTTGATATTTTATATATTCTCAATTTACCTTCCTAAAACGATGTAATCTTATATAATTTTTACGTATTAAAGCAGTAAAACTCTTCATATTAATCTATACAATATTTTATAAAGAAAAATCAAGATTACAAAGATATACTAGTAGAAATATTATTATGAAGTTACTGCTAATAAATTTTTATATAGATAAAATCTAGCCTATTATTATAATGCTTAATCTTATTACTTACTTTTTAAAGCTTGAAGTCTTAATATAACATATTTATTATAATAGCTATTTTTAAGCGTTGTTGGGTGTTTAATTAAGATTGTTCAAATGTTGATAGATGTCAATTTTGTTAGTGATCTTATACAAATTTGATATTGACTCTTGAGCCCGGCATTTGAGCCCGGGCCGACTCCCGACCACAGATAGTACGGCATACGATAACTAAATAGGCGACAAAATCCGTCATATACTAGTAAAGCATAGGCACACGGTAAAATATTATATACATGTATGAATTTGATTAGTTAAGATAATAAGCGTCTAGTCTTAATTTAGACTTTTTTAAAATAGTAATATTAGAATTACTTTAAATTATTAGTAATATATATGCTGTACTAGCGCACCCATAATCTAAATAGAAATAGTAGAATATAATTATAAACTTAATAGTAAGCTTATTAGTAAGCTAGATTAGAAACTTGTTAGTGAGCTTATTCGCGAGCTTATCTGTGAGCTTATTTAGAAGCTGGATTGTGAGCTAGATTATAAACTTAAGCTTGAGATCTAGCTTATAATCTAGCTTATTGTCGGTTTACTACGGTCCATATCACAAAAGCATAGACAGGTAGTAGAGCAGTCTAACAGCCCTAGAGTAGTAAGTCTATTAATATATATAATATTCAATAATAAAAAACTAATCCCTAAAACTATAGAGATCTAAAAAGAATAGCTAGCTATATAAAAGATTACTATATAGATACTAGAGAATATATTATTCTATTCTTATATATTTATACTTACTTTTATATCTAAAATATAAGAATATTAAACTATAATATTAATAATCTAATACTAGCAACTCTCTAAAAAAAAAAGAAAAATATATAGTAAATAATATATAATCTAATATAATAAATAAATATATAAAAAGTAAAATAAAAATATTAAAAATATAAGAAAATAATAAAAAATAATATAAAATAAAATATTTAATTATATAACTATTATTTTAAAGATTTTAATAATATAATAAATTTTATAATTTTAAAATTAAAATTATATATTATAATTACTCTTTTAATCTAACTATTAATATTAATTTAAAGCTTATTTATATTAATAAGTTTTTATAAAATATAATATAATTTATTCTTTATTATAATATTAATAGAATTATTATTATTATTAATTTATTTAATCTTTATAATTTTTTATTATTTATATAATTATTAAAAATATATAAAATTAATTATAAATTATTTTTTTTATATTATACTAAGCTTAATAAAATAGTTATATAAACTTTTTAAATTAATATAAATAATTAGAGGTAGTAGTTTAGTAAAATAAAATAGCTATATAAAAATTAACTTAATTATAATTATAATATTAAATCTATTTATTAAAATATATATTTTTAAGCTAAATATATTTTAAATAATTTTTTTATATTTTATAAAGAATTAATAAAAGATATTTATATTATTAAATTTATTTATTAATATAATAATATAGTTAAGCTATAAGAATAGATTTTTATTATTAGTAAATATAATATTAATAAAAATAATAAAATATAATATTTTCTTATTAAATTTAATAAGATATAATTTTTTTTTAAAATTATTAAATTACTATTATAAGTATTTATTTAATATTATTATATTATTTTTTTAAAGATCTATTATTTATATTATAAAGAATAGATTAAAAAAGATTTTAAATTAAAATATTAAAATAATATATATATTAAAAATTTATTAAATAATATATTATTTTTTTAATATAATACTTTTTTATATCTTACTATATAAATTTATTATATTTATTAATTAATCTTATATAAGCTAAATATAGCTATAAATATATTTTTAAATAAATATAATACTTTAAATAATCTTTATAATAATTATATTATTAAATTTTAATAGATTATTACTTATTAATTTTTTCTAAGACTTATAAAAAATATTTATATATTAAATCTTTTTCTTTTTCTATATTATAAAAATATTATTAATAATAATAAAAATATTATTAATTTATATATTAATAATACTAAATTCTTAATTTAGATTAGAATAGTAAAAGAGATATAGATTATAAATAAATATTTTTATATTAAATTTTTTTATATAATAATTATAATATATATAAAACTAATAATTATTTATTTTAAAAATTCTATAAAAAAAATATATAATCTTAAAAAATATAGCTTTAAAAAAATATTCTATAAATTTAAATATAATTTATATATAAAAATTATAATTAAGTTTTATTATAGATTAGATATAAGCTTATATAATATTATAAATATAATAATATATATTATTTATAATTATATTAAAATAAAAGATAATTTATTAACTAATCTATTATATTATTAATAATTATATTAATATATATTTTTTATTCTTATTATTATAAGCTTATATAATA